>BTPG01000001.1:171033103-171232853 GCA_036245525.1 Semisulcospira habei | reverse complement strand
TATGCCAGCAAGCTTAGTCATGGCTAGAGAAGTGACAATAGTATTTGAAATTATCATGAAATCTGTTGCTACTGCTAAAGAGGCTCAAATTGCACAAGGAATTAAACTTACATGGGACGAAACAGTAACAGAATCATCAAAGGTCTTTATTGCCATTACAAAAAATAATGATGTTATTAATGTTTCGAGCAGTGTTCCAGCTGTCAAGGTGGTGGTCGACAAAACAACTTTTGTTCGTCTAACTTACATAAACCTTGAACACATTGATCTTGTTGCATTTTATTATGCCAGCAAATTGTATACTTTTGAAGAGTTGCAAAATGTAATTGCTGATTAAATAAAAAAAAATATTTGTCAATAAAAAAAATGGTAAACTTCTATCCACAACTACCAACGCTTGATCCGACTGAAACAAATGTGATGACTAAAACAACGCTTGCGCCTGATCCACATATGCCAATTGCTTCAGATAAAACATTACAGGCAGATGCATTCAAATTAAATAATATTACAGAAGCTTTGAAATATTTGGAGAGTGAGGAGGCGAAATACTCACGGTGCAAAAGACGGTATAAGACCGTTTTTAATTCTGTTCAAAACACTTCTATGGCTATTGGTGCAGTTTCAGCTTCATGTTCTGTAGGGGGTATTGTTCTGTTCGCCACAGGAATTGGAAGTTTGGCTGGAATAGCAGTTGAGGGTGTTAGCGTTGCTACATGCCTAACATGCTTTGGTTTGGAGGCCTTGAACAAGAGGTTTCACACGAAATTACAGAAACATGAAGCATTGAGTACGCTGGCTGGTGCAAAGCTGAGCAGTATGAAACTTATTATCAGTAAGGCATTAAACGATAATTTTATTGATGACGAAGAATTTAAGCGGGTCCAGGATGATTTAAATAATTACAAGAAACAGAAGTCTGAAATACAAAATAAAATGCGTAGTCAATCTCCCGTCAATGTTGAAGAACTGAAGGCCAGTTTTTTAGCAGAGGGAAAAAGGATAGGGGTACAGGAAACCACAGAAAAACTACACAATCTTTTAAACAAATAAAAATCAGATTTGGTAATCAATCAATATTTTTGTCATATGCTTCGCAGAGAGATGACACGTCATTTACACCACTTGTGCCTGATTATTTAACCCCATCAGCACCACCACCTGAGTATTACTGAGAAAAAAAAGTTTTTTTATTGTCCTTGTATCTTGATAAATCTGTCTCAGTGTCTTGGGACTTGAGTCAAGTTGTTGTAAGAACTTAGGGTAAGTACTTGTAAGAACTTAGGGTAAGTACTTGTAAGAACTTATGGTAAGTAATTAATAAGTTCTTATGGCAACACACTTAAAGGTTACCTCTGCAGGTTCCTAAAAGTTAGTTGCAACTTGTTAATAAGTATTAAGTTTCACTTGGCATCACTTGATCAGGTTCATGATTAGGTGTTGACAGAGACAATAGTTATAGAGAGAGAACAATAGAGTCCCGATAGATAATCAGATCAATAGAGCCGCATCAGTCATGCTCATCACTTTTTTAAAATCAAAGGGTTGATTCGGAATTAACGGGGGTAAAATTGGGGTCAACATTTTGATATTAAAAAATGATGTAAATTAATGACTGATGCGGCTCTATTGAATTCATTGTCTATCGGGACTCTATTGTTCTCTCTCTCTTCCAGGTGCCGAAAATTCACTGCCAAACAACGGGGGTGAGGGAGAGGGGGAGGGGGAGGGGGGAGGGGGGAGGGGGAGGGGGGGGAGTACACAGTGCGCGTCAGCCCCCGGCCGCCTAGGTTTACTGTGCACCGGTGTTTATGTCTGCCCGGCACATTTTACAAACGGCAAAGTGTTCGCCCTTTCTCGATTCGTCGATGATGCAAGGAACACTTGTAGTCTGGATGGAACTTTACCAACCACTTCTGCTTCTTTGGAGGCATCATTTTGTTGAAAATCGAAAAATAACACTTGTGAAAATCGCTAAGCATGTGCTCCAGACCAGGGCAATTTCGAAGGAACCGGAACAAACACAGAATGGATGCAAATTTGCTGCGCATGCGTAATCAAGACTGGCTGTGGGTCCCCGAAAGCTTAGCGGTACAGTATAGCGGCAGGCTCTCAACTACAGGCGCTTGACTGGGAGCGGTACGCCAAAATGCCTCGAATTTTCAAACAAAACTTGAAAATCTGAAAATCGGGAAAAATGTACGAAAAACCAGAAAATCGGGACTTGAAAAAAAAATCGGGAAATTCCTGATAAAATCGGGAGGGTTGGCAGCTATGCATACAGAATCAGTCACAAACACAAACTGCAGATAGAAACTACTTGTCTTTATGATTGTCTTTATGATGGCATACCTGGACGTTGATGGCGTGGAAGGTTTTCCTGTTGACGTACTCGTGTTCTAGCTTGGAACTTGAATGGCGATCTGTGTGCCGTCAATGCAAGCAAATACATTAGGGAAACCGTGCATGTTGAAGAATGCAACTTTGCTTGCTTCAGCCTCGCGTTTAGTTGGCATTCTGATGACCTCGTAGGCATGCTGGAGGAAAGCAACAGTCACGCGTGTTATTATCCGACTGACCGTGCTTTGATCCACCCCGATTAAGTCTCCTACCACATTTTGAAACGTTCCACTTGCGTAAAATTGAAGAGCCAAGAGCACCTGTAATTGGGTGTCAGCGAACCCTTTCGTTCGGCCATCTTTCAGGGCATCCGTCAGCTCATAAATTTCACGGCGCGTGAAAGAAAACTTTTTGTAAACCTTCGTATGAAACTCATCTAGTGGGTGTCGACGGTCTCTAAATACTTGATTTTGGTGTAAATTTCGTCGAGATAGGAACATCATGTGGACAGCGGCTGCCATTTTGATTCACTTTTAGTCAGTGACTACAAGCTTAACACCTAGTAAATCGTGGGCTTAAATTTGGGCTGTTTAGTCCCTGAGATAAGTCTCAGACTCGGTCTAGTCTCAGTTCATGCATGTCTTACTAAAATGTTAGTCTCAGGCTTATGAAGATAGTCTGGGACATAGTAGTCTCTGTCCATACATCAGACCCCCAGACTCCACGGACCACTGCCTGCGTAGCTAGATCTAAGAAGCCCACACACACGATGGAATTCTGGATCAAGGTAGCTGTGGATTCTAGTCCGGGGGGAAAAAATCGTCGTACCGGCCCTGAGCCACCTGCCTGGAGTTCGGCTTCAGGATCCACCGCTGGAAGGGGGCAGATGAAGGCTTGAGAGTGACCAGCATACCACTTCTGCTGAAAATGGATGTCAATGTCGGCAGGCCACCGTGAGTCCGCGAAGAAACCCTTATCACGCAGCTTGCCCTGGCGTAGGTACTCGAAGAAAGCGTCAGAAATGTCCCGAAAACCTGGAGGCTGGGGAAGGGACTTGAATCTTTTCGCCTGGAAAGGAGCGTCCACTGAAGCCGTAGCTTTCCTCTTGAGTGGGGGCGAAGGCGGACATGCGTCCAAAGGAAGAATGGCCGCGATGATGTGGGCTGCTTCGTCTAAAGCCAGAGAAGTCTCCAAAAGCAAGGGCGTTTCTTCTACTAAGTCGGAAGCGGGAGGGCTATGTGGGTCAGAAGGTGTCTCTGGAGCCAGCAGGGCCGATGTCGAGTCTTCCAGGTGCAGACTGAGTGCGTCCAAGTCATAAGTCGCAGGGCCCGGAGAACGCCGACGGGATCCGCTGTGACGCGTTGGTGTCCCATGCGGTGGGGTTCCATAAGATCTGTCTCGCGAAGCCGCTGTGTACTGACGTATAGAACTTTGGGGTGACGAAGAACGCGCAGTAGGGATATGACGATGGCGCCTGTTGCTGGAGGGCACACAATCCTGGCTTGCACAGAGTTCCCAGGGGGAGCGTCGAAAGGGACGTCTATCCTTATCAGGAAGTCAACTTGTCTGGGACCGCAGCCGTTGCAGTGGAGAATGCGGTCTACTGTGCCCAAAAGATCTGCTCCACGAATGTGTCCGAGCTAGATGACTTCCTGTGGTACAGGAACTCGTCCGTGAACGTGCGAGGGAACCAGTGTGTCGGGTCATAGGTGACCGATGTGACGGGTTATAATTGTCTCTGTGGAAATGGAGGCTAACCTCGGAGCGTCGAGGGCTGTGAGGCGAAAGCCATACTGCGCCAGTAGCCTCAAATGCTGTCCGCTTCTGATTGGTCCCCGACGCTTCAAATGAGAGGCCGAGAGAAGGGGTCGAAAGAGTCTTGGTCACCGATAGTTGGGGACCATGTGAGACTGCGCAGGCCAACATCCCACTCCCCAAATTCCGAGGACCTGCAGTCGGGATAGGGTTCTGCGACTTAGTAATAGAACGAGAACCTACCTTCTCTGTAGATGCTTGTATGAGCGGCGCTGTGGGGCAAAAGGAAACTGTCACCGAAGGGTCTGGCTCCGTCCGGTGACGTGGTATGTTGTCTTTTGTAGGCGGCCGGGACACTATGTTCAGTCTGTTCCG
Organism: Semisulcospira habei; assembly: GCA_036245525.1. Taxonomy (NCBI): domain Eukaryota; kingdom Metazoa; phylum Mollusca; class Gastropoda; family Semisulcospiridae; genus Semisulcospira; species Semisulcospira habei. The sequence goes on along the minus strand of BTPG01000001.1, from coordinate 171,228,383 downwards.
CTTGCCGTCGTCGCCCATAAAACTCCCACAGCTGGGACCATTTCCGTTCCTTCCACGAGGCGCACACACCGCATGGGTGGGACAATGAACAGCCAGAACAAGGTAAACATCGTGCGTGCGTGTCCGAGGGCCACTGGGAACCTTTGCAGCGGCGACAAGTGTGCAGTTGGGTACTGTAACAAAAGGCCACACATGAGTGTAAAGGCCCGGGGAGCACTAACGAAAGGCCCCCGTGCACGAACCCACTACTAATCGAAAACGCGAAAACCGGTCATACCCGAACCGCAGTTTCTTTCGAGTTGTGCCTGCGCTGCTGGCTATAAATTCTTTGCCGGCTGCGAAGGCATAACCTGAGGCTTTACCTCATCATTCTTGTAAGGCAAGAGTTTAGAATTCACGAATAAGAAGTTCCGAAATCTGATTAAAGCTGGAGGCTGAAGCCGACGCAACTTGTCTCACGGAAGCTAAGGGTGAAACTGGCGGGAACACGGCGCACGCATCCGGATGGAGGGAGGGGAGACTATCCAGGTGCTTGGTTACGACTCTACAATTACGCTCCGTTTCGTGTAGGTACACACGAACGGCTTTGAGGCTGAATTCGGTAAGCGAAAGGGTGTATTCCATACAGTAATGCCATCGGTATGAATTCTGAAGAAACAAATCCCACCCCTGATAATTCAAGGGTAGTGTCAGATTAGCTTGGCGCCTGATGGCGCCAAGCTAATCTGACACTACCCTTGAATTATCATGGTCGATTCAACTCCTGCTATAGTGCGTCAGGGCTATATGACAAATCCCACTCATGTGGTCCATTTTTGAGCACCTAACACATCCAAACAAAACACATCACGTTACACAATCAGTCGATTCAAAAGACAACCGCTTGCCAAGATACTGCTATTATTGGCCATCAGGCGCTAGTGATCAAAGGAAGTAATTATTGCCGTCAATCCACTGCAGTGAGGTGCAAATACTGACCCCCTTGTGCATACAGCCATCAGATTGGCAGCTGCGTGCGCAAAATAGTAAGTAGTGGTAGAAGTTGAAGTAATAATAATAAATGGACAATCACACACAAAATATATTTCCCAATTCTATAAAAGTAACAATGCACTGACCGTGATCCATGCTGGTCCTGTGAGAATTCCACAACATGATTGAAGAGATCCTTTAGCTGCAGGTTGGGAATGCGATTGTTACGGAAATCCTCCAGTAGCCGACTTCGGCCCGTCACCTCTTTAGACATGCTGGCGCTGGAATACAAACAACTAATTCAACAGGCTGTTAATTACCTGAAGATGACTTTAGTCATGATTAACAGTCCAACAAAGCAATTCAATTTTTTTTTATTTTGCATTTCCTTTTGTTGTAACAATTGGTCGAGTTTCACGTTGAGCACGCAAGCAACAAGGTAACATGAGGTGTTTATACGATTTCCAGTCCGAGCTAAAGATCTAAAATTGGACGACTTCCTTATTGGGAATATACATAGTGATGGCCAGTCCGTGCTAAGCAAGAGGATAGTCTCATGAGCCCCTAAAAAATGTATGCTTCTTGGAAATGGCCAAGTTACTTTAATCTATACCCCTTGCAGATGGCCGAGAGACTTGAGCATGCGATATTTTTAACTTACCTGCGAGGGGGCATGTTGCGTGTAGGGAAAAACGTGTTGCCAAATAAGCCGTTCGCAGGGGAGATAAGACCGCCTCTGTACTTGGCTTCGGCCCCAGGGGCTGCGGAGTATGGACGTCCACTTCCACCCAGATCTGTGGTAAAAGTCAAAATGATTGGTTTCAAACAATGCTGGATTGTATCATGTAATACAGCGAATTTAAGGATAGATCATCAGACACAAAGTCAATTCTTCAATCACATCCTTGCAATGGCTGCTAATGCAGAGGTGCCTACCCCTCTTAGACCATATTTTTTGTGTAATGGGCTGCTTAAAAATGTGTATTTTGTGTAATCATTTCAGCGCAACATGCAACGAAAAAAATACACCACAGCAAACAAATTAAAAATAAAGACATGTATCCCCACTATTAGCTATTTTATTCACACAATATCAGGTATCGCTGTAGCAAGTTTGGGTTTGAAGTTGTGAATAGTATTTGCGAGAAAAAAAACAACTCTTTTTTGGTAAAAGTATGGTCATTTTGTACATTTTTCTTGAGCTCTTGTGACCCTTGACTTTTCCGAGGAATCAACAAAATTAGTGTACATATATAGGTCTTTTTATCAGGTATCTTTGTACCAAGTTTGGGTTTGAAGTTGTGAATAGTTTGATTTGAGAAAAAAGAAATTGTGTCCCAAAATGTTTATTTTTGATATATTTCCTGATCCTCTGTGACCTTGACCTTTGTGAGAAACTGTCACTAAAATTGGCATGTTTAGAAAGGTCTTGCCACAAAGTATCCTTGGGCCAAGTTTGAAGACTGTAGCTTCAATAGTATCCAAGAAAATGCCAACGTTAAAGTTTACCATGCACGACGGCGGATGGACGACCGCTGGCTCGGAACACTCACTTTTTCTTCGCACGTGAGCCAAAAATGTCTTTCGTGCATGACAGATCGCTGTTACTTAATATGCATCAGTAACTAAAAAGGGCATCTGTTACTGCGACACGTTAGTGTCCATGCAGCTCCAGTATGCCGATACACTGTAAGCAGCCCTGAAAATGGCGAGTAATTTACTCGCCATGGTACTCGCCATGGCGAGTGAAAAAAAATTTTGGCGAGTAAAAAAAAAAAACCCACTCGCCAAATGCGAGTGCGCTCGTGCGTTTTCCAATCCAACGGCTAACCGCCAGCCGAACATCAGGTACGCCGGCGCGTGACCTGCCACCGCGAGCCGCCTCTAAAAATCACTTTGCGGCAGTAGCCGAACACGTCACTCGAACTGTGCGTACCATAACAGAGGTCGGTGACAGTCGTTCTATTTTTAGTTATGAATTGGTTCGTTTAGCTGCTCGCTCAGTCGCGGCTGCGTTCAGAATCGACCCGACGCCGGGGTCCATGCGAGTGTAACAGGGCGGGCAAACTGTCAGTTAATGTGTGGTGTCAGCATGTTATTACAAAGTGCGCGCTACATGTTGAATGCGTTACTTGCTGTGATGTCACCATACATACTATTATGGGATACGGCATCGTGCGTTTCGCTTTCGATCTTGAACGAAGTTGTACGTGGTGGAGAAAAAGCAAAGGAAGCAGGAATGCTTAGGATTCTTCAATCCGGCACCGTCTGATCTTGATAATCGCAAAGAAGAAAGTTGCACTTCGACACCGCCATCTCCATCGACAAGCGACAGTACCAGAAATGCTACCCCTGGGCCGTGTGTGGCACCGCCGCTACGACACAGTTTTCAGAGTTCATGGCTGTGCTGAGTGTATTTCCATGGCTAAAGCTGGACGGCACTCGAATGGCATGAGCACCGAGGCAAACTCAAAAAGCAAGTCCAGAAATTTGAACAGAAATAAGTTTGTCAGTTTTTTTTAATCGTGGTCGATCCATCTTCTGGTAATTAGGCAAAAATTGGAGAAACACGTCTTTCTGAGTGGTTAAACGGGTTGAAACAAACTTTTAAGTACATCAGTTTACACACACACACACACAAACACACAGAGTTTAGACAAATCACACTTTAGTTGTCAATCTGCCGCGTTCAGCAGAAAACGCTATATTCTCTGTTACAATACATTATCAAACGATCATACAAATAAATAAATAGATATATGTTTTTCTGTGTGTGAGAGAGCGAGGGAGACAGGCTTTTGCTCGATAGCTCACCAGTTAAAGAATCAGTATCATGGAAAGGACACGCACACACTGTCACAACACATTTAAAGAGGAGAGAGCGAAATGAGATAATTTATTTTAATGATTGATTGTACATTGCTTATCGTCCCGACAGCAACAAGGCTTTCTCAGGACGTGCCTGCACTGCTTGTGAATAAAAAGAAAAGAAACAGAATATTGAATGTCGCCAGCTGGTCCAATACGTTAAATGGGGCCTAAATAAAGCTAAAACCATTTAGCAACACACATCCAATATCAAGAGCTACAGGCAGTGCAGACAGTTGGGAGTGTTTTAAAAAGACAAATACAGGTGAATGGACCAAGGGTAGACAGAAACACATGCCCCAGAATATAGGGAAAAACCCACCCTGTGGGACTGACCAGGGTGACCCTGGGAACTAAAAAGTAGTTAACCCCACCCCAGTCCCCCAGGGCAGACCCGGGTGGGGATAATTTATTTTAAGGAACATACAGATGATGCAGTTTTTCTTAAATAAATCTGCGGACCCTCTATAATGCTAGGATGGGGGTCTGTGTACCCTCTAAAATTTATACCTGGGGGTTTACAGACCCTTTAACCTGTTGTGCAAACAGAAGCCCAGCTCTACTTACAAAAAATAAATAAATAAAAAATCCCACCACAGTTCACATGGGGACTTTGTCAGTTATTTCTCCACTTGATACTATCAAAAGCCTGAAGTCAGGACAGAAACATTAACTTGGTTATGATTGTCTGTTCAAATATTTGTTTTCAATGCCTCTGCAGAAAACACCAACATTGGGCGTCAAACACTTGTGGTACATTATATTGTTGAGTTGGGGGGGCTATTTTCAGTAGTAAAATTTTCAGTTTTGGCTAGTAACATTTTCAGTTTGGCTAGTAAAACTTTCAGGGCTGGTAAGGCTCCTACTTTGTCACCAGCCGCAATGTTTACACCTGCCACTGTACGGTATATCCAGTCTAGACAACATGTAATAAGCGGCATTGAACGATGTTGTGTCTCATACACGATCCAGTGGGAAGTACCAGTGTTGTAAAGACTACAATGCACGTACTACACTTGTGACCAATGTGTGTCAGTGTCCACAGAGTCACCTACATGTGCACCAAGGTGTAGCATCAGAGGAACGGAACCTCCAAATTCAGCTTCAGAATCAAGCTGTACGTCATTGCCGTTGTCAGTGCCTCAACCGTCTATTGCTCCAGCTGACAGACACTGCCAACACGTGGTTATGCTGCCACACAGTAGGTGGGCACACATGTCCCAATACATCAAAGCTATCTGCTTTTGAAAACATGTCTCCAAACACAACATTTTATCACTTCGATTATCTACACATTCACTCGCCATTTTGACCGTAATATGCATGCTAGCGCTGCAAAGCTGACCGCATACAACGTACAAAAGTACGCACGCACTGTCAGGACCCTCATGCTACTGTAAACATATGTTAGTGCGAAGTCACCATACGCACGGCGAGGCTCGCGCATCACCGGGTGCGCGATATAAAACACCTGACACCGCTCAAGCGGTTTTCCGGGCTGCACGGTATACGAGACCGCCAACCAGTACAGCGGTTTGCCGGGCCGAAATGGTTAACGAAGGAGTGCTTTATGTCAGCTTTGGGATGTACTACTGCCTTGGCCTTGTGCCCAGCGCACTCCAAATGTCTTTGAATATCATACTCAGTTCAGCGACGAAGTCCTAGCCAGCGACTCATCGCAAGTTGGAGCACAGCTGTTAAATCTCACCCGAGTGAGGCACGCAGCTAAAACCTAACCATGCCATATACCCTGACACTGTTGGAGTAGGCAGTCTGAGAACAGCCCCTCCCATTTGGCCAAAGGGCATACAGCAAACGTAGGAAGGGTCATGCACTCGTGGCGTTATCTATGCATGCTAATGTAACAGAGAAGCAGAGTTCGCCATTGATGTGTGATGTGAGTGGTACTGACAGTTCGTAATCACAGTCTATAGCAGAGCGTCCCCCTTCCTGGTTATCGACGTAAATAACGAAAAGTATAAGCAGGATTTCAAGGGCTTAAGGAAATATTTAGAAGTAAATGTACTGCCATTTACGTCTGTATTCCTGAAGCTGAAATATGCCGATGGCGGTTTCAAATACTCTCTCTTGGCTTGACTTCGCGAACGAAGATTTTATAGGAGTTGCCCACGACGTCTGCAGGCTTGTTCGTGGCTGCGGAGGCCAATCCGGGACAGGCAGGTTCGACCGCAGAGGCTGCAGGGGAAGGTATGGCCAGGGTTCTGAGTTGCGGCATCTGTTTTTTCTCCTGAGCCGCTTGTCCATAAGGCTAGCTCTGCGAGAGTCCTCAAAGCAGACAGCTGCCTTGTAAATGGTGGAGCGCCAGGTGTCACGGTCCACAGCAAGCGAGGACCACTGGTGGTGGTCGATTTGGCAGGCACTAAGTGACTTCTTGAGACAGTCTTTGTATCTCTTCTTTGGTGCCCCTCTGTCACGGTGTCCAGTAGCAAGCTCGCCGAACAGGGTGATCTTTGGTAGGCGATGATCCTCCATCCTGGAGACATGCCCCGCCCAGCGGAGCTGTGTCCGCAGCAGCAAGGCCTCGATGCTCACAGTTTCAGCCTGTTCAAGGACCTCGACGTTGGTGACAAAGTCACTCCAGTGAATGCCCAGGATGGTACGCAGGCAGCGCTGGTGGAAACGTTCGAGGAGTCGTAGTTGGCTGCGGTAGAGGGCCCAGGACTCAGAACCATACAGCAGGGTGGTGAGGACCACAGCTCTGTACACGCTGATCTTGGTGCCTGTTTTCAGCTGTTGATTGTGCCACACCCGCTTGAAAAGTCGCCCGAAAGCGCTGTTCGCTTTTGCCAGCCTGCTGTCAAGCTCCCTGTCCAGCTTGGCGTCCGACGTGATAATGCAGCCAAGGTAAGTAAACTGGTGCACTGACTTTAGTTCAGACTCGCGAATGGTGATGTGAGGAGGGCGATACACTGTCTTGGGTGCCGGCTGATGGAGGACCTCTGTCTTTTTCAGACTGACCTCGAGTCCAAAGAGCTGGGCAGCGTCTGCGAAGCAGGACGTGATGCGCTGCAGGGCTCTCTCTGTGTGTGCAACGAGGGCAAAGTCATCAGCAAAAAGCTGCTCACGAATCAGTTGGTCTAGGGTTTTCGTGTGGGCCTGCAGTTGTCTGAGGTTGAACAGGCTGCCATCGAGACGATACCTGATGTACACTGCATCGTCAAATACACTTGTCTGTTAAATCTCAAGACCCATGTACCGTTATGTTTCACAACTGCACAACCTTTTAGTCTGAAACATCGTACTGTACAATGAATTCCAAGGTCTCCATGTAAATCAAAGATTGTATGAAAGTCATCAGCAAAAAGCAGCTCACGAATCAGTTGGTCTAGGGTTTTCGTGTGGGCCTGCAGTCGTCTGAGGTTGAACAGGCTGCCATCGAGACGATGCCTGATGTACACTGCATCGTCAAATACACTTGTCTGTTAAATCTCAAGACCCATGTACCGTTATGTTTCACAACTGCACAACCTTTTAGTCTGAAACATCGTACTGTACAATGAATTCTAAGGTCTCCATGTAAATCAAAGATTGTATGAAAGTCATCAGCAAAAAGCAGCTCACCAATCAGTTGGTCTAGGGTTTTCGTGTGGGCCTGCAGTCGTCTGAGGTTGAACAGGCTGCCATCGAGACGATACCTGATGTACACTGCATCGTCAAATACACTTGTCTGTTAAATCTCAAGACCCATGTACCGTTATGTTTCACAACTGCACAACCTTTTAGTCTGAAACATCGTCTGTACAATGAATTCCAAGGTCTCCATGTAAATCAAAGATTGTATGAAAGTCATAGTTAGCATTTAAATGTTGCTGTCGTATAGATTAAATCGTAGGTTGCTATGTTTTGTCATTGATTAGTTAATGTTGTTTTTCTGGGGTGCAACAAACTCAATTTTTCACTTTAAACGATCCATTGCTGACCATTTCGTGATCCGTGCTGGAGAGTGATCACGTGGTGATTATTTAACCGCTGGGAGCGACAGCCCGCACAGTCTTCGTCCACTTACCTGCCTCACTGACCTCGTAATTATTTATCACTTCGTACCGGCTGTGTCTTCAATCCAAACTTCGCTGGGACAACCGTAAGTTTGAATTTTTTAGCATTTAAAAGGTCTCGCTTATGTAGTGGTCTCAAGTTGATGCTTTTGTTGTTTTGATTGCATGCTTATTTCACGCTTTTCTTGCAATTCCCTGCCATAACGTTGCATACTGTGGTAAATCAGTCATGGGAATCTGTGATGCTCTACAATAATGTTCTTATGTTGTTTTGTTATTGTTGGGTTTTTCTTTTTAATTTAGTTGATGCTTCAGCGTTTGTTGTTATATGAAGGTTGCTCAATGATACTGTTTGTATGACGTACAATGTTACACACAATTTCTAATAATGTACTCACGAGAAAGTGTCACATCAGCCAGAAAGACAACGTGTACATTACACTAGACTAGCAAACACAGAAATATGGGTATATTTTGTTGAAAAGGACATATTAAACCGGTTGTAATCGTAATGGCAATGAAGAATTGTCAAAGTTGGAACATTATAAAAATAGTGCGTCTTCAATCGTTACGGTTCCAAAAGGTTTATTCTAGAGTCGATTGAGCCGTGACAGTTATTGTAGCTTGTACATGATCACATAAGAAGATTTTGTTTGAGCTAATGACTGCCTTTGTTATGTTTGAACTTTTACAATTGCAGAAACAGTAACAAGTAGAACAGATGGAGCTGTCAGGAGACAGGGAGTTCTTCAGACGCAACACTGAACTATGGACTTTTGTGAATATAACACTGAAGATAATGAATTAGTAACAAACTTTGCACTCATACACCGATATGGCGGTTTATGGCATAATGGTGGTCACCTTTCATCATAACCTTGGACCGAAGCACTCGAGACATTTTGAAACTGTTGTTCATAGTTGAGTTAAAGTGTTAGTTATGTATTAATGCGTTAAGGGGAGACATGGTAGTCAAATAATGAATTTTTTTGTTTCAGAAACTGTTGGTTGTTTGTTGTCATTTTATGATGTAAAATAACTGCTGGATTATATATAGACTTTGAAAAATGTCAAAAAAAAAATTTTTGTGACTTTAATGCATCAAAAACTGGGAAAAACCTTGCAAAATTAGCTAATTTCAAAATGTTCTTGTGTCTGAACTAATGCTTATATTCTCTCACTTCTTTTTGTTTTTTAAATCTATTTATGTGCTAAATAGACCTGTGCATGGAAATTGCATTCAGTACATCAGTAATTTTATAATGAGCACTAGAAATAATCATTATAAATTGCAGTCATCAAGAGACCGAAAACAGCAATTCACATGGTCACCAAACACAAACTAATACACTAAACTCATATTCCATGCACAGAAATATTGCAACACATGTTACAAATATCATATCCAAATATGAAATGGATCGGTCAAGCCATTCAAAAGATACCACCTTTTATTTGGTCGAAAAATCACATTTTGAGAAAACGGTCCCCAAAGATTGGACAAGCAAAACGGAGTACTGTGCCATAACAAACACCTATGGGATAAAAAAACAAAACAAAAAAACAACAAAAAAATTGAATAGCCACATATAGAAACATATTTCTCATGAGAAAATGAAAAGCAAAAGGTTTCTCAGTCTTGGATATATGCACACATTGAAAATGCGCGATCTGAATGAGCGATTCTCGTATTTTGATCGAGTTGTACGCCATGCGTAATGGTGCATTGTGGGACAGTCGGAAAGACCCGAAGCCGTTTGGAGCCTGGTCGGAAAAACCCGAAGTCATCCAGAACACTCGGCGCGCTCTGCTCATTGGTCGGTTTCCGAAAATAGTATTATCTCATTAGCATAACGTTCGTATAAGGAAATCTCCGGTCGTTCGTGACGTCGGTTTTGCGCCAATAGCTATTTATAGAGCCTTTGTAACCTTTAGCTGGTTGGTGAATGGGAAAGTAGAGACGGAACCGGTTCGAATGAACCCAAACATGGCGGCATTCGTTGCTCGCAAAGCGGTGTTGTCAGGGTCCAAACATTGGATGTTTTCGAGCAAAAGACGTCGCAAATGCTTGAAACATTGAGCAGGTGCTTCACTTTATTTATTTTTTTACAGTAAATAAAAGGTATTTTGTGATATTTTATGGTTGTGGCCGGGTTCTAGGGGGTTCAAACAACCCAAAAATCCAGTCAACCCAAAAACACTTCGGACACCAAAATTGACGTTTTTGCGGTACCGTGTCTCCCCTTAAGTTCATGTACTGGTTTTCTTACTTCTTTCTCAGCGGTTTTATTGCGCTACCATAGTGCGTCGGATCTACAGCGGTTTGTGTCGGGCATTGTCATATTATCGGCACATAACAACGATGTACATCAACATTGTATTGTATTGTGCTCCCGCTTATGCTATAAAGTCGCTAGGTGTGAACTTTGTGATGAAGGGGTTACCGCCCAAACGACGCTAATGAAAGTTTAAGTTATATACGACCTCTACTAATTGGTCATAGTCGTGCCCGCTTTTCAAGGAATTGATACCAGATATAATAGTGTTGATATTTGCTTTAATTTCACGACATGTCGCATTGAAAAGTATTGCAACTTGAAATGGTTTCTTTAACATAATAATTATGCTGTAGACCGCTGGTGCTCATGCACGATACTTTAAGCACGCTTACTTTGTGTGAGTGTGTGCATGTGTGTGTGTGTACTTTCATTGGAAAGCATGATCAAGTACTCTGATCAGTTTTATACATCGGAGAACAAACTCTGTGCACGGCGAGGTTTTCGTTTTTTGGCTGGAGAGGACCGATCGCCGGGTTGGTTGGTCTCTCTTCAACTCTAATGCTGTCTTCAGCAGTACTGAAGTGAGGAACACAGCTGCATATTTCAAGATGCAATTACTGTGAAATGAACTGAACCCTCATGAGAAATACTCATGTGCCTCGTTCATATCAGAAAGCTTTGCTGCAGACGCAGATTCACCAGCAATGATTCTCTCATTATAGTGAGCACAGCTGTAAATCCTGGCACAAATGTAACAAACGCCTCCTCTATAAATTAATTATCTGCTTATGAGAATCTATGCTGTTTAAATGCAGAAGGTGGTGGCTGCCCGGCACTAGCAGGCCTTAATTTACTGATTAAACTCGACAGGCTTGCGGCTGATGTTTATGTTAACTGTCAAGTGTTGCGGAGACGCGTGTAGGGGAGGATTGATTGTATTGATTGATTGTACATTGCTTAACGTCCCGACAGCAACAAGGCTTTCTCAGGACGTGCCTGCACTGCTTGTGAAAAAAAAACTAAACAGAAAATTGAATGTATGTCGCCAGCCGGTCAAATACATTAAATAAACCTACAATATGGGGCATAAATAAAGCTAAGACCATTTAGCAACACACATCCAATATCAAGAGCTACAGGCAGTGCAGACAGTAGGGAGAGTTTTAAAAAGGCAAATACAGGTGAATGGACAAAGGGTAGACAGAAACACATGCCCCAGAATAGAGAGAAAAACCCACCCTGTGGGGCTGACCAGGGTGACCCTGGGAACTAAAAAATACCTAACCCCACCCAAGTCCCCCAGGGCAGACCCGGGTGGGGCCGTGTAGGGGAGGAGGGGATGCGTTTCCCCACTCATCCAGCTGCAGTACTTTGTCGCTAGACTGTACTGTGACTTTTGTATGCACCACTATAAGGAACACCAAAGTCCTTTCTGCACACCGGCGTTGCATGCATTTGTAGCAGAGGAGCCCCCTGCTATCACTAGTTACTACCCGTGAGTCAGAGTTCAGTGTTTCAGTGAACGCTTGGCGCGCTGTGTGCGAATATTTTTGCTGCCTTGGCTAGTCAGTGTGTAGCGGCCGGACTACACGCGCAAAGCTCAGTGACATAGTCTCTGGTTCCAGAGGCTGAGAGCCTATAAAGCGGCTGATCTTCAGCCAGCCCCCCCCGTAAATTGCGTATTTTAGAAGAACTGGTCGTACTCGTGTAATTTGAGCCGAAAATGCGTAAAATTACGAGCTAGCGCGTAAGGTAGGCACCTCTGCTAATGAATACAGCCTCACTCAAGACCCAAGAAGAAAATCAGATCTGAAAAAAAAAAAGGTCTAAAAAACTCAAGAGGACATGCTTCTGCCTAGTTTCTGTTCTGGCTACTTACTGATGGAGAGGTTGGAGGAGGAGCCAGACAGCGAGGGGGGTGGGGTCATGGACTGTCCAGCCTGTAGCATGCTGCCTGGCCCCGCAGGCGACGGCGCCATGTTTCCCAGCGGGCCTGCATAGTATCCACCCATTGTTGACAACTGGGAACGCTTCACGTCAAATGACTCGCGTCTCTGACCTGACCAGCAGAATTTGAAAATTTCAACTTCCAAGTTCATGGCAAATTATAAACATCACTGGTGTAAGAGATTTCAAGTTGTCACCCCCTGCCTTACTTTCACCCGAACTTAACCCAATGCCACCTAAAGCCCTTTTTCACAACCACATTTTCCCTCAATGAATGGAAGCTACGGTAGAACCTGTTTTGAGCAACCCCTTTTTTGCTACCAAAATGTTGGTCCAAAACATTTGTGCTCACTCTACAAGTCTTGAAGGGCAGTAAGTGTCACCTGTCATTAAAGACAGGTGATCTTGGCGAAGGGTGGTTGTTCTAAACAGGCACTGCTGTAGGAAGCAACAGTAAGCCCTTGCATTTAGGGGGACCTAGGAGCACTGGGCTACAATTACGTGATTTCTGACCTGTGCCGATGGGCCCTGGGCCACTTGAGCCGAGCTGAGAGAGGCCAGCGTTGCCATAGCCATTCTGCTGCTGGGGGTTGATGCTGAGATTGGCCGTGATGGGGGTAAAGAGAGAGGTTGTCACCTGTGTGTAGCCAAGGCTGCTGTTGGGGGAGAATCCTGAGAACAACATATCTGTTAAATTCAGGTCAGTTTGTTAAAGACGGCATCTCTGCGCTCAGAAAGGCTCATACGAATAGTCATTCTGAATGGTGCAAGTAGTGATAAATAAATATCATTACTAAAAACATATAGTTACATGCTCTGAAATCTACCCCTGAAGTTAACTCCTTTACTGGCAAAAAAAAAACTGACCCACACTTAACTGCAAGAGACAGATCTTCATGAGCCCCTGGAGGTGCAGGGTCTCATGAGGATCTATGTCTCTCGCTGAAACCACTTTGTAAAACTGTTCCTTTGATGGTTCCCCATTTTGATGTCACAACTTTAAAAACAAAATATGCATCCAGTGGCGGGTAGGGGGTTAAGCCAGAGGAAATACTCACCCATTGCGGAGTTGTTGGACGACTGCTGGTTACTGCTGGACAGGACTACGGGTGGCGTGCCCACCTGCTGACCCTGGGTGGTCAACAGTCGCAGGGGGTTCTGGCCCATTCCGTTGTTACCACCTGCACAAATGTCATTTCAAATGCAGGTAAACAGGAGTAGAGCGACATGCGCACAAGTGACGGTGCTAACAACTGAGAAAACTGAAAACAATCCACGGACTAAAAATGCCACACAATCTATGACCAGCAAGAGACATAAATTCTCATGAGCGCCTGCGAATGCAAGGGCTCATGGGAATTTATGCCCCTTACAAATGGAACTGGCTGGCTGAAAGAGTCTTCAGTCAGCATCAAAATGCTGAAATTCATCTTTCTGGGAGTCTGAAAGCCCCGAGTCAAGTCTCCAGGACTTAAGACCATGTTGAGTATAAGCTGATAATGAGTCATTTATGCCCGGCACACTACAGCTTTCACCCATGCAGAAAGGGCGATCTTCACAAAACCTCGCCCGCACTTCTCCTACACAACTTTAAGGCAAATGTCTCCTTCACCTTGTTGATTGCCTCCACCAGCAGACATGAGGACAGGTGCAGGTGAGACGAGGCGTACAGGTGTGCCGATCCCCCGCGGGTTGCCCATCACCAGCTGTCCGTTCTGGTCATAGTAGGCTGGGGCCAGCAGCTGGTAGCCAGCGTCTGCAAGAGACTCTGTCCCGTCAACAGTTATTATGCAACTGACACACTACAGGGAGGTTAACCTTTTACCATCGAAATGCTGCCGTGTTAGCGTCAACGTCAACAGCCGTTCCCATCATAATGCTAGCCGCTTAGCGTTCTGATCATGCCTTTTCCTGACGAGATGCTAGCATGCCAGCGTTGCGGGTTTTTTTTAATGTATTTTTCTCTAAAATGTATTTTTTCGACAAATACTTACCGATGGCATGACTACTAGGAAGGTATACTTAGCATACCGATTTAGCCTAAGCAAGAAACCCTGAGTGGCCTCCCCTACCTCCATACCCGGCGACGTGTTTCCCGCCAGTCTTTTGCCATAGCTCAATAGCAGCAAGCGGGACAGGAGGGAGGGACCTCCGAGTCATGCCATCGGTAAGTATTTTTCAAAAAAAATACATTTTAGAGAAAAATACATGTTTTCTCAAAACTCTTACCGATGGCATGACTAATACGAAGAACAGCGAATAGGAGGTGGGTGCCGCCTATAACACCAAACCACCAAGCAAAAAATCGCAACGAATGCACTCACCGTGCTTAGGTTATCGAGGCCCTCTACATGTGCCCAACTCCTGACAATCTAAGCTATGCGGACCTAAGGTGCCTGTGGCGCCCTGAGGGAGTGCTGCGCCGCCGAGATATCCCCCACCAGGGCCAGGTTGTCACGTTGGCCGGATAGGTCCCTCGGGTAGAAGCGGGCAAAGGTGGATTCCGCCCGCCAGCCCACAGCCGCCACAATGTCGGGTACTGCGCAGCTGAGGTCAAATGCGATACTCGTTGCCACTGCCCTCACTTCGTGTGCCCGTTTGCACATCGTCTTTGCTCTCTCTGGGAAGAGTTCTGATTATGCAGACCGGATGACCCGGCGTAGCCAGGACGAGATCGTCTGCGCGCAGATATCACGTCTGGCGGGCACGCCTTTGTCCGATTGGCTTCGTTTTGCGCAGGTAAATTCGCAGTGCTCGGACCGGGTCCTGTTGACAGGATTCCGGGGTCTGGTCCGCACATCTGAGGGGGGCGCCTCGTTACAACCTGTGGAGCGGCTGCGGGTGGGTGATTCTTGGCTAAGAAGGACTGGTCGGTGAGAAGCTGCACCAAACCATCAGTCCGGAATTGTAGATAGGCGGGGCGAACTGAGAGCGCATGTAACTCACTCACCCGTGATGCTGTGGCCAGTGGCAAAAGCATGTTTTCCTGGTCAGGTCGCTGAACCGTGCCATGGGGAGAGAGGCTCAAAGCGGGCCGAATTGAGCCAAATCAGTACCCATGCCAAGTCCCAGCGCGGGACCAGAGACTGCGAGACCGGCCGCTGAAGGTCTAAGTGCGCCATCAGGTCCGAGAGGTCTTTGCAGGGTCTTGGTTCCAGACGGTCAAAGTGGCACCAACTGTCTGCAATCATGGCCAAGTATCCCTTGATAGTGATGGGGGCGAGGTTCTGCTGGACGAATAGCCACAAAAAGAACTCGGCCAGCAGGGGCATAGTCAGATCCGTGGGGGAGAGCTGCTGCTGGGAGGTGCACCAGAACTGCAGGACTCTCCATTTGCCCTTGTAAACATTCCGGGTGGAAGTTCTGCGGGCTGCTGCGATAGCCACCACCGCTTCACTCGAGAAGCCTCTTGCGGCGAGGGCCTGCCACACAATCTCTAAGCGTGAAAGAGCAACCGATCCGGGCACGGGTGGTAAAGACACTGTCGTGGCTGCTTGAGCATCGTGCGGGGGGTGGGCAGGCGCAAGGGGGGAATCTGTGGCCAGGTTAGAGGTTCTAATTCTATAGCCCGAGTTTCCTTGTCTGTGTAATAAAGCTCAGGGGATAGTTTATTTTCTCCTGAGATTTCTGAAAACTCCTTATCACTGCTCCTTGAACTAATCATGATCTAAAACTAAAAGCAACCTTATTTGGCCAGCTTAAAATTATTTGCCTCCATGTGCAAAGATGCTTTCTGAATCCGACCTTTGAACCTTTGTGATATCCATTCCCAGAACTTTTTTGGCAGCGAATTGTGCATTTGGTACCTTGTTCGAATGGAAACTACCTGTTGTGCATGTCCAAGAAGCGGGATGAGGTCCCAACACTGAATTCCAAGGTTTTGATTGGTTGCTTACTTATTATGCACATTCCTGGATTCTTTAGCTGTCCGCGTAGCGATTTCAAGTAAATTCATCGATACTTTCACTGCTGCAGCTGCAGCTAGTTCAATTAGCAATGGCACATCAGATACGCCCTTTCTCTTGCACATTTATTTTGTCTCTGACAGCTTCATTGATTGTGGGTAGTGCCAGTATTTACAATTCACAGGAATGGGGTATATCTTGAGAAGTTCTGACAGCGATGCATGCTGGAAAAATTGTCAAGCTTCCCCACAAGGAAGTCAAGGAAAGAATTTTCCCCCTGGGATATGTCAACTACCCCTGGCAGTGCGACAGTAAGGTTCAGATCATCACTCACAGAGCCGACCTCCGGCTCGATCTGATTGGGATCCCTGATCCCCGCCATCGTATCGTCACCACGCTCACTGTGCGCCAACTTTATGATCTGTTCTTGTGGTAGCCTTACCCGGTTGAGACCGGTCAAGAACTCCATCCCTAGGTGAACAAACCTGCGCGACGGAGAGAGATCCGACTTTCCATCGTTTGCCATGAACCCGAGTCGGTGTTGAAGTCCGAGGAGCGCGACCCAGTCTACCTCCAGGAAAGTCACTTCCTGATTCCAGAGGAGCAGGTCGTTGAGGTAGTTGGATGTCGGGCTGGTGGATGTCTGCCTGGCTCTGGCGATGACCGGGTCCACAATCCTTGTAAAGACCCACGGGCTGAAGTTGAGACCGAAGGGTAGGGCATGAAACTGGTAGACCACTCCTCGGAATGCGAAGCGCAGGTAACGACAGGAAGTCAGTTGAACGAGGACATGCAGACAAGTGTCCGCTAGATGGAGGCTTATGGCATATTCCATCTGTGGCACTGAGGCCTGCAGGGCTCTTCAGTCTTGCCATCTCCATGCGGAAGCTACGATGAACTTGTTGAGCACGGAGAGGTCTAGCACCGGACACCACCTGCCGCCTGGCTTCTTAACCAAGAGCCGACTGTAGAAGGCCGGGGAGTCGTGGCGGGCTACCACCTCTGCAGCGGCCTTCTGTAGAAGGGTGGTTATCTCTTTCGGCAGAGCTGAAGTCTTGCAAGGATCCGCGGGGATGCGTGTCCAAAGCGGGGTCCGCCTCAGAGGAGGGGGGGGGTGGGGGGGGGGGGGGGGGGGGGGGGCGCCCGGAACGAAATCTGCAGTCCGTAAGAATAACCCATGGGTCTCCCGGCAACAGCGACCGCCACTCGTCGCTGTTCCCCTCATCCTTACGGCTGGCTGGCAACCTGGTAGGCTCCACTCTGATGACGCTAGGCACAAGTCCTTCGCCGCCGTCCTCTTCACATCCTGCCAGGTGGGACCGAAGAGGAACGACCCACCCAAAGGGGCCCGGCGAAGGTGCACTGTAAAGGTCGACGGGATTCCGGGGCAAAATCTCAGGACCACGTCACGCCGCATCAAATCACAGTTCGCTGCCGCCGCGAAAAAATTAGTGGCCGCATGGGGTACTGTGCGATCCGCCGTCACTGCCAAGGTGTGAATATCCCGCAATCGCATGGCCTGCATCGCTAGGTAAAAAAACCCAGCACAGGAGAGAGCGTTGCGGACAAGGATCGCTGTCTTGCCCAGTCCTCACGGCATCTGTAACTGCGAGGGATCCGCAGCCGCCCGCCTGAAGAACCGTCGCGGCATCCACTGCTGGAAGGGGGTACACGAACGCCTGAAAAGGTCCAGCGTACCATCCCTGGCCACTTGGAGTCTGCGAAAAAGCTGGAGTCTCCGAAGGAGCCCTGCTATAGGTGCGCCAAAAAGGCTTCCACAAGATCCCGGAATCCTGGGGGCTGTGGGAGGGACTTGAACCTCTTGGTTTGCCTGGGGGCATCCACGAATGCGGAAGCTTTCCTCTTGAGAGGGGGAGAAGGAGGACAGGCGCCGGTGGAAGAATGGACGAAATCAGCCATGCGGCTTCATCTAAAGACCGCAGAGTCTCTGTGCTCGGGGCTACGAAGGCAGCCTGTGCTGAGGAGCTGCCAGATGTCTGCGCGACCAGAGTCGCTGACCGACGATCATCGGAAAGCTGGGCCGAGACAGAATCCTCTGGCAGTAGACTCAGGGCCTCCTCATCGTCAAGAGACGCCGACCACCGGGAGGGAAGCTGCGAACCCACCAAGGAAGGAAAACTGCTGTAGGGTTACATGCGTACATCACAAGAGCGGGCTTGGGAAGAGGTGACGTCCCTTGCAGCACGCGGCCGATGCTCTGCGTTCGAGGGGGAAGAAAGGTGGCTCACCTGAGGGCAGTTCCAACGAGGTGGGGGGCTGAGAATCCAAGGAGAACACTCCCTCTAATCTAGTAATGCGACAGACTGACCGAACACTGCGGTGAGAGGACCGGTGATGACAGGGGGAACGACTGCGTCCATGTGGATCCGCCCGCCGGGTCCTGGTGCACGCGTCCTCAGAAGAGGATTCCCAAAACTGTCCCGTGCTGATGAGTGGTGACGCTTGTGCGGGGAAGAACGCCGAGGGGGGCGTGAAGCTGTCCGTTTCCTCGGAGCGGCAAACTGGCAGAGCGAGAGCCCGAACGTGTGAGAGATCGGGGGCTGTGCTTAGTGCTGCGTCACGCCTCCCGGTCTCGTGGCTCCAGCGAGTGGGGGATTGCTGCATGTCGAGGATGCACTGGCACTGCCTTAGAGGCTACATGAAGACTAGGGGAGCTGTTGTTCACCGCGATGCGGGGCGACCGAAGCCACTGCCGGCCACGCTCAGGCATGGAGTGGGCGGACAAAGTGCCAGTGAAGTTGTCCGAGAAAGGAGGTCTGTCGTTCACCACGATGCGGGGCAACCCAAGCCGCTGCCGGCCGCACTCCACCATGGAGCGGGCGAACAAAGTTCTAGAGGACGTGTCGGGGCCCTAGAAGGTTCAACCACGTAGCGGGGCGACAAAGGCCGCTGTCAACCAAGCTCTGCCATGG
Organism: Semisulcospira habei; assembly: GCA_036245525.1. Classification (NCBI taxonomy): domain Eukaryota; kingdom Metazoa; phylum Mollusca; class Gastropoda; family Semisulcospiridae; genus Semisulcospira; species Semisulcospira habei. Next base: position 171,209,463 of record BTPG01000001.1, on the reverse strand, counting down.
AGCAGGTGGACAAGGTCCAAGAGGGCAAGATTGGACCAGAGGAGGGCAGGGTCCGAAGACATGGGCCCGACGAGAAGTCAACTCCCCAACATCCGAGCATGCGCGCCTGACGGTCCCTTCAGCTGTAGGAGGGGGGGGGGGGGGGGGGGGGGGGGGGGTCAAATGTGGGTAGACCTGGAAAGCCGCAGGTCTTCCGTGCCGGTAAAATCCCCCTAGCTGCGACCTTGGTTCCTCCACCCAGGTGGCGCACGTGTCAAAAGTCTGCCCGGGAGGCACAGCCGGAACAGGGGAGACATACAAAAGGGTGTCGCTCGGCTACTGAAAAGCCCCACACTACACGCAGGTCTTCACCAGTAAACTGCAACACAAAGCAAACGTAAAAAGGCGTGGCCACCTTAAAAACATCGCCTTCCGGGGATCGAACCCGGGTTACCTGCGTGCCGAGAAAACATTGTACCGCTGCACTATCGCAGTTATCCCCTGAGGCCACGCTATCATAATTCATGAACATTCGAGTTATTTCCGCCGAGCTACAACACAAGCCGACCTAAACAGCGACGGCGCATGGTCACCTTAAAAACATCGCCTTCTGTGGTGAACGAACCCGTTATCTGCATGCCGAGAAGGCATTGTAACGCTGCACTATCGCGGTTATCCCCCGAGGCCACGCTTTGAGTTATTTCCGCCGAGCGAAAGTCGGAGACCACGTTAACCGAATTCACAAGCATTCGAGCTATTCCCCCTTTAACATAGTTCACAAAAATTCGAGCAAAACTCCACGGAAAGTGCCACACTCCGGACCTCCATCTTGCCGGCCATGTGGCATTAACCGAGGCCTTACCTTGCCATAGCAGCGCTTTTCTTTAATCCGTGAGGAATTCTTGCCAAGCATGACACAATCCAAAAGGAATACAAGAAAAGACACACTGCGAGTAGAAGTCCCACTATCACACTAATAAAACTACGAAACCCGTCGAAGAAATTCCACCTAGGCTAAACACAACTGTTCCGGTGAGCTAAGCATAAAAACACTGGCGGGAAACACCGGATATGGAGGTAAAGGAGGCCACCAAGGGTTTCTTGGTAACGACTCCCTGAAGTCGCCTCCTTAGTTGTGTAGTGTACACAACGGATGCTTAGGCTAAATCGGTATGCCAAGTATACCTTCCTATTAGTCATGCCATCGGTATAGTTTTAAGAAAACAAATTGCATGAAGCATAGTTATCGGTCTAAGGGAAGCAACCACTATGTTTCACCACACATTTCTAAAATATCTGAAAAGTTAATGCCTTGTCAGATGGCGTCGGAACAAGGCCAAAGTGCCTTGGATCGTCTCCGATGACGAGCTTGTTCGATCCTCATGAGCGCAGTTTCAACAGTGATTTTTAGCTCGTGAAAATGTGATTCATGAAGGGACAGATTTCTTGTGTGATTTCATTGCTTGTGGACTACATTTTTCTGCCATGTTGGTGAGCAAATCTTGGATTTCGTTGCATGTGCTGACACTGTTGCTACCAAAACCGCGTTTCTAATTTTTTTTCTCTACCATGTTTTTTCTCTTGCATAATAATCAAATTGTGGTTCGACTTCCCACTAAACTGATGCACAAAAACACTCATTTTTGCAAGGTACTTTTAATGTTCTTTCCAACGATACCCAATTTATCTATGGTTGTTAGCTTGGGAGGCTGTGAAAATTAATTCAATCTACCCCAAAAATGTACGTCAGCAGGGAACACACGTCCTTTTCCTGCTACGTCTGCAGGGAACTAACTAGCTGAGCACTGTTACGATGGTAAAGAGTTAACTCATTCAACTCCGACACGCCACGACAAGACACCGATCGAACGTGATAGTTCAAGGGTTGTGCCAGAATAGGCACAACCCTTGAACTATCACGCTTGATCTGCTTCCAGAAGTGTAATACAGTCTTCAGGGGGCAATTTCAAAATTTGCAGATTTTGGTCCTGGAGCAGAATGTGTTAACCAACCATGACAGCCCAACAGTAGTGCCGGAGTGGCTTGGCTCTTCTAATATCTGAAAACTGCATGAGACTCTGCCACATTCAGTTATTCATAAAGGCCAGCGCGTGTAATGTGACGATTACACTTTACAGCGTACCCAAAAGTAGCACATTACATATGCCAACTCGTTTGTCCCTCAGGCTGTTGCCCTTTTCAACATTAATATTAGCAGATAGTTTCTGTCAACATTCTTTAGTCCTAGCCCATTCAGTAGTTCACTGCAACATTGCTGACACCAGAAGCACATAAACCAAAAGTATTTCTGATGCCGGGAGTGTTACAAAGGTACCAGTATGTGACAGCTTTCACAGTAAACAGTCTCACTGTAGCTTTAAATTTTCTGAAGAAAATTATCACGTTCTGTTATTGTTTGTTATTTTTTTATGTTTGTGCTTGTTCATATGGCTTGTGACAATAAAAAGACGATGAAATTCATCAATTTGTCGAAAGCGTTTTTTCTTTTTGACAACTTTTACATGTGTGATCATGTCGATTACCACAGACGCCATTTCCCTGTGAACATGCACTCTCACATTCAAATATGTGCAATAATCACAAATCAGCAAAAGTTACGCGTCATCTTACGTAACATTGTAGAAATGTGATGTAAAATGCTTTTCCGATTAAAAAATTACAGATTTGATGAAAATATTTAATTGTTAATGGCCCAGCGTAACATGCGATCGAATTCGCCAAAGTCTGCTACCGAGTGCGTCTATAGCGACCGGCAACACTTTGACGTCGCGCTAAAAGTAGAAAGGCAATAGAACGAACTTCAGGGTTTTGATGCAATGATATGATATATACAGTTTTAGTGTGGATAATTTTTTTTATTAATCATTTAATCTATCTGAAAAATAATCAATTAATCATTATCACGCTTGGCGTCTGCTACCGTTTGCAACATGATCACGATTTCAGAAAATATAATATTTAATTACGATTTTTTACACCACCGGAAGTTACAACGCAGAATTCGTAAAACGGAAACCGACTCTTTTGGCGGGGGCAGTGTTAGCAGGTGAGATTAATGTTTCTTTTAATAAATTCATAAGAACAATGGTGTCTGCTACCAACGATCGATATTGACACGGTCACAACAGTCATGTTAGAATTAACAGTTTAGCAGTTTTTTATATAAATTGGAACGCACATGTCTTGATTGTGACATTACTCGATTAATTTTACCAACATTCAAGGCTAGCAAGGCAGAAGTGTGTGTTAGCCTGCTTCTTTTCTGGTTTTTTTCCGATGAAATATACATCGAGTCAGCAGTTGTGCACAAACATATATATCGATTGCTACATTGTCATTGGTAGCAGACAGATGAATTGCAAATTCCAGACAGCTCGAGGAGCTACTGTTGAATACACAGCATGTGTTATTGCTCCTCCTCCCTATCTGATCCAAGACATGTGCAGTGATGATGTAACTGTCAAGTTCATGAAGTCTGGAAGCAGCAAAAAATTCTTTTTTTTCCCAGATATTGATGAAATAAAAGTCACAACTGACAAAACTTAAACAGCTTGTTATTGACAATAGAGGACATTATTACTTTGTTTAATTTAATGCATTATGTCTGAATCTTCTTGTATTATATAATTATATTCTTATATTTTTAAATGTAATATAGTTGCTGCAACTATATTACATTTTAAAATGTAAGTATATATATAATTATATAATACAAGAAGATTCAGACACTTCAAGAATAACCCAATTTACAGTATATTTCTTTAAATAGCTGCTATAGGAAAATAGGCTTTTTTAAAACTGCATTATCATGTTTATGTGTGTTTTTACACTTCTTTCATGCAGACACATATATAACTGATGTGTTTTGCAAAGATAGGCCATGCTTGTATCACTGGTTTGATTCCGTCTTGTTTTCATACGTTTTGCGATTTAGGGGGGTAGGGTACCATTTCATCTGCTTTTAAGAAATGTTCAAGTGTATTATCATTTTAATGTTACTAATTTGTCGGCAGGGATCCATTGTACACATTTCTAAAGGTTTACTCATTCTAATCTGTAAAATTATTGCTTGAGAGAAATTATTGAGCAGACGTTATCTTGAAATGTCACCTTATTAAAGTCAGTCTGACCCTGCTATATGATATGTCCACTTATATGAAGGTTTTTTTACTTTATTTGTTGCACTTGAAGTAGTGCTTTAGTTTTATGCAATTTGTGACCATGTATGACAAGTGTAACATGGTCCAAGGAACAGAAACCTTTACTATGGCTTGTTTTGGCCTTAGAACAGGTGACACACTTTGTGCAAGCATACCTCTTTTCAAACCAATGAACCTATATGGTTTGTTACCTTTATTTGAAAGTATTAAAGTTATTCTTTTGAAAAATCACTACAATTGGGTATTTGGTTCAAATTTTTTTTGGACCAAAAATGTGTGTAAATGGGAAATGCTCAATTCAAATACTGTGAAAGCTGTCATGTCTGTTACAGTTCAATTCTCTGAGAGTTATAGTTTTATTTCATTAATTGAATGAGTGAATGATGATGCCATGTGTTGTATGGGCAGACATTGAATTTCGCAATGAGGGATTAACTCTTTCAGCCCTGACGCACTAAAGCAGGAGACGGGTCGACCATGATAATTCAACGGCAGTGCCAGATTAGCTAATCTGGCACTGCCCTTGAATTATCACGGTTGATCCATCTCCTGCAACAGGTGCATAGTTGTTAGATGACGCCTCCAAAATTTGGGAAATGCGTGCGCCAGGCTAAATGAGTTAATAAAGTATTATTGTAGTGTATTGTTTCCATGGGAAACCCTATAATAGTCTATTACATGGCATACAGCTGACTTTTAGCAACTCGTGTCAACTTCTGACAGATTCATTCAGACATGACACTACAGCAGTAGACATTCCCACCATAAAACTTTAACCCATTTAGTCACGATGAACTACAGCAAGAGATGGATTGACCATACTTCAAGGGTAGTGCCAGATCAGCTTGGCGCCTGATGACGCCAAGCTAATCTGGCACTACCCTTGAATTATCACGGTCAATACATCTCCTGCAACTGGCAAACTACAGCTATTAGGTGACATCTCCAAAATACGAGAAATGCAGCCCTAGGGTTAAATGGGTTAAAGGTAGTCAGTTACATGTTGTTGGTAAGAGGCTGGGCCCACGCTACCAGAATTTGCGACTGGCGATGTGTGGTAAGCAACAATTTGCCACCTGCCACATCGGCTTCGTGGAACAGGTTTCAATGTGCGCGCAATGTGTTTGTACTGACTGACCTGCCATTACCATATATGGAACAGCTCTCAAGCGCCCGGTTGAAATTTTCAGAGCTGCCTGAGTCCCATATGCATGGGAACACTCGGACAAGGCTGATTAATATACTCACTGTAGACGTGCCGCATACGGATACGCAGCTATTCGCGTTTCCTCATGCGGCGCGTCTCCAATAAGTTAACAGTCTCAAAGCCGTCGCTCAGCTTCTCCGCCATTTTTTCCGGCTCGGAAGATGAAGAAACGGGAAGTTGATTGTACATTGCTTAACGTCCCGACAGCAACAAGGCTTTCTCAGGACGTGCCTGCACTGCTTGTGAAAAAAAACAACCAACTAAACAGAACATTGAATGTATGTCGCCAGCCGGTCAAACACATTAAATAAACCTAACACATGGGGCCTAAATAAAGCTAAGACCATTTAGCAACACACATCCAATATCAAGAGCTACAGGCAGTGCAGACAGTAGGGAGAGTTTAAAAAAGGGAAATACAGGTGAATGGACCTCGGGTAGACAGAAACACATGCCCCAGAATAGAGAGAAAACCCCACCCTGTGGGGCTGACCAGGGTGACCCTGGGAACTAAAAAATACCTAACCCCACCCAAGTCCCCCAGGGCAGACCCGGGTGGGGTAAGAAACAGGAAGTGGCCCAAGGACACCACTGATTGGCTGAGAGGAGGGCAACATTGCTCCAGCCTTGCCGGCTACCACAAATAAATACTCGGTTTGTATCCGGTGGCAATTTGTGGCGGCAATATTGTTGGGGCCCCACAATGCGGCAGCAACATTGCCGCCACAAAATTGCACCCGGCAATAGGTGTTTGAGGTAGCGTCTGCCCAGCTTCTTAAATGCTTTGAGCTCACTCAATTTTGTACGTACATTGCACGGCATATATACTCTATACTTCTAAGTTACAATCAGTTTTCTCTTCACTGCAATATTATGGGGGTGAACTAAACCAAACTCACTGGGCTGTAGTTGCTGAGTGCCAAGCTGCTGAGGGTTGGGCGTGCCCATGGCCTCCCCTTGTTGCGAGGGGGTGAGTGGTCGCCCCCCTTGACCCCTCATGACCCCCTGCTGCTGTCCGCCCAGCGACTGAGCCCCCTGCTGAGCCCCGGCCTGCTGGAGGAGGTTTGCCGGGTAGATACCCCAGGGTGTCTGCACACCGTAGTACTGAGACGGGTGGAGCACGGGGCCTTCACAACAACAAAAACACTATGCACACACGTTCAGGACATGGGTACTTCAATATGTAAATCATACCAACAGCTCACAACACTACAACTAGACAGTAGACTATACAATTGTGTATAAATCAAACCAACCTGTATGTTCAGACTCCATCTGTTCTTTCTATGAAGAAGCTGCCACAAGTGAAAGTTATCGATTTCTTATGAAAAACTGGGTAAACAGATCAAGGTAGTGGGGCCAGCCCCCTAAGGCACACTTTCAATTTCTGTTCTTTCACAAACAAAAAAAACTAAAATGCTCAAAGAATGTCTGTGGCTGTTTACTAGCAACCTAGCACAACATTTGTATGCTGATGAACAAATAAATTTGACATCATTTATGACTAAAATGCTGTTGCATTTAGTTTTGTTTCCAGTGATTTGAATGATGTCACACTTTTCTTTGTTTCCGATGGATAAAAATGATGTTGCATTTCTCTGCTTGTCCATATTTCTTTCGCTTGTCAGTGTATCTTAACTGAAAGACGGGGTCGAGTATAGAAATCTATAACGAATGATTTTGCTATTTTGGTCCGTTAACTTTCACTCGTGCAGCTCTAATTGTTCATTTGAGACATACTGTATCTGGATTCATAGATACAGCAGTGTATTCGGCGGCAGCATGCCTCAAATGAGTTAACCTTCTTATACATGCAGCCACAAGCACTGTTTATGGTAAACGTGGCTGTTTGCACATTAAGGTAAAAACGACAGCTCTGCCTGTACAAATTTACTTGTCACTGACCATTTATTAACCCCTTTGCTGCCGCTATACATCATGTTTCGGAAATCTTTGTTCATTCAAAGACCTAAAGCAAAAAACTTCAATGGATACAAATTGGTCTCAGCAAGAGGCATAGATCCTCATGAGACCCTGCAGTCAAAGAGGGTTTTGAGGATCTAGGTCTCTTGCAGTTGGATCGTGTTCATTTTTTCTCAGCGGTGAAGGAGTTAAAGTTCATATGTACTGGTCTGTGACTACAGCTCCAAAATCACACAGCAGCACAAATGATGTGTATACCTTTGTCTCAATGTTAAAACAACACTTAGAAAGGAAACTAGAATGACTTCAACAGATCACAGTAAGAAGAGCTTTTGATACAGGCACTGTTTTTACACTTAAGACAACACATATTGAAATGTAGAAAAAGCAAATAAGTCATTGTAAAGCAGAACACTGAAGTAACCAAGCAAATCATAACAAAAAAAAACCAAACTAAATGATGAACGTAACAGAAAAAGAAAATCGAGTGTGGCTTGCTCTTTCTGTATCTGTCAAATTTTCTCAATTTTCTTACTACGCAGTTTGCGAATAGTTTAATAGTTTCCATCTTTCATTATATTGTTGTGTGCAATGTTTCACAAGTCTAAACAGTGGATGAAATTTGTCGGTGTTTATTTTTTTTTTAATCAGCAAGAGAAGAGCAAAGATCCTAACACCTGCAACAGCCACTTACAACAACCAAAAGTTTTAATGTTAGAATATTGTTTTTGAAGGGTGTTTACATCAAAATCTTTTTTATTTCAAAGAATTGTAAGTACGCAAATGTAAACTTGTGCTTGTAAGACAAAATAGATTTTAAACAGTGATGGTGAAAAAGACTCGACAGTGAAACTGTGAAAAACTTTGTTCCAAATAAGAGTCATGAAAAAATGTCAGCAGCAATTATTTTACAGAATTCAGCATTTGAAGAAATTCAGCATTTGTATCTGCATATATTTGTACATGCAGTCACCAGTACTGCAAACAATACTAGCGTCTTCATGCACAAAGGGGGTTTTACCTCAATATAATCACCGAGCGCTGTGCACACTGCAATTATATCTTGCTCATTAACTGCCACGTGTTGCGCGCACGTTAAGTTAAACTCTGAAGAAATTTGCGTGTTGTCTTCAAATACAGATGAGTGTGATGTTTGCAAAAAGAGGAGGGATAAAAATGGTTGCGGTGGCGGCAAAGGGGTTGGTTGGTTGAGAGGGTGGGCGTAGTAGGGTAGCGGGTGGGCTGACCTGCAATAGGGATCCCCACAGCGTAAGGGTCCTGAGCCGTGATTAGATACGGGGCTGGTGTAAGGGCCGCGTGGGCCAACCCTGGACACACAGAGCCAAGCGCGCACTTAGAAGCCATGCACATCCACACCAACAATAACAAACAAGGTCAAAATAATTACAGCATTGCCCAGTCTGACTTGACTTTGACAGTTAAGTTTAAATCATAGCGAGTGCAGGTGCTAAGAACAGTACCAGCACCTGCACATGCAAGAGGTTAGCCTATTTATATCCAGCACATTAACCCACTCTCTTCAAGCGCTTAACCTATACATCTCTGACATAATGTAAGTACATATCAATGACAGTTCAAGATATCATCAATGACAGTTCAAGATTTGTGCATGAAAAGCTTCACAACTTTCATGCTTAATCCATTAAATCCCAAGGTCGAGATTTTTTGTAATATGTGCATTGTCCTCTGAAGGCGTCAAAGTACACTACAGATTAGGTGATAGATCAACCGCTTTAGTTCAAGCTAATCTGGCACTAACCTTGACCTATCCTAGTCAAATATATTTTATGCACTCGAGTATTAGGATAGAAACACTTCACCCATTCTGCTCCAACACCCCACAATACTGACAGACCATGGTACTTCAAACTGAACTACCATGGTCTTCCTATCTTCCCATCTCAAAACTGCTACAAAGCAGAATCTTTTTGAGCACCCAAGTTTCATGCCTTGAAAAAATGGGTCCTTAGACAGGTGCTCAAGGACTTATACGGCAAGAAGTGTCATCTGTCCTAAAAGGCCACCATTCTACTACAGTGTCCACAGCCACCTAAATGATGGCCTTTTATGTTCTGCTGTATACACTGCCTCCCTCTACAGCAAAAACACTAGCAGTGTAAATTTGACCATCTCCTGCACTATTTAGAGTGTATATGGTTAATTTAAGCTGCACTATATGCAAGTTCTAGGAGCTGTACAGACCATTACAGCTACCATAATCATAATCAATGCTGCCGACGCATCAGTGCTGGAAGTGAAACAGTTGTCACCCCAAAAATCTAACATTTTAAAATGTGGAACTGAACTGTTCTGTTAAAAAATTTCTTCAGTGCTGAATGTTTCTGTGGTAGACTGTCTGCATCAAACTGGACAATGCCCCCAAAACAAACATAATAACATAAACAATCAAGAAACAATCAGTAAGAACAACGCTGCACAAACAACAAGTTTTCCTTGTACAGTTACAAGAGGCATAGATTCTCATGAGCCCCTGCGACTGCAGGGGCTCATGAGAATCTACACCTCTTGCTTCTAACTAAAATTATCCAACAGAAACAACTAGCCAAAACAAACTGTAGACATGAAAGTTTAACTCTGCAAGTGCAATAATACAAAAAAACAGTCCGATGAATGTTGCCCTAGATGACTGTAGTCACAAGATTTGTTTCGCTCAGGTCTTAATCCCACTGTGCATGCAGCCACCAGTACTGCAAACGATGGCTGCATGCACAATAGAGTAAAACCACTGACTGCAACTGATGGTACTTTTCAGCGGAAAGATGTGTTTACGTCTTTTCCAAGCTGTCAACAGGTTAACCCATTTGGCCCAGATGCACTACAGCAGGAGACTGATCAACCATGATAATTCAAGGCCAAGCTAATCTGGTAATACCCTTGAATTATCATGGTCAATCCCTCTCCTGCGACTGGTCAACGTTGTTAGGCAACACTTCCAAAATTTGAGAAATGCAGCCTTGGGTTAAATGGGTTAAGCTGTGTGTAGAAGCACAAAGCCCAAGTCTGAGTATCACAAGACATCATCACTACTACAGATCTACGTTTAACACATTCACAACACTGACAAAGGAGAAGAGAGTTTAATCCCCCCCCCCCCATCCCCCCCACCCACCCATGTGCATGCAGCCACTGATGCTGTAAACAGTACCGGTGGCTGCATGAACAACAGGTTTAAACTGAAACCTTTTCAACTGCCTAAAGCAGGAACATGAAAAAGTGATGACAAACACAGAATCAGAAAGACACCACCCAGACGACACATGAAATGATTTGTCACAAGCTATTCTTGGACTCGCTTGTTGCAATAGAAAGGTGGGACAAAAAGATTAAATGTTAGGTCCTTCTAGCTATTCTGAAACTTGCTCGAAGATTTAAAGCAGCAGCACCCAAGTAACAAGACAGCATGCACTTGAACACAAACAGGGTTCGAACTCCTGATTTTCTGAATCAGTGGATGGCATATGTAGGCTAGCACGTTGCAACCTGTCATCATTTTAATGTAAGTGACCTTCAAGCCAGACAGCTATTCATTTATTTCGCTCCAAACAAAACACAAAGATATAAACAGCCCAAATTTGAAACGAACTGTAAAGGCAGAGAATCATGAAATTTCTAATCAACAAAAGAAAAATCAGCAAACAGCAAACAGAACTGCAAGAGCAAATTCCGAACAATGAACAACGCCAAAGAGGTCTAGGGGTGTCTGGGATAACCCATCCCATCCCGAGGCCGACTATGTAAAATTTGCCTATTGTTTTATTAATTCTACATTACAAATTAGGAGATAGCTCAACTGTTTTAGTTCAAGGGTGATGCCAGAATAGCTTGGCGATAGAGACGCCAAGCTATTCTGACACCACCCTTGCACTATCAAATTTATTTCAAACAATGGGTGTGTCGGAATAAGGGATAAGGGACAAAGTTAGGAAACAATACATTCTTTATACTGTACAAGGAAATAATTGACACATTTTCCCTATCAGTGGCAAACTGACATGTAAACCTCTTGAGCCCAGAGCCACTAGTATTGTTTTCCATACCACTGGCTGCATATTTAACAAGATTAACTTGTCTAGGTCAATTTTCCTTGTACAAAAATATTAGAAGCAATAGTTTTCAGAACCTGCACTACACGCCTCCTCTAATTTTCTGTGCCACACACTAAAAGAGCCATAGAATCAAATCAGCTACTTCAATTGCAGGGGCTCATGAGAATCTATGCCTCTTATATGCAGGGGTCATGAAATTCTATGCCTTGTACATACTAGCATTGAAACTGTTCCTCAAATCGAGAAAGCTATTCTTGTTCAGTGTTTCACTGTATTTATCAAACCATTTTCTGTAGGTTTGTTTACTTACCAGCTCTGGGTATTTGTTTTACAGAGGTCCTGAGACCTTTGTATCTATAATGCCTTTAGTACTGTATTGAAAGGGACACCCCAAGACACTCACGTCATTCAAATGAATAAAAATACAAGGCACCTGGAGCAAGCAGCCCGTCCATATCTGACACAGAAGAAACAAGCGAATCAGGACATACTTTCTCCATACTTTTCTCCATTTTGGTGTACCGCACTCAAGAAGCCCTCAATATAATTCAACCCATCAAGTGCGCAGGCATGCTGAAAAAGGTCGCAAGGTCACCCATGGCCACCCGTAAAAACTTTGGGCGACTTTAAACTCCACATGGCAGCCATGCTACGACCACAAAATTTGCAGCGCATCAGAATATTATTTGAAGCGCAGAATTTTGTTTCATACCACCACCATTTGAATTTTGGTAGCCAGGTTGTAAACCTACTTGTGTAGGCTTGAACACCATACCATTGGTGCACCATACACTATACTATCTACAACTGAAAGGATAAAATCAGCATTCCCCAACATTCTCAACTCATGACTTCATACCCCCAAAAAATCAAACAAACAAACAGCGAGTGAGAGTCAAGAAAGAAGCACAGCATGGACCTAACACATCAAAACAGAAAAAGCAACTGTGACATTTTTTGTTGTTTTGTTGAAAACTCAAGACAACGAACGAGATCTGACAAAGAAGGGAAAAAAGGGCCCTAACCCTTTGGCTGCAAGTAGCCATTTTGCCGCGATGATCCCTGCAGGAATCATCGCAAACAACACAGAAAAGCACTACCAAAAGAAATAAGGGTTCAATCAAGACCATCTAAGATACAACGGAAACAAAAGCTTCCAAGCAAATATACTAAAGGCTGACCAGGGACCAAATGTCAACAGGAAAAACTAGAGTATTCATAACAAAATCTGCATAGAGAGAAAAACGTGTGCAGGTCTCTGATTTTGAACCTTATGGCTGCCAGCTATAAAGTAAAAAATCACAGACCTGCACACAAACATTGGTCATACAGAAATGACAGCCTATCAATCATGACAAACATAATTAAACACAAAAGTGGACAATAATGATGATTTAATGCTCAACACCAGAACAGCCTGCAGCCAGCCCAAACCGTAAACAAAGGACCTTTGGCCCACGACAGCCGCAGTGGCCCAGCGCAGGACTGTGCGCCGGCCCACTGCGGCCGTTGGGCTCGGACACTTTGCTACTGGGGACCGTCCCAAAATACACAAACTGCATGATACATATTTTTCGGATCTGTGGCAAATAATCTTCAAGAAATCTCCATCAAACTACAATATCAAATGACATACTTTTGTTCTCAAATTCAATTTTATTAAAAATGAAACTATCAGGGAATATAAGTCACCATCGATTTACCATGGGCTGCCTGCTACAGTGCTGGCCAGCCAGGTCACATGACTTCACAAAGGTCACATGACCAGTCTCATAATGACAATCACCATGAGAAAAAGAACAAGCGTGAAAATGACATACCTAGCTGCTGCTGTTGCGAGGCAAGGGCAAACTGTTGCTGTGCCAACATGGCCAAGGGTTGCTGCTGACGCTGTAGAAGCTGCAACATGGATGAATGACGGATCAAGTCTTGGACTGTCGGCAGCGCTTCTTGTCGAGGTGATACCTGCCGAAGGAATCGCCGCCACAAAAAGTGCTACCGACAGCCCGAAGAGTTAGCACCACAAATTGCTTTGATTATCCTCTTCAATTTGAACTGTAACCCATTCAGCCACAAATTATTGCAGCAAGACAATGGGTTGTCCATGATAATTCAAGGTTAGTGACAGATAGGCTTAGCTAATCTGGCACTACCCTTGAATTATCATGGAAAATCCATCTCCTGCAACTGGTACATAGAAGTGACACAGAAGTGGGAAATGCGGCCGTGGGGTTAAATGGGTGAACTTAAAGGTGCCTGCCGCCACCATACCAACTACACTGACAGTGCTGCTTTAATTTGGCAAAAGACATGTCCTTTTTTTTTTTTTTTTTTTTTTTTTTTTTTTGTAGAAAAGAGCCATTTTTATTGTTACATAATAAAAATTTAGTTTTTTTCAAATTGGTCGTACTGGCTTTTGCTATGTAATGGCGGAGTGGCAGCATGCACTCTACTAACACTGGGGCCATGTCCCTTACCTGATTGTAGTCCATGTTGAAGTTGGGACTGTCGATAGAGGGCATGAGCTGGTTACCATAGTCGAAGGATAGCGGGTCCATGCCCATCGTGCCAAACTGACTGTCCAGTGTGTACCCCTGCTGACCCAGTGCATGTGCTTCCAGAAAGTCCGCCTCCTGCCGCATCCCCATCTTCATGTCTTCTGTGGGCGAGTTCTGGTGGCTACCACTACTGAAACACAAAACAAAGGAAAGTTCAAGTTTAGGTCCGTAATTTCCGACATTCTAATAAATCGATCGTTATGGTCAAACCCCTTCAAGTAACTGCCTGTTTAAGGTGACAGCATTTCTGTGCAGGCAACCCACTTTTTATCCCATGGCCTTATTTTTGTTACTTAGATAAGCACGGAGACCTTTTGAAGGCTGTCCACCTTGTCACAGTCCCTTGGGTTTGACCACAGCCCCTACAGCCATGTGTCAATGCGGGGAGAACATAAAAACACTAATCAATTTCAAGAACTTCATGACACCTCTGCAGATGCCGATGATGTGTTTTGCCTCTTGCTAATCCTATTTATATCCGTTCCTTCCATAAATGAAGCATCTTTAAATTCAACCTGACAGCTTTACAATGACACAACTTGTATCTGCCGAAGGTTTTACCCCTTCGCTGCTGAGAAATAAAAAATATACACACCACCAAACTGCAAGAGGTATAGATCCTCATGAGCCCCCGCAGTTGCGGGAGCTCATGAGGATCTATGCCTCTTGCTGACACCATTTTGAATCCATGTCCATGGCACGGCTAAGGCTATTTGGCATTGAAGCAATGGACATTTCCAGAACACAATCTTCATACGATGGCAATGAACGGGTTACCCGATTACTGTATAGATTTTCATAGCCCCTGCAGGCTCACGACAATTTATGCCTCTTGCTGTTACAAACTGTTTCAATTCGCATCCTGGTGTTAAAGGAAGTTGAGCTTATGCTAAACACCCAATACAGCACAGAGTGCGTAAACTAACCCCCTAGTTCATAACCCGTAACGGTGACCGCACACGCAAAAGAGACGAGGGGGGGGGGGGGGCACCAATGACATCTAGAAACGTACCGAAATCCGGAATCATCCATCCCATTCTGCATGATGCCGTTGGACTGCATGCCGTCTTTGTCATCCATCCGTTCCCCTTCTTCAAATGGTGACGGCGTCTTGTCTTTCTTATCGTCCAGCCCAACGGACACCTCCTGGGGAACTCCCTGCAGAGAGAAAAAAGATAAAACTATGAAAAGTAAAGTGCAAAGAATATCAACTTGGAAACAAAATAAACAAGTGTCATCTTAACCCCCTTATGCATGCAGCCACAAAACGGAAACTTCTTTATGGTTTGTAAAAATAAATTTTGAAAATTCTGTTCAAACACAGATTCAGAATCTTAATTCAAGATTCATTTTGAAAATTTCAAGGGTGGGACTGGAATTAGTGGAATAGCTAGTTGCCCTTAGATTCAATTTTTGATTTCACTTTACGAAACAGATCGACTATCGTCATTCAAGGGAGGTACCAGAAAAGCTTGGCACCTCAATGTGACGCTTTTCTGGCACCATCCATGGACTATCACGGTCGATGCACCCTATGCTATTCTGGCACTACCACTAAACCATCATAGTAGTTCCACATCTTGCGGCAAGTCAAGGTTAGATAGGTCACACAGGTTTAACCCATTTAGCCCCAACGCCCTACAGCAGAAATGGATTGACCATGACAATTCAAGGGTAATGCCAGATTGGCTTGGCGCCATTAGGTGCCAAGCCAATCTGGCACTACCCTTTAATTATCATGGTCAATCCAGCTATTGCAACTGGGACATAGTCCAAAATTTGAGAAATGTGGCTGTGGGGCTAAATGGGTTAAGAGAGTGCTGGTGTACTTACGTAGCCACCTTTCATGCGGTTCATCCCCCCGTCCAGTCCTTTGTTGGTCGGTGAACCTCCGAGGACGTACTCTACCATGTTCACGCCCAGGGCGCTCGTCTCTGTAAGAGAAACAGGTCTGGAGTCTTGAAACCCAAAGAGTGAAACCCAAAGAGTGACAGTGTCACTTGTGCATTTCCAACTTTCAATTTTACCACTTCCAAAAACAAATTTCAACAAGAAAGGCAAAGCCATTATGGCTCACATGTATGACCTATTTACATATGATTGACCTTTGTGACAATAAGGGCTGGCTTTTGCACCAGCAAAATCCATGTTTCTTGAAAATGTAAGCATTTTTCACTTATCTGTCAACCCCCCCCCCCCCCCCCCTGTGACCCTTGACCTTTGCGATGAGTTGACTCACTTAGTATGCATAGGAAGGTCTTATCAGCTACCTTTGTCATTTGTGCCAAATTTGATTGAAAAATTTGCAAAAAATGTTGACAATACCTACAATATTATCAAAAATTTGTATTTTACACACATTTGCCGGCCTCTTGTGACCCTTGACTATTCTGAGGGGTCATCCAAATTAGTATGCTTAAATAGGTCTTACCATCAGGTATCTCTGTACCAAATTTGGGTCTGAAGTTGTCAGTAGTATTTGAGAAAAAAAACATCTTTTGTCAAAATATGGCTATTTTGAATCTATTTCCTGAGCTCTTGTGACCCTTGACCTTTCCGAGGGATAAACCGAATTAGTATGCATAGAAAGGTCTTACCATCAGGTATCTTTGTACCAAGTTTGGGTTTGTGAATAGTATTTGAGAAAAAAATAAATTATGTCAAAATATTGCTATTTTGGCCTATTTCCTCATCCCTGTAACCTTGACCTTTGTGAGAGGTCACTCAAATTGGTATGTTTAGAAAGGTCTTGCCAAAAAGTATCCTTGGGCCAAGTTTGAAAACTGTGGCTTGAATAGTCTCCAAGAAAATGCCAACGTTGAAGTTTACCACGGACGACGGCGGAAGGACAACCACTGGCCCAGAACATACTCCAGCCCTGTAAAAAAAATCCACTCACCAAAAGCGAGTGCGCTCGTGCAATTTCCAATCCGTACTTTTTCAGTCGTAAATCCGAAAGTGCAAAAACAGTCAACCTTCACTTCTTATAATACTAAGCAAGCAATAAAGACTAGTTCTAGTGCGTTAAACTTAAAACATTTTTTTTTACATTTGACAATTCAGACCTGCCAACCCCTACACAGCTATCGTAGTAAAAATTTTGGACAAGTGGTAGTAGTTTTGGAGATGTCAAGCGTAGTTTAGCACGTAAGTTACTGTTCATTCAACGTCGAACGCTTGATGCACGGAAATTTCTCAATACAACACAACTTTATTGTCTGTTAGAGTCAAAGCACGACAGAAATTTGCCTTTCAGGGGTGGGATTCCAGCAACAAAGAAAATGAGGAAAATCGCTAATTCCAGCAGCCCGAAAATCAAACGACAGGGGGGGGGGGGGGGGTTGGTGGTGGTGGTGGTGCGCGTAACCACCGTTTGTCAAAGTATTGAACAACCGACAGGGGGAACGAGGCCAAACACCCCCAAAAAGGGACCTTGTCATATGGCACCCCTGATCCGCCCTGTAAAAATGGAATGTGCTTACCAGATCACGGTCAGATGCACACTAAACAGCACTCTGTCTTGAACATTATCCTTTCTCACTGCCATTTTCCACTGCGACCTAAAGCTACTGCAAGTATCAGGCAATAGTGAACCAAACTACATACAAATCCAACCCATTTGAGAACTTTTTTGCCATTTAAGAAGATTTTTTTTTCGGTCTGGACGCGGAAAATAAATATGCCTCAGCGGAACAGTGAAAGAGTTTCCGCGGAAACATCCCACCCCTGAACTTATATATAGCGATCGGAGCTTGGGCTGGCTGGTACAAACTTTCTTCTTTTCAGGCAGTGCGCTTTTCGATTCAGGTTCCTTTCTCTTCGGCATGGTTCAGACCGTTGTTTATCTGACGCACTTTGTGAATGAAATGATGCGCGCTGGGAAAACCAGAAGTTCGCTCCGTTCGTTCTCATTGGCACCAAACTACATGCTCTTACTGACTACAAACCAAAAACACCAAAAAAGATTTTGGTATATTTTTTCTTCAGAGTAGAATTTCATTAATGACCGTAGTAGCGTAGTATTGGGAACATTGGAGTAGGAAAATATGGCAAAATTGTAGTGGTTAGCAGTTCTGGCTATCGATACGTACGTTTTCCGATCCGTACTTTTTCAGTCCTCAATCCGAAAGTACTCTAACATTGGGCGTCGAACACTTGTACATTATATTGTTGCGTTGGGCTATTTTCAGTAGTAAAATTTTCAGTTTGGCTAGTACAGGGTTCGTAGCCAAAAGGCATCACAAAATTTACAAACTTTCAAGGCCATTTTTACATTTTTCCCATATTATATTTTTTTAAAAAATTTAAATAGTAAAAAAAAATTGTCACGTACCGAAGATAATTATAGTGACCGAAATATAGACTAGGCCTATATGCCTACTGTTCAACAGACTGCTTACCTTTGTTATGACTCATGATGGCACCTTCACCCATGCTTGCCACATGAATAGATTTTCGACAAGCGGCACAAAAAGCTGACCGCTTGTTTGATGCTACTTTTCGGAGCCAGCTTTTATATAGCGGATTTTCCAGCCATAGATCATTGAAAACACACGGACCCTGCACTTTGAGTTTTTGCATGGAGACCCCGGATGTCTTCAAAGGGAGGTAATTCGCAGATCTCATTTCCGGTTAGAAATCGAAAGTCGTTGATCGGAATGCCTGCTCTTATTCACTCGCTTTTCTATTTATTTATTTTCCTTTTTATGTTGAATAAACATGGCTGTGAGTCATGTACAATGTGGAATCCATGTAGCTGTAGCAATCATTCAAAATTCCCAAAAACTTTCACAAACCATACACAAATTTTTCATTTTTCAAAGACTTTCCAGGGCCTGGAAAATGAAATCCATTTTCCCCAAACGTTCCCAAATCTTCCCAAACGCTACGAACCCTGCTAGTAACATTTTCAGTTTGGGTAATAAAACTTGGAAGTCACTAGCCAAAGGCTGGTGGGCAAAATTTTAGACTTTCAGGGCTGCAGTGTTGATTCTAGGATTTCAGAAAAGTGAGCCCAAAGGCTCCCTCTAATCAAAAAATGGAGCCCCTCAAGGTGTAAAAGGAAGGCCCTCAAATCGCATTGCACTGCTTACTTTAAAACGACATATATACACACATTCATACATACAGTGGAGTCCGCTTAACACGAATTTCTGGGGACACGGAAAATCACTTCGTGTTAAGGTGGCTCTTGGCGTCCGTTTTTTGTAAAAATTGTAAAAAAAAAACTGTTCAAGATAGAGTTGTGAAATTTGGCACACTCATAGTACACATCACAGATGTTTTCCTTGCAAAGTTTGAAGTTGCTGGGTTGTTTAGAAAAAAATCTACAGCTGATCATAATTATAATACACGACGGCAATGCATGGTATTTTGCCCCCTCTGCTGTACAAAACTGCTTTGCTTTTTCAATGTAGAAATTACTGTTTCTTGTAAAGCTGTGTTCATTCTGTGCAAGGAAAGCAGTTTTTGATGTGTACCAATAACAGATTCAGCACTCACCAGCCATACAAACGTGGCAAAAAAGTAAAATTTTTTGCCACCACTTGTGGTCCTGTAACTTGACAACTATAAGACATAGGCTGATTCTGATGCTTTTATTGCACTCTACATGCAATTTTACATAAGCATGCAAATTTTCAGATTGATAGCTCTGTTAGAACAGAAGCTACTGAGGGGGAAAGTTCGTCACACATGCAAAATACACAGTTCTTAGAAAATTGGCTTCAAAGTTTAGAAATGTTTCACACTACAGTATAGGTCACAGAATGAACTTAAATTCTGTCAAAAGCAGTTAAGTTCACTTGAAACAGCATTCAGCATCATGGGGAGGCACTGAAAGTTTTGGCAGACAGTTAAAATTGTCCTGCACCATAAATGGCACCCTCTCGCTGGCGACGCTGCTCTCTCTCACGTCGACGAATGTCAATCTTCTTTCTCCGATCCTTCTCTTTGTTCGAGGTCTTCCTGGTTGCAGATTTTGCTCTCTCCAGGTCCTCCCAGCTCTACAAACTTCATCTGCTTTTGGTAGTGATACCAAGTCTTTTCATTCATTGGTGGAGGCATGTTCAGCATTGCAGAAAACCTCCAAAGCTGTGTGAAACCTAGGCCGTTGCTGACTGCAGCTGCAACAACAGGTCTGTTGATGTCAAAGCCAGAGTGGGTGATGCTAGACCACAGTGATGTCCACTCTGACAACAGCTCCCCACACCTTGTGCAGTTCACGGACAGCAGACAGGCAGCTCCCTTTCGCCCACCATCACCTCCTTCGCTGATCGACAGGTTCTGAAATGAACACAAGTTGCAAACTTAGTCTATGTCCACATACACAGCACACACTCAACATGTGACATATACACAGTACGGCAGCAAGCATCATGCTCAGCCTGCATGCACTGCCCCAAAACATTATATGAATACTTCTTTCATTCAGCTTTCTGTCCGACTAAAGCTGTATTTGCTGCACAGCAAAACGGGCCAGTTCCTGATCCAGAAAAAGTGGGGGACTCTGAACTGTGTGAACACACAAGATCTGCTTCATCAGTTCATGACAAACCATTTAGTATTTACAAACACAAAAAGAGAAATATCGGCATATGTGGCCTAGACAATAACAATAAAACAAGATCGCTCACCTTTTTCTTGCAAACTGGGCAGTGGAGGATGGTTATTAGTGGTTGTAAACAGCCAAGATTTGCAATGAAATTCAGATCGCCATCGCTCGCTGACCGTGTATCTGCAGGGTCGTCGTTGGTGTCACTCCCGTTCGTATCCGACCTTTTCCGGGTCTTCGGTGTTGTTTCTTCTGCAACTGTATCTTCTGCCATCTTCTTCCTCTTGAAAAAGTTTCTTTTTTTTTTCGTCGATGCGACAGACTCTGGCGCAGTTTCACTCGATGCACCATCCCCATTCACGAGCGACGATATCGAAGGCACCGGCTCGCCTCTTGCGGAGTGTTTTTCGACAAAACTGGCGTCTCATTTTTCTTCCTGCGGCGCTTCCCAAACTTATGAAGTGTTTGGAACTTAGTACCAACATTTTTCCCCATCTTCAAACGATTTTCTTGCTCACAATTTGACAAATTCCCACGGCACTCAAGAAGAAAGCGTCAAGCAGCGGCCATTTTGGATCGCATGGTTGCCTAGTCGGAAACAGCCGAAGAAGCCCCGAGTGAGCGAAACAGCCAATCAGCGATCGCGCTTTTGAACAGATGTCCATATATGGAAATCTCCGCTCGGTTTTGCTGCATTCGGTTGCTCTCGTTTTTGGCTTCGTGTGACTTTGTGAATGGAAATTTCCGATGTTTCCGCGCGAATTCTGACGGAGAAAGAGTTGACCTACATAACGGTATGCGGCAAGCCGGAGTTTGTTCAAGCAAAATGGCCGTAACCAAGGCCATAAGTTCACGATGCTCGAAGAAAAAATACGGTGTTTGGATGATTTTCATGTCGAGTGACTTTGAAAATATGATCAATAAACACATTTTGAGGGCATTATAACATAAAACATGTGCAGGAACTGCTTCTAGATACTTCAAAGATGCAAAAGCCGAGTCTGTCTCAAAACTGTTTTCTGAAAGATTTTGGTCAAAAATACTATGCCAAGAGCCACCTTAACCGTATTTCGTGTTAACCAATATGGCCTCAAAATTGATCACGGCCCACAAGGAGAAAGTGTTTAAGACGTGTGTGTGAATGAGTACCAGGTTAAAAGTGCACGACATTGTCGTACTTTCTATGCATACCTTCAGCTCGCTAGGAAAACACAAGGAAACGTGTACAGCTCGAGTGTTTAATGTAAATCCATCAGGTAAAATCCATACTAAGTTACAATCCTCAGGTAAAAGCAACACAGGCTGAAGTACAATCCCGCATCGGTAAAAGGGTTGTGTTGGTACACGAATGATACAACATGAATACAGTACAGAAATGCTAGCCAATGAGAAGACAGATTACAACAGCCGAAGGCTATTCAGCCAATCACAGAGTTCGCTCTGATCTGTCATGTGTACTTCCACAGCGCGAGAGCGACACGTGAATTGGTTTTCTGTGAATGGAATCTGTGTTCGTGTTAAACAGGTGAATAATAGTGAAACTGCCCTGGCTCGACTCGGGCCACACTGCACCAAGACGCTCGAGCAGGCTTTTACGCAGCAGCGGTGCGGCCGCGCTGGTCGTGCAAAAAAGCGTCCAGTTTCTTTTTTCTGCGATTCTTCGGCCGCGCTATCGGTGTTTTTTTGCGATTTGGAGCATAATATTGCGAGAAATCGTGCAAAACGCGCTCTAGAATCAACACTGGGGCTGTACTCACTTTTGCTTCGCATGCGAGCCAATAAATTGAGGCTTGCATTCCCAACATCAATCCATTTCCATTAACTTGCAATTATGTTCAGCAGATAAATTATACAAAATAACAGCCTTTTGTCTCTGATAATGTGTACTTTCCTAAACAAGAAGGGCAAAGCCCATATGGTTCACGTGTATCGACAGATCCACACGTCCGACGTAATGTGTCTTGTCAAAATGTGGCTATTTTTTTTACCTATTTGCTGAGCTCTTGTGACCCTTGACCTTTCCGAGGGGTCATGCAAATTAGTATGCATAGATAGGTCTTACCATCTGGTATATATGTACCAAGTTTGGGGTTGAAATTTGTCAATAGTATTTGAGTATTTGAGAAAAAAGAAATTATGTCCCATAATAGCTATTTTTCATACATTTCCTGTGAATAGTATTTGCAAAAAAACTTTTTTTTTAGTAAAAATATGGTCATTTTGGAACTATTTCTTGACCTCTTGTGACCCTTGACCTTTCCGAGAGATCAACCAAATTAGTGTGCATATAATGGTCTTACCATCAGGTATCTATGTACCAAGTTTGGGGTTGAAGTTGTCAATAGTATTTGAGAAAAAAGAATTATGTCCCATAATAGCTATTTTTCATATATTTCCTGAGCCGCTGTGACCTTGACCTTTGTGAGATGTCACTGAAATTGGTATGTTTAAAAAGGTCTTGCCACAAAGTATCCTTGGGCCAAGTTTGAAGACTGTAGTTTGAATAGTCTTCGAGAAAATGCCCACGTTAAAGCTTACCACGGACGCCGCCGGACGCACGACGACCACTGGCCCAGAACATACTCACTTTTGCTTCGCATGTGAGCCAAAAAGCACCTAATATTGAATGTCTGTGTACCAAACTGCCTTTAAGTATTACCACAGACAAGACAGTATATCAAGCTTCATTTGACACAGACAAGATATAATACATTCCAAGAATTTGCGCATTATAAATACACACAACTATAAACATTAATTTTTTTTAGAACTCACGCGACATGCCAGCCGGACCACTCCATGTGTCGTCACGGGTGGTCCAGGGGTGAGGGGCGAAAATCCCCGGCTTGCCTCCATCCCCCACTTTTCCAGGGTCCTCTACATTCCACAACTTCTTTGAATGGCTCATCTGCAACGGCACAATAAAAGCTATGTACATGTCTGAAAGATAAGACATTTTCAATTTCAGGAAAGCTACATGAATAGGTTGAGGGGCAATGCCCTTGTGGGGAGGTGGAGGGTTAAAGGGAAAAGTTAACCCTCCCCCCACCCCCAAGAAAATTTGAACAATTTTGGCACAAATTGAGGCAAAAGCCTGCTACCTGAGAAAGAAATCATTAGATTGATTGTACATTGCTTAACGTCCCGACAGCAACAAGGCTTTCTCAGGACGTGCCTGCACTGCTTGTGAAAAAAAAAAAAAACTAAACAGAAAATTGAATGTATGTCGCCAGCCGGTCAAATACGTTAAATAAACCTACATCATGGGGCCTAAATAAAGCTGTGACCATTTAGCAACACACATCCAATATCAAGAGCTACAGGCAGCGCAGACAGTAGGGAGAGTTTTAAAAAGACAAATACAGGTGAATGGACCAAGGGTAGACAGAAACACATGCCCCAGAATAGAAAGGAAACCCACCCTGTGGGGCTGACCAGGGTGACCCTGGGAACTATTCTCTAACCTCTACACTGCCAGGGGAAAAAACACACACAATCCACCTGCAAGAGGCATCGGAAACGTTTAGGGCTTAACATCTTTTGTCCACCACGAAGATGATATCAAAGGGGCACCAAATAGGGTCTGGACAAATTTTGACTCCAGCTCTACCATGTGGGCTACCCTGCTTCCTGCAAGAGGCATAAACCCTTACGACTATGAGCCCAGGCAGGCGCAAGAGGCATAGACCCTCATGAGCCCTCGTAGGAGTGGGGGCTCATGAGGGTCTATCCCTCTTGATGGCATGTACTCTCTCCTTGCAAAAAAAACTCTCGGGCTGTCGGTCTTAGTGTCTCTCACAGTTTCATGGGTATAATTTGGATACACTGGCAATGAGGGGGTCACATTATTTTGTAGATTGATAGGAAACTAAACTCTTGATGTGGAGTCCCCAAACCAATCCATGCTACCCTTATCCTACCAGCTCATTTCCCACCCTATTCCTAGAATTTTTTTTTTTTTTTTTTAGAACTCATGTGACATGCTCGTCTAGGAACAGATGCAAATTTCGTTTGTTTTGAATTAAATTTAACAGAAATATAATATGCTAGCTTATTTTCATTTAGTTTGATTTGTTATCTGGCTTTTTGCCACACATTGTCTTTTACAAATATTTTTAGAACCCAAGTTGTAGACTGCAAATTTTTATGTTAGGATATTTCATGATCAGACACAACACTGGACTTTAAAACTAATGATAACTTTTGCTAGTTTTTTGTCAAAGTGAACCATTACAACCTATTAACTGTGATCATGTATCTGCACATCAGAAAAGCTGACTGCAACTTGTGAGGCCAGGTTTTGTAAATTACAATCTTGACAAATTTGTCAACCACTGAACCAACAAGCATACAATGGCCACTCCACTCCATGACAGTACAAGGGTGTTCACTGATAATTTAAAACTTCCTTGTGACACATGGTACATTTTCCTGTGCGAGCCTGCGAACAATAACATGAGAGGAAATAGTGTGTATGGCCTATTCAAACAGAAATCAAATTAAAACGCAACTGGCATCCTCACAGGGATCCTGCCCCACAATAACCAGCAAGACGTACTGCGGGAGCTTATCAAGTTCTATACATTTTGCCAGCTCCATTAGTGCCATGTTCCTCTGACTGGGCACATTAATCTGAACCAGGCTCAAAACATTTTCATAAACAATGACTGCTACATTTTTACACAAAATGCTGCCCATGTGTATGCAGACACATTACACCCTGAAGCTGAATTTTTCTTTTTAATTTGCTTATTGTCCTATGAAGATTCTATTGCAGATTAAAATTTTAAAAAACACCATTTTTAATTCAAGGGTGGTGGCAGAATAGCTTGGTGCATGGGGAGTTTGGTGCCTCATGCACCAAGCTATTCTGGCACCACCCTTGAACTGTCATAGTCAAACTCATTTCAAGCAATAGGTATATCCAAATGAAAAGGGTTAAACAAGTCTCCCAAGAATAATAAATTCTCAAATTTGCCTATGCTGTTGACTATGGACAAATATACACAATAACCCCAAACCCCTTCCCCACAATAACAGATGTTTCTACACCGAGTCGGTATTGCTATCTACTGAAAAAATACTGTCCGCACAAAAATCTTGAACAAAAAAATAGGATTAACTACTGAATAGAGAATACCGTTTGGCGGGAAATGATGTGTTGTCACACATCTTTCCCGCCGAGAGGTATTGTCAGTAGTAGATTATCAACGGGGTAAAGATAACTGATAATCGACAGAATGCACCCATGTTTAGGTTGGGGCAGAGCACAACCTTCAAAACAATAAACTGCATTATCTTTTGTCCCAAAAAATATTACCCCTTGCACATGAAGCTGCTGGTCGTACAGTAACAGTGTCTGCACATGGGATATAATCCTTTGGCTGGTTTTTTTTTTACTATGATTCCTGCAGGAATCATTACAACAATAACAATAGCTGCTACCGCAGCCAAAGGATTAAAGTTTATCAACAAGTTGTTTAATGACAACTCACCACAGGGAAACCGTAATCTTCAAACAGAAACATGACTGTAGTGTGAAGTGCAGAGTCCTGCTTGAGCAAATTCTTACAGAAAGGGAAGCCTAGATTGTTTCTGCGTCCTGTCTTGCAGCGCTTCACCTTCACAGGGACCACACTGCCTAGCGAAACCATCACACTAGCACCTTTTCTAGCACCGGAGTATCCGTTGTGTTCACACACCAGTTACTTTGTCTGTACTTATACACCGGTCTACAGAAAGCCAAGAATCCTTCTGGTGTTCAACTTCGCAGGTCGATTGAAAACTGCGCAGGAACACATCTGTTGTTGCAAGGCAAATCAGGAAATCCAAAATAAAATGAGCACAGTGATTGTGAGATCCTGAACTTTGACAAGTCACACAGTTATGACCATAAAAATGAGAAACTGATACCAGTTAACTCTTTTAAATTCCCAGAACTTAATGACTTCCATTCTTTAGAATGGAAGTCATTGAGTTCTGGGTGTTTAAGAGTTAACCATTCTACTGACATGCCAACGGTATTTCTATTCTTTTTTCATCTTCAATCTTGCTGTAGAAAAGGATGCCAATCAAGGACACGATCGATCCTTGTACCAATATCAAGTACGTCTCCTACAACCGAAACACAAGATGATTCTAATCACAATCACTGCTGTTAACACAAAAATCGGCACAAAAACTGGGGAGTCAGTTTCATTTACAAGTCCACATTTTCATATTCACCCCTGCCCTCAACTAACCCACGCCATGTGCAAGCAGCCCAGACTTTGATGAGCCTCTGCAGTCGCAGGGACTATGGTGAATCTATGCACACGATCAGTGCCAGCGGCTCTTCAAATGAGATTGTTGTTCCGGGTTTTAAGTGTACAACTTGTGCCAGTATCAGTCAAAATGAGGAAAACTTAAACACTCCATAATACACTTCCTGGGTCCAACATTTCTCTTTCACCATCAACACTTTACTTCCTCCTTACTGAAAAGCCAGGGTCACACTGGCAAAATGAGAATCCACCAGGAAAATATAGAAACTGTGAGACTGTAACTGTCAGCAGCCATACTGCACAGTTTCTGTATTTTCCTGGTGGATTCTCATTTTCACTTTGTCAAACTGTGTAACAAGAATTCGCCAGGAAAATGTAAAACTGTGCAGTAATACTGTGGACTGTTGCACAGTTTCACTTGGTGAAACTGTGCAACGGTCACCAGTCATACAACAGTAGACAGTTCACACAAATGTGACAAAAATATCGGCACATATGACACATATTGGAAACCTCAGCGATATTAACAAACTTGCAAACAGAATTGTTTGGTTGGTTGTACATTGCTTAACATCCTGACAGCAACAAGACTTTCTCAGATAGAGTCTGAAATAGCTCAGGCGGTTAAACGTCGGAGCAGGAGAGCGAAGGGAATCGCCGGGTTGTGGGTTCGAATCCCGTCCCGGCCCCGGTAGCTGGACTCACAATCCAGGGGGGAAAAACGGATTTGTTCAATAACATGTCCGTTGAAAGGTCCTGGTAAATCAAAGTGGCACAGTTGGAGTGCGCCTGAGTTGATCAGTGTTCAGGTCGTTCTCCATAGGCAATAGATTTCCCTGTCCCCCATAACCCGTCCGTCAGGGCCGTCCATGATCACCTCAGTGCTGTGGACGTTAAACCCGAACTAACCACCACTTTCTCAGAGCATGCCTGCGCTGCTTGTGAAAAAGAAAACTAAAGAGAATATTAAATGTATGTCGCCAGCCAGTCTAATACGCTAAATAAACCTAATGACCATTTAGCAACACACATCCAATATCAATAGCTACACAAACAGAGAATTGGAAAATCCACCAGGGAAAAAAGTGAAACCATGCAGTAAGCCTTGTGAAGTTGTGAAACTGTCAGCAGTCATACTGCAGCAGGCAAATCACACCACACAAAGTGTGACCAAAATCTCCACCGGCTGCTAGACAACAGCAACAGCGCCACTGTAGAGACTGGAATGCATCATCACCAACCCCAGCCCCACAGCCAGAGGCATGAGTCACGAGCATGAAGAAGCACGGCCGTTTCCACGCCTTAGTCATTCACACTCTTCCTTGCTCAGCATCAACTATTGATTATTTCATGGCCTGACCCCTCCCTCCAGCTCCCCTAGCCCAAACCCACCCTTAACTTTTTTTTAAAACATCTTCCTGTCTGAATCATAGTCTGCCAAAACATTGTTTACAAGCATCCACATTATAACAATCCATTATAACCCATCACTGCCATTATGTTTCTCAAGTCTTGGTTTAATTTCAAGTCCCATCCCTCTGAAGAAATAAGAACACAAAATGGTGTCAACATTAGGCACTGATCCTCATGAGCCCCGCAACTGCAGGGGCTCATGAGGATCTGTGTCTCTTGCAACTGCACCATGTTTACTTTTTCTCGGCAGTCATGTGGTTAACTGCACTCCCCCACCACCATTTTACACATTTCTTCAGATTTACACTACGGCTGTCAATCCACCGCCACCACAGCTGCCAATACAAATTGATTTCTACCGGTACGTGCGCGAACTGTGGGTTTTCCACATCCCTGTCTGAGTGAGTAATTATACATTAAATTACAGTTTATAATACATACAGTGTTTTGTCAAGGATGAAAAATCAATTGACCACCTCCATTTAGCCATATATAAAACAATGTTAATAATAATACCGCACGATGTACTGGGGTTTTTTTTGTTGTTGTGCTTTTACATTTTATTTCTTACTATGTATTTTATTTCTTGCTGCCGTTTCTTGGTGTTTTTTGGGCTTGGTTTGTGTGCGCGCGTGTGTAATGACACATTTACAGATTTAGGAGTCTATAGATCAACCATAATTCAGTTCAGTTGAACTATCATATTAATATCTTTACCGTTGTAAAATAAAGATTCATTGATAGTCAAATTTATTTCAAGCAAGTGTATTAGGATGAAAGGGTTAAACACGTGAAATTTAACATGGAACTTAGAAACCCTGAATACAATGTTTGTCTGCTTATTTCTCTAGTCAAATCTCTGTGTATCAGTGCATGCTGGTTATTGTCTACCGTATCGAAAATACGGTAGACTTTGAAATTCCTGAGCATGCACATGACGTTTTTGGCAAATTCTGGCAAAGTAACAAGATAAAAATGACATCATGTCTAGCTACGCAAACCTTGCTAGAGAATGTCTCTTTGGCGCCAAAACGCTGTATGTGTGTGCGTGTGACAGTGACTAGAGCCCGCCTTTGATGGACAAGCTTGAAATTTTAGGATATTGTCCCTAAAAGAATTATCTCGAGACCTTTTTTTTCGATTTTTTTTTTATGCTCACTGGCAAGAAAATGGACATTTCACAAAAACCGGTTAATCCACACTAGAGTCCGTAACTTTTCTTATTTTTACTAGATATTTTGCATATAGCTAGATACAATTAAAAGGGAGATATTGAATGAGTTTATTAACTAGCATTGTACCTCTAGAACTTTTTGAAGGATAATAAAAAAAATTTGAAAGATATATTTTCACATGCTGGGGATAAATTTCATGAATTATATGGGTAAAAACGACAATCTTATTTACTAAAAAAAAATTCTTCTCATCAATAATCGCATGATTTTTCGTATACAGTATTTACATAAACCTATAGCTTGTCTCAGCTGGCCAGTAAAATTAGGTCAATTGTGACCTGTATGCCCTAGGTGTGAAAATCAGACAATTTTCTGCACCACTTTTTCGGAGTCATTTGTAAAACAGCTGACATAACTCTAATTTTTCTTTTACGAAAAAAACTATCTTCTCATTAATACCTGCATGATTTTTCATAAACAGTGTTTGCATAAGCCTGCTGTTTGTCCCAGCCCTGGGGTCGGATAAGGTCAAAATTGTGTCCTGTAGTGTAAACCCTAGGCGTGAAAATCGGCAAGAAAATTGCAAACTTGATCCTCTGATACGTCAAATGTTAGTACTGCGATGAGTGACGTGTAACATCAAGTCATCACTATGGCTCGTGGGACTAATGATGGCTTGAAGTGACGTCATTTCGCTCATGCTATTATTCTTCTTTAAAATAGCTTACGAACAGGGCAACAGGGCTTACGAATGGCGGGAATCGCCATGTGTCCCTCTTTATTTTTGTGTGCCAGTGTGTGTGGATCAGAGGGTGGGTTAGAGTAGTAGATGGATTCCTGTCACTACACTAGCCCACAGAGCGTACTAATGGCAGGAAGCGCTGTGTGTCCGTCTTTATTTGTGCGAGTCAACACATAAGAGGTTGGCTTAGAGAGAAGGGAAATGAACAGCATAATATTAATAAGCCTAAAAAAATATATACAACTCTAAATTAAATGTTCCTAAAAGATAAACGCATCTGAACAATACGGTAGACTTTGGGATGAAATCATCGTCCTTTGTTTGGTTCAGTCTGTCTAGTTCGCTGTTGGGTTGTTAGTAATGGTAGCATAGTTTGTCCTAGTTGCTGATGGGCATTTCTTTGGTTTGTTCTTGTTCTGTTTTCCGGATGCAGCAAAGAGTTAAGTGATCAATGTGAATTGCAGAAATTGACAAAAACAATTCACACTAACAATTGACAAAAACAATTCACACTAACAATGATCTCACCTAAACTTTTCATAGCAAGGTCAGCAAAAATTGCAGTGTAGAAACTTTCACATTCAAGGTTCAACAAATGGCATTTCTTGTTAACCAAGAAAAGTTATAAAGTACTCAGAATAACAAAAGTAGGTAATGTAGTGGCAACCTGATGGTAAGGGCAACCTGATGGTAAGTCAATATGAACAAACACTCACTCTTTCCCCCCAAAATAGACGAACTCAAAGGTGAGTCATAGTGGAAAAAAAACTTTCTTACATCATTGGCGACAGTGCAACAAATTAAAAAGACTGAAAACGGTCCATTGCAGGACCAGCAAAAGACAAATTCTTATGAGCCCCTGCATATGCAGGGGCATGAGAATGTATTTCTCTTAAAAATGAAAGGACTGTTCTGTCTGCACCAAGAGCTGGAAGTGGAATTCAGCTAGCTCTCTGCATTTTTGAAAAAGTTGAATCAGCCACTAGGACTGAAGACTGTCACCCATGTATCATTAACTGTACTTCGCCTGTTCAACCAAACTATTTTTCCCTTTGGGAAAGAAAGACAGGCATACCTACTGTACATTATGTGACGGGAAAGTAAAAATCCAAGAATGGCTTACCCACTGACTAGGGGTGTTTCAAAAAGACGTGGCCGCCGGACATGCCCAAACACAATAGCACAAAAGGATGCATTGATCTTAACACAGAACAGTCTCATACAGACCCTTCCACTGACATGCATTCACATGAGCCTGCTATTCTGCTGGAGCAACCTTGGCCAGACTAACAATTTGGAATAAAAAATAATAAGAAAACAATTATTTCCCTTTAGACGCAGTTCCCCCAGCCCTGAAAATACTTTAATGTTATGTAATTTCTCTTTGCAGGAGTTGACCCACCCACTGTTAGAATTTTTAGTTCAGGGAAAAAGTACTCACGCACACCCCCCCCCCCCCCCCCCCCTTTTCTTTTTAGCCAGTGATAATATGTTCACACACATCAACCCCCCTTTTAACACATTCAGCCCCAACTCCATACAGCAGATGGATTGACCATGATAATTCAAAGGTCATGCTAGGTGAGTATGGTGGCTTCAGGTGCAAAGCTCACTTAGCACTACCTTTGAATTATCATGGTTGATCCATCTCCTGCAACTGTTACATAGTCGGTGACACCTCCAAAATTTGGAAATGTGGCTGTGGGGTTAAATGGGTTAATTTCGTCAGCCAGTCATTGAAAGGCCCTAAAGCTCCTCCCCCTTTCCCCTGATTTTCCCCACTATTGCTAAAGCTATGGGAAAAAATCCTACATCCCCCCCCCCCCCCCCCCCCCCCCCCCCCTGAAACCAGGCCTGGCCTCATGGCACCCATGCTTACGCCCCTTCTGTGGGAACATTTTAAATGGGTGACAAGGTGAAAATTTGAAATTACTGAAAATAGCCCACGGACCAACTACACCCCAATACCCAAGCCCAGAAAGACAAATTATCATGAGCCTCTGCAGATCCAGCTAGGGGGGGGGGGGGGGGGGGGGGGGTGTCTGTTCTGTCTACAGCAAAATGTTGAAATTCAGCTCTCCGAGAGCTTAATCCTTATCATTTGGAATACAACAGTGTGTGAAACTCGCCAGAAACTTTCCCAGCTCCCTCCCTCTCTCCACCTTCAACTGGACAGCACCCCCATCTCCCTCTCTGACTCGGCCAAAAACCTCTGCGTTATCCTCGATTCCTCTCTTTCCATGACCAACTTTGTCTCTGCCACGGCACAGGCATGCTATTTCCACCTCCGCCGCATCAGTCAGATCAGAAAATACCTCACTACCGAAGCTGCCACCAAACTTGCTGTCTCTCTCATCCTATCTCGCATTGACTACTGCAACTCTCTCCTTTCCGGGGTCCCTCACTCCACCACTTTCACCCTTCAGCGTGTCCAGAACAATGCTGCCCGCCTCGTCCTCAGAAAGAAAAAATCCGACCACATCACTCCCCTGCTCAAACTCCTTCACTGGCTTCCCATCCCCCAACGCATCCAATACAAGATTCCGTCTCTCTGCTACAAATCCCTGAACAACTGCGCTCCTGCCTATCTTTCCAACTTACTTCACTCCTACACTCCTCCCAGCTCCGCCTCCGACCCTCTCCGCCTCCACATCCCCCGCACCAAACTCAGCACTTTCGGCTCCCACTCCTTCTCTGTATACGGTCAACACTCTCCCACTCTCTCCGTCAGAAATACTCTCTCTCCTCCTTCAAGTCCGCCCTCAAAACTCACCTCTTTCAACAGTTCTAGAACTATATCACCACACTCCCCACCCCAAGTCGACTGTCGTAATGTATTTCACTTTATGTGGTACGCGAGCCGTTGTCTAAGTGTGCGCATGCGTGCGTGAGTTGTGAGTGCGCGCTTAGAGTTATAATTATTATAAAATAAGCGCATTATAAATACCGTAATTATTAATTATTATTATGAAATACGTTAGCCTAAAATAGTTCAAGGGTAGTGCCAGAATAGGTTGGCGCCTCTAGGCAGCCAAGCTATTCTGGCACCACCCTTGAACAAAGCCATTGTTCTATAGATATCCTTATCTGTAAGTACTATAGTATAATGTAGCATGCATATGGCAGTGTACAAATTCAAAGCTTTTAGCCCCAGTATGATTTTGTGCCACATCCCTGGAATGTGCTGCTGCAAAAGCCAATTGTTAATTTTTCAAACAAAGTCAGTATCAGGTGTGTCCCTGTCAACTAGTAGAGGGTTCTCCTCTTTTCAATTCTTGAAACAAAGATCAGCATACCCCAGTAGGTGCACTGTGAAAATTAAAATGTTTCCCTTTATCACCCCAGTATAGAATAATCCAACGAAGAATTAGAAAAGACATTTACAAACAAGAATACACTTCACTACTTATCGTATTATGAAGTGTATTCTAGTTTGTCTAGTTTGAAAAAGGGTTTGGTTGTACATTTCTTAACGTCCCGACAGCAACAAGACTTTCTCAGGACGTGCCTGCACTGCTTGTGAAAAATAAACTAAAGGGAATATTGAATGTCATGTCGCCAGCCGGTCTAATAGGCTAAATAAACCTAAGAGTAAGACCATTTAGCAACACGCATCCAATATCAAGAGCTACAGGCAGCGCAGACAGTAGGGAGAGTTTTAAAAAAAGGAGAATACAGGTGAATGGACCATGGGTAGACAGAAACACATGCCCCAGAATAGAGAGGAAAACCCATCCTGTGGGGCTGACCAGGGTGACCCTGGGAACTAAAAAGTAGTTAACCCCACCCACGTCCCCCAGGACAGACCTGGGTGTGGTTTGAAAAAGGGGTTTTACCCAAAATACTAATAAATTGTGTTGCAACTGTCTTTCCTAAGCATGCTTCTTCACTGGTTATTCTCAGCATTTTACATGCTTGGCAATCACATTTTTGGTCTGCATCCCAGCACAGAACTTGACTGAGAAAACACATTAAGATAAAATGGCCAAAGAAAAAAGTTGTTGTGTTGGGCGAGGTGGGGGTGGGATACCAGTGGCTGCAAATACAATGGGGTTAAACATTCCTACAAGTAAAATTAAAAGTACAAGGGCAACAATCATACAATATTACAACTTCAAGGGTTCAATTTTGGAATGCACCCAGACCTGCCTACCCCTAAAAATGACCTTCAGTAGTTTGCCCATCAGAAAACCACAATATTCAGTAGTTTTGGAGACTTATCAGTAGTGACAAGAACGAAACCATCTGACTTTGATGGTAAAGTAAAAAATGCTGCATTTGTGTGTGTACGTAAATGAAAGAACATTACAAATTATTGACAAATGACTAAACCAATTCCACAACATCAACAACCATCTTGTCATCAACAACCAACCAACCTGTCAACATGTGGGTTCAATTGACTCAAAAGTTACAATTCTGATTGAATATTTGTTTATTTCTAGTACCAATTGTATTATTCAAGATTATTGATAAGACATTCTGCTCACTTTAAACTCACAACAAAAAAAGTACTGTGAGTGTAATCTGTGACAAGCAAATACAAAAAAACAATTTTTTTTTTCTTTTTTGTTAAATTCAAACAGTTCTGAACTGTTAGAATAAAACAAAAATAAGCCAGTTAGTTACTAAAGTAAAACACACAACAGAGATGTGTCTTGTTCTCCTCTCTCAAATGAAGATACTTTTACGATTATGAATAATCAAAATACTAATATTGTTCCTTAAAAAAGAGCCCTAACCCTTCCAACACTTATTACACTTTAACAAATTGTGTTAATCACTTCAGCATCACTGAAAGTTAGTCACCAACAGCATGTGTTACTCATTTCTTATTCTTTCTCAGAGTTTCCTTGTAGCAGGATTTCAGTTCTGCAAGCTCTTGACTTGTGTACCCCATCACTCTCTGACATGGTTTGCCTGGCTTGGACTTTACCACAAGGAGAGCTTGTAAAGTCTCTTGTCCAATGCTTGCTCTGGTGTCAGTCTTGTTTTTCCTGACACAGCTGAAGATCCGTTCGCAGTGTGAACTGGAGTGAGGGATGGTCAGAATTCCTTGCATGAACTCTGGCAGATGCTGGGATTTTCTGCCACCAGTTTCATCAGTCACGTCTTTGACCCTATTCCAGAACTCATCGACTCTCTCTTCCTTGAGCTCAACATCTGCCTCTTCAAGAATGTGAGCTTGGAACCTGGTAAATTCCAGCTTCACTGCCTCTGCACTGGCTCCAGGAGGTATCAGTACTGGAAATCTGGTGAGAAAGTATTTCACACTGTCCAGATGTCGGTCGTCTGGAACTCTGGATTTTGCATTTGCCTGCCTCTGCATGTCCTTTTGCACGACAGCAGGATCCGTCACCTCCGCATGTCTAAGGAGGACATCATCCACTGGTAGTCTCTTCCCAATGTAGGCCGAGGCTGTGATGAAGAACTGCTTCACATCTGAGTAAAACTCCTTCAATCGTTCTGGACGAAGGCAGTTCTGCTCACTGGCTGCAATGAAACTTCTCGCATCATCTCCAATGATCAGGTCATCATCAGCTTTGTGGTGGTACGCTTCCCTGAACTGTACCTCCTTGAGCAGTTCCCCATGCTTGTTTGCCAATGCGACTGGCCTCAGATAGCGCTCAAACAGGTGGTGCTGCAACTTGAATATTGTTCTTCTTAAGATGTGCACCATTGGCTGGTCGCACTGAAGGGCTACGTTTGGTGTGTCAAACACCTCAAGGGCACTCTTTAGGAACATACAGTACAACTTAGAGGTACGTGACCTGAAAATGGTACACAGGCGGTCCAGGCGATCTGCTTGTCTGCTTGATCTGTCAGCGCGGGCTAGCTTCTCTTTCTTGAAAAATTCCTTCAGCGCCTCCCAGTTCTCAAGTAAACGGGGCAGGCAGACTCTGAGGCTGAGCCATCTGGTGGAGACGTGCTTCAGAATTTTCTTCCCTTTGACCTCATAATGGAGCTGAATGGTCTTCAGGTCCAACAGTCTGGTTGAGCTCTTGTCGAGATAATAATACACATCGACAAGAAGCTCATCCACTTTTAGGGACAGCTGCGAAGATGCTGCAAAATAAATACATTTGAAATAAGACACAGAGAGAATAAAAAAAATCAATCGCAATTAGAGAAGAAAACAAACATCTACGGCTTATTGCTTTTTGTCCAACATGAAGGTAATTTCGAAGATGGGTCACTAAACAGGGTCTGAAAAAATTATTATCACAGTTGGATTTCAAACTAGGACCTTTCGATCAAAAAAAAAAGAAATGATTAGGGCTTAACGTCTTTTGTCCACCACACGGGAGATTTCAAAGATGGGGCACCGAAAAAAGGTCTGAACAAATTTTGACCCAAGCTGGATTCGAACCCGGCACCTTTCGGTCGAGAGGCGAACACTTTCACCACCGAGCCACCCAGCTCCCCACCTTTCAAATGAGAGTCGACAGCACAAACATGTCATGTACAAAGCACACAAACATTACGCAAAGTCTGGAGACAAGATCAATCAATGTGTCTTTTTTAAAAAGTTGAAAGTGATTACCATTATGAGCTGCGATGTGTATCAGATGACACACACAGCCAGACAGGAAAATGTTTGGATGCTTCTGCCTCATGAAT
Source organism: Semisulcospira habei (assembly GCA_036245525.1). Classification (NCBI taxonomy): domain Eukaryota; kingdom Metazoa; phylum Mollusca; class Gastropoda; family Semisulcospiridae; genus Semisulcospira; species Semisulcospira habei. The sequence goes on along the minus strand of BTPG01000001.1, from coordinate 171,172,760 downwards.
CCGTTCACCCCCTTAGTTTCCCCAACCATGACGTTAGCATTGTCACAGCCCAGGGCAATACAATTCGTCCATGGAATGGCAGAAGCCTCCAGCTCATCTTCAATAAGCTTGAAAATGTTTTCACCTGCAAGCAAAATGACCAAAAATGTAGAACCGAACTAGAAAACAAGAATGCCAACGTTAAGTTTACCAGGGACGACCACTGGCCCAATACATACTCACTTTCGCTTCACATGAGACAATAATGTTGACAGAAAAATAGTTGGAGATGATCTGACAGCAAACCCATCTCACACAAGCGCACACACAAATTTACATTTCTAAATCATTCTTTTTTTGTTTATTACTATCAACCCATCTCACACAGTTGCACATACACAATTACGTATACTGGTACACATTTCTTAATTAATCCATAGCACACAAGTGTATGCACATTTACATTTCTTAATTATTGTGTGCAACACTTACCTGTGGCACGATCAGACAGGAATGGAAGTGACAACAGCTCTGACTGCACCAAGCCAGTGTTGAGGTTTAATGTCCGCACCACCAATGGGAACATCTTCTCGTTTGCATCGTTACTTCCATCGGTGGAAATTGTAAACGGTCCCTTCTTCATCCTGTTCACAAGTTCCTCTTTGAAGCTTTGCCCTATTTTCTTTACAATAGCAGTTGCTTTGCTCCGTCCACAAGCGAAGTCAGCTGCTATTTTTGAGTCCTTGAACATCAACTTGAAAGCTTCACTGAAACGATCATCTGCAGTGAGCGGCAGGTTGAATTCTGCGATAAGTTCAACCATCATGGTTTCAGCGCGAGTAACCTCTTCAACTGTCGGCCCGGTCACCTTCTTCTGAGCAAAGAAGTTCGTGATGGCATTAGCACTCTTCGGCTTTGATGCATTAACATGTTTTTGTGCCTTGACATGCCTCCTGCAGTCATCAATACCGCCATGGGCTATAGAAAAATCGCATCTGCATGCAATGCAAAAGGCAAACTGTGGGCCTTTCTCGATCTTCTGAATCAAAGGATACCTTTCTGCATATTGCGAATGAAAGGTCTGCACTGAAGTAGCAACAACTTTCTTCTTTTTCCTCGAAAACAAAATTCCACTTTCTTCATCACTTTCGTCGGTTTTGTGCATACGCTTGCTCTCTTTCATAGCCATGTTTAATCAACGCGTGTTCGTGCGGCACAAAATGGTCGCCAGGAAAAAACCCTAGTAGCAGTGCGCGCATGCGCGGGGAGAATACTATACGCGCGACTATGTCTCCAGACGGACTTGCGCTCACTCGAACAAAATCGTATTTTCGACCAGCCCAAAATCGTAATTTTTGACAAGCAGCCGTAGTTCCGTAGTTTGTGGTCAATTTTCGTAGAAACTACGGGAAAATCGTAGAGGTAGGCAGCTCTGTGCACCCCACGCCAATTGACGCATTCTCATGTTGGCAAATTTCTTTTCCGGGGTGCGCGACATCGGGTGCATTGTCTTTACATGCATGCGCGCCATGTGTTTTTTTCTTGCACAACTCTAAAATCGATGCTTGAAACAAACCAGCTAACCACAACTGGCTTAGACTGAAACTGAAAAAGGTACCCTGAAAATATGATCGGTGCCGTTCGCTGTAGGAAAGTGTCAGGGGTCATCACGCTACTCAACATAGATTCTAGCCTGCAACTGGTTCACTCATTAACTATTCGACCACTGAGAACCATCATCTATAAGCCGAACTGGCCAATCACCTTGGCAATGAATGATAGACCCACTGCTCATTAAATTTTGACTTGAGTGGGCCAAATTGACCCACAGCCTATTTTTAGAAAAATAAAACCTGAACCTCTTGTAAAAATTTTCACCTTGGTCATATTCTAGGGTAAGCGATGACCAGAACGGGGGTACACTGTTCATGAATCAGAGCATGGAATTACCCGTACTAAAAAAAGAGGGAAAACCGCTTTTCACTAGGGGGTCCAGGGGTCAGAGCATGGAATTACCCGTACTAAAAAAAGAGGAAAACCGCTTTTCACTAGGGGGTCCGGGGGCATTACAATTTGTGCAATCTGGTGCATTTTAGGGAGAAACTGAGCAGTTTAAAGTTTAACCACCTAAAAAATTGACTTTGTAGTTTTTCTTATTTTTTGGGTGCACTTTTCATTTTTTGTGTAAAGGTTTAAAAGTATACTAAAACTTAAAGTATTCAACAGAATATATCCAAACGTTTATTCAAAATACATCTGAATGTCTATCCATTTTTATTTTTGAGTTTACTTATAATATATGAGCCGGTGACAGAAGGTGGAAACAGATGGGTAGCCATTTTTCAAGTGCAAAGTAAAATATAAATGAAAGTCAAACATGTTGTTTTTCATTCTATTTCAAAGAAAACTGCATGTAAATATACATACGTTAGTTGCACGCTTTTAAGTTAGTAAAAAGTAAATAAAAACAAAAAAAGAATTCACATATTTGTCGCAGGCAGGCAAAGCCCCAAAAACATTTCATGAAAAGTCCTTTCCTATTCTTATGCGACACTTCTATGGAGTGTTTAGCGTCTATTTTACATGAATTTTGTGCGAAAACACACATTTGGGAGTTTTTATTTCATAAAAAAAAACACGGTTAGTCGAGCGTGACGGGTCATGTCCCAAACACCCTGTGTACTTCCAACTTTTTAATGAACCTCATCTGCATACATATTTCCGCATAAGACACCTTATTGTACTACCCTTGGGGTTCGTGTACGATTATTTTTAACTTTTTGTGGTAAGCTTTCGTTTTCATGTCCGTTCATCACGTTCGACTATCTGCCGATTTCTATTTATGCGGAGTTCTTTTCGTACCTGCAACTTTGTTTGTTCAGACGTCATATTTGGTCACGTGATTAGCCGCAGTGCTTTCATTCATTGGAAATGGCGCCACAAGGTAGAGCAGGTAAGCGAAATTGTTTCATGCCCCATAACTTTTCCTTATCACGTACGACCGTACGTTGCCATTGTGTACATTTGTGTACAAGTTTCATTGTGTTCAGTACCTCTAAGCGCGCACATTTTATATAATTTTACGATGTAAGTGAACGATGAGTGTGTGGTCGAAACTACTCGGCGATACTCTCACTGGTTTGTTTGAAAGCGACTTGTTTTTGAGACGACGTCTTTTTCAGTAGAAATTTGTCATGTCCCAAATCACGGTTGACTAATTCTTGTGATGTCCGACGCCACGTTCGACTGATAGACGGTCTTTTTTTTTTAAATTTGATGAGGAGTCTCAGATCGGGTTAAACTACCTGTTAATTTTCAAACGTGGGTTTCATATACCTCTTTGTTTATGACCTAAGGTGATAATGGCAGATGAATCGTCTGCTTTTCAGTCGACCGTGATAGCGTGCGGACATAAAGTGGCTTCATGTCCTTCATCACGCTCGATGACGCTTTGTTTATGCCAAAATATAGCAATAGTTCATATGTGTTAATATCTTGTTTTAGTTACTGAGTTTAATCATGAATATTTTAAAAATTGCCAAAAGTGGTGTTTTAACCACCAAAAAATCCTTTTCAGGTCTTCGTCAACTTGATTCTCCAGAGGAAGAAATCAAGGCCACTAAAGTTAAAACGAACGCTGAAAGATGCCAGGAAAATCGCATGTCAATTAAGCGTGACCCCTCCCGTGATGAAGCTGAGAGGCAGAAGATTGATTGATTGTACATTGCTTAACGTCCCGACAGCAACAAGGCTTTCTCAGGACGTGCCTGCACTGCCTGTGAAAAAAACTAAACAGAACACTGAATGTATGTCGCCAGCCTGTCAAATACGTTAAATAAACCTAACACATGGGGCCTAAATAAAGCTAAGACCATTTAGCAACACACATCCAATATCAAGAGCTACAGGCAGTGCAGACAGTAGGGAGAATTTTAAAAAGGCAAATACAGGTGAATGGACAAAGGGTAGACAGAAACACATGCCCCAGAATAGAGAGAAAAACCCACCCTGTGGGGCTGACCAGGGTGACCCTGGGAACTAAAAAATACCTAACCCCACCCAAGTCTTCAGAATAAAGAAGTTCTCGAAACAGACAACACCCTCTGATAGAGGAAGAAATGCTGCGCAAATGTGAACAGGACAGGCTACTGCACAGAGATAAGGTATGTGTTTGTTCTGATCATCATGCTTGTAACAGTCCCATATAATTTATTTTTTTATACTATTGTGACTTTGTTTAGGAGACCTACTCTGGTTGTAATTTGTAAAAATGTACATTCTAGCATTTTTATTGATCATCCATCTGAACTCTTCTGTGCGTGATAGGTTCACAGTATTTAATCTCTTCAGTTCAATTCCATCAAACATTATTTTTATTCAGAGAGAAAAAGAAGATGATAACCCAGCCCCTGGCCAGATTTACACCAAAACACAAGACCAGGCATGTGGTGGAGCAGCAGCGTAAAAACTGGTGCAGAGCGAAACAGGAGCAACGCAGTGAATGGTTGACCCAAAAGTGGCAGCATCACCGGGAGAAATGATCAAAGTGTTACTTTGAAAAAAAAAGGTATATGTGCATTTCTCATAGTTAATTTTCTAATATTTTGAATTGAATCTATCTAATCTCAGAATTTGTTTCCTTTGCAGAACTGTTCATGTGAGAGGCAGATTCTTTATTCAGATTAAGGTTCTTTAAATAAGATGGTACTTTGCATGTGAAACCTCCCATTCCCATCTTTATGCCTACAATCCAGCACACCTATACCTATTGTGTCTGTTACTTTGACTGTTTTGATGGTCACTATCGTGACTATTACTGGTATACTTTTATCGGACACTGTCTTATTAACTGTACCGCAGGTACATTTTTCATAAACTGTGCAAGACTTCAAATCTCGCTTATTATGAGAATGTCGCCATGCAGCTGGCGGTTTCCAGGTATCCGCGCTCGATTCTCATGGGAAGCAAGACTTGAACACTTTAACATGGACAATGTACCTGAGGTACTTGTCCGAAAAAAAACATAATTTAGTGACCATTTAGTAATGCTTGTGATTGTATTAATTATTATCATATTTTATTATTTTCCTAGAATGCACTCAGACACATCCCCGGCCAGAAACAAGCCCTCCGCAATCTGAGACGACCCCTCCACATATAATCCTTCTCACTTTTGTGAACATTTTTTGTCATACAGAGACTCGCTTTTGTTGTCAAAAGCTGAAAACCCTCATCGTAGGTGCATGTATAAATCAAGCAATGCACTAATTATTTTTCAGGTACCACTTATGGGGTGATGTGCTAAGAAACGGTGCTGAGAAATGAAAATTGTGGGGTTTTTTGTCAGCGCCTGCGTTTAATTACCTGTTTCATTATGGTGTCCATTAATTTACAGTGTACACTATATGAGTGCCTTTTTTGTGAAATAAGTTTATGTGGCAACATTTCTTCAGTTATAGGATGGTATGCATACAAAGAGTGGTTAGAAATGAGTTTTTGTGATTGCATATTATTTTGACCAGACTATGACTACCACTAAAGACCGGAAGCAACCTGTGCGAGCTAAAGCGAACGCCTTGCTCAATTTTGAATGCGGTCTGGGAATATCCGCCACGTAAAGATCATTACGGTATTCAGTTATATCTTGAACCGCTCGGAGATTACTCTGAACTGAGGTAGTCGCTACAGCTCCAAAAACACATGGCCCCACGAGCTCCTTAGCATCCACGTTATCGCGGAATTGTTTATATTACAGCGGACGGCAGACGCAGCCGTCCCGTTTCTCACTTTCCTTTTTTGTCCCTTGTCTCCTTGACTGCGTGCGCAAAATAAGGTGAACTTGTGTGAAATCATTGAAAATTCACATCAACTTCATTTAAAAACAAATGAACTCTAGAATTTTTTAGTGCGTGTACGGGTTAGCGCATTTTTTGGGGAAACAATAGGCGCACAGGCCTCTTTTCGTATTTGTCCTTGCTAAACTACAACATTCTTAGAGAGCGAAAGAGAGATGAAATGAAACTTTATTAAGAGAGAAAAAAAAAACAACAGCCTAGTGATAATAAAGTGTAAAAAATGGTTATAACTAAATAGTGTATACACGGTATAAGTGAAGACACAGTCGTACTATCCGTGAACTGAAAAACTCGAAAAGCTTTTGGTCAGGCATGATGGAGCCGCAGGAGCAAAAAAGGAGGGGAGAAAATATGGTCGCAGCGGGTTTGATATGTGGCAGATATCTCTCACGACAGCTTGATGATAACTGACTCGCACCCACACTTGCTGGAATTCAGGGACCTTTTTTTCTCTGTCCGTTGAGTTATAGACTGTATTGGAATAGTGACTTTACGATTTTGTTTTTGGCGGAATTTTTTTTCTTCGGCGGAATGGCATCTTCATTTAAGCGAAAATCCACCGCAAAGAGGAAAATTCCATGCTCTGATGAATTGTGCACTTAATTCTCCCAGTACCACAAAACAAAAACCTCTGGGTGAAGCAATCTTCAAAAATAATTTTGTACTTCACTTAACCCTTATCATTCGGAATACACCAGTGTGTGAAATAAGTTTGACTAAAATAGTTCAAGGGTAGTGCTAGAATGGCTTAGCGCCTAGAGGCGCCAAGCTATTCTGGCACCACCCTTGAACTAAAGCCATTGGTCTATATGACTAAGTGCCAAAAGGTGCTCTCACAAAGAGGACAACTGGGTTGAAAATCAAAGTGTGACATAAAGTACCAGAAAATGTATTAAGTGATGTACACTGTATTGGCAATGTGTTTGTAAAAGAAAAAGATAATATCTGAAATGGTTTTTGAGAAAATGGCTGTTAAAGATTTGTAAGTCTGGATATGTCGGACATCAGGTATTGCGACATAGTGCCTTTAAATTAGTGGGATAAAAAAACACAAATCAGTTTCTAAACAGTTAAAATAATAAGTAGTGGTCACAATTGACCTATCCAAACAATTACTGCTTTTTGGCTTAGAATGTTCTAATCCCCGAACATGATTTGTGTTGCAATACCTGACATCCGACCATATTCAATTTTTAAAACATTTTTAAAACTTTCTACAACCAAGAAAAACACACTTTGTCATGTTATATACCACTCACAGGAATACATGCACACATTAGAGCACAATGGGAGTCTATCTTTGCTGCCCAAATATATTTATTGGCAGTCAGGGCCAGAATTTGTAACTTATGTCGAACATCAGGATTGCAGCAGATATCCCCAGAATAGTTATCAGAAGCCACAAACACAAAGCCTTTCCCCCAGTTTCAAGATACAATATTTAACAAACAAAACAGATATGAAGAACAAACTGCATACAGCTTTCTGATGTAATATACATGATGAAACATGACGTGCTAAACAGTCTGCGCCTGTAAAAATAAAACAAATATTCAAATAAGTTTTATCTGTGTACAGGCTGATGCACTATTTTAACTCTGACCCTCAGATTTAGAAGGTCCTAATGGCTATGCAACTGGTTGTCCAAAATGGCTCATTTTAACAGTGCCTTTGCCCCCAAACCTCGCGCTGGGACCATACGGCGTTGAGGCGCGTCCCCTGGGTGGTGGATAGGGGGTCCCTCGTGAGAGGGGTGCACGGAATGAAATAAGGTGCCGTGAACCAACATGGTCTAAGGGAAGGTGACCCCGACAGAAAACCCCTGGTCCTCCTAGTAAGGGGGTTGGGCGTGGGGGTAGCTTCCCCACCCTGCAAAAAAGGAAATAGCTACAAAAACGCCGACGAAAAGATTAACAGTAATTCCTTTCCTGGAGGAGGAAGGTTCTTCTACTAGAAGACTTATGACGTCCTGTGGTGAAAGCCGGAAGTCTTCGGAAGCCACAGGACCGAGCCGCCTCTCTCTATCCAGGGATACAACCATGGGCACATGGAACGTCAAGACCATGTACCAGAGCGGCAAGGCCGCCCAGATAGCAGCGGAAATGCAAAAGTACAACCTTTCCCTGCTAGGCATCAGTGAAGCCAGATGGACGCAGTCTGGCCAGAAAAGGCTGTTAAGTGGGGAGATGATTCTGTATTCAGGTCATGAAGAGGAGAATGCCCCCCATACAGAAGGAGTAGCACTCATGCTGTCACCAGTGGCACAGAGAGCGCTGATGGGCTGGGAACCTCTTGGGCCAAGAATTATAACAGCAGCCTTTAGAACTAAGAAAAAGCTCAAGCTGAACGTCATCCAGTGTTATGCGCCCACCAATGACAGTGACGAGGAAGAGAAACAAGAGTTCTACGACCGACTCCAGAGTGCCGTGGACAAATGTGCGGAGCGAGACATCACCATCGTCATGGGCGATTTTAATGCCAAAATAGGGGAGGACAACACCGGATACGAAGAGGTGATGGGGAGACAGGGACTAGGCTCGGAGATGAGTGAGAACGGGGAGAGGTTTGTAGACTTTTGTGCTCTAAACCGACTTGTCATTGGAGGCAGCATCTTCCCACACAGAAGAATACACAAAACAACTTGGGTCTCACCTAACCATACAACAGAGAACCAAATAGACCATATCTGCATTAGCAAGAAATTTAGAAGATCCCTTCAAGATGTTCGAGTGAGGAGGGGAGCAGATGTCGCCTCAGACCACCATCTGCTTACCTTAAGAATGAAGCTCAAGCTAAAGAAAAGCCGCACAGAGACAACAAGAAGACAGCGCTATAATGTAGGCCTCCTGAGAGAAACTGGAGTTAGAGAAGAGTTCAAACTGGTGCTGTCCAACCGGTTTCAAGCGCTACAGGAGCTAGTAAATGAAGAGGAGGCGGTCACCACAGAGCAGCAGTGGAAGGCAGTTAGAGAGGCGCTGAACTCAACCTGCAAAGACACCGTAGGGTTCAGGAAACACCACCACAAGGACTGGCTGTCGGCACAGACCTTGAAGAAGATAGAAGCGAGGAAGCAGAAGAAAGCAGCGGTCAACAACAGTCGCACGAGAGCAGCCAAAGTAAGGGCACAGGGGGAATACTGGGAAGCCAACCGCGAGGTGAAGAGGAGTATCAGGGCAGACAAGAGGGCCTACACAGACAGCCTGGCAGCAGAGGCAGAAAAGGCAGCAGGCAGCGGCAACATGAAACAGCTCTACGACATTACCAGAAGATTGTCGGGTAAGTATGGCCATACAGAAAGACCAGTAAAAGACAAAGAAGGCAAGCCTATTGCAGACAGAGCAGACCAACTCGACAGATGGGCCGAGTATTTTGAAGAGTTACTGAACAGACCTAGCCCACCCGACCCCCCCGACATCCAGCCGGCAGAGACCGACCTACCCATCAGCTGTGACAGACCCAGCCGGGAAGAGATCAGAAAAGCAGTGGCATTTTTGAAGAATGGCAAAGCAGCAGGGCCAGATGGCATCCCAGCGGAGTCTCTGAAAGCAGACCTAGAGACAACAGTTGAGATGCTGTACCCACTGTTTGGAAAGATCTGGGAAGAGGAGGTGATGCCAGCTGACTGGAAGGAGGGGTACCTAATCAAGCTTCCCAAGAAAGGCGACCTCAGCAAGTGTTCCAACTACAGAGGAATCACCTTGCTGTCAGTACCAGGAAAGGTCTTCAACAGGATCATCCTAGAGAGAATGAAGAGCTCCGTTGACCCCCAGCTGAGAGACCAGCAAGCAGGATTCAGGAAGAACCGATCATGTACAGACCAGATCGCCACTCTCCGCATCATCGTGGAACAGTCTCTGGAGTGGAGCTCCCCGCTGTACGTCAACTTTGTGGATTATGAGAAAGCATTTGACAGCGTGGACCGAGAGACTCTGTGGAAACTCCTACGACACTACGGTGTACCCACAAAGCTCGTCCGCCTGATCAAGAGCAGCTATGATGGCATGACATGTCGCGTGATCCACGAAGGGCAGTTCACCAGAGAGCTCCAGGTCAGAACTGGTGTCAGGCAGGGGTGTCTGCTGTCTCCGTTCCTCTTCCTACTGGCCATAGACTGGGTCATGAAGATGACCACAGAGCACAGACGAAGTGGAATACAGTGGACACTGTGGACACAGCTTGACGACCTCGATTTTGCAGACGACTTGGCATTACTGTCCCACACTCATCAACAAATGCAGGACAAGACCACGAGGCTTGCTGACATCTCGTCCCAAGTGGGCCTCACCATTCACAAACAGAAAACAAAGACAATGAGGCTGAACGCAACCAGGGAAGAACCAGTCTTGCTTGCTGGCATCGCGTTGGAGGAGGTGGAGTCCTTCACCTATCTCGGGAGCATCATAGACAAAAAAGGCGGCACTGATGCAGATGTCAGAGCACGAATCGGTAAAGCCAGAGCAGCCTTTCTCCAGTTGAAAAAAGTGTGGAGTTCCAGAGAGCTGTCACAACACACCAAAGTCCGGATTTTCAACTCCAATGTAAAAGCAGTTCTCCTGTATGGAGCAGAGACATGGAGATTGACAAAAACCACAGTCAACAGAGTACAGACCTTCATGAACAGTTGCCTTAGAGGAATTTTGAAAATCCACTGGCCAGAGAAGATCAGCAACGTCAGACTCTGGGAGAGAACAGAGCAGATAACAGCAGAGAATGAAATTGGGCGAAGAAGATGGGGATGGATCGGTCACAGTCTGAGAAAGCCAGCTTCCAGTATCACTAGGCAGGCATTGTCATGGAACCCCCAGGGAAAGAGGAAAAGAGGTAGGCCGAGAAACTCCTGGCGTCGAGACCTCCAAGCAGACATCAAGAGACTGGGAACCACCTGGAGTAGAATCGAAGGAGAAGCACAGGACAGGAGTTGCTGGAGGTCTCTCGTCGACGGCCTATACCCGGGTAGGGGTGACAGGCGTAAGTAAGTAAGTAAGTTTGCCCCCAAACCTCGCGCTGGGACCATATGGCGTTGAGGCGCGTCCCCTGGGTGGTGGATAGGGGGTCCCTCGAGAGAGGGGTGCACCGAATGAAATAAGGTGCCAAATAAGGTGCCGTGAACCAACATGGTCTAAGGGAAGGTGACCCCGACAGAAAACCCCTGGTCCTCCTAGTAAGGGGGTTGGGCGTGGGGGTAGCTTCCCCACCCTGCAAAAAAGGAAATAGCTACAAAAACGCCGACGAAAAGACTAACAGTAATTCCTTTCCTGGAGGAGGAAGGTTCTTCTACCAGAAGACTTATGACGTCCTGTGGTGAAAGCCGGAAGTCTTCGGAAGCCACAGGACCGAGCCGCCTCTCTCTATCCAGGGACACAACCATGGGCACATGGAACGTCAAGACCATGTACCAGAGCGGCAAGGCCGCCCAGATAGCAGCGGAAATGCAATAGTACAACCTTTCCCTGCTAGGTATCAGTGAAGCCAGATGGACGCAGTCTGGCCAGAAAAGGCTGTTAAGTGGGGAGATGATTCTGTATTCAGGTCATGAAGAGGAGAATGCCCCCCATACAGAAGGAGTAGCATTCATGCTGTCACCAGTGGCACAGAGAGCGCTGATGGGCTGGGAACCTCTTGGGCCAAGAATTATCACAGCAGCCTTTAGAAAAAAGAAAAAGCTCAAGCTGAACGTCATCCAGTGTTATGCGCCCACCAATGACAGTGACGAGGAAAAGAAACAAGAGTTCTACGACCGACTCCAGAGTGCCGTGGACAAATGTGCGGAGTGAGACATCACCATCCTCATGGGCGATTTTAATGCGAAAATAGGGGAGGACAACACCGGATACGAAGAGGTGATGGGGAGACAGGGACTAGGCTCGGAGATGAGTGGGAACGGGACTTTTGTGCTCTAAACCGACTTGTCATTGGAGGCAGCATCTTCCCACACAGAAGAATACACAAAGCAACTTGGGTCTCACCTGACCGTACAACAGAGAACCAAATAGACCATATCTGCATTAGCAAGAAATTTAGAAGATCCCTTCAAGATGTTCGAGTGAGGAGGGGAGCAGATGTCGCCTCAGACCACCATCTGCTTACCTTAAGAATGAAGCTCAAGCTAAAGAAAAGCCGCACAGAGACAACAAGAAGACAGCGCTATAATGTAGGCCTCCTGAGAGAAACTGGAGTTAGAGAAAAGTTCAAACTGGTGCTGTCCAACCGGTTTCAAGCACTACAGGAGCTAGTAAATGAAGAGGCGGTCACCACAGAGCAGCAGTGGAAGGCAGAGAGGCACTGAACTCAACCTGCAAAGACACTGTAGGGTTCAGGAAACACCATCACAAGGACTGGCTGTCGGCACAGACCTTGAAGAAGATAGAAGTGAGGAAGCAGAAGAAAGCAGCGGTCAACAACAGTCGCACGAGAGCAGCCAAAGTAAGGGCACAGGAGGAATACTCGGAAGCCAACCGCGAGGTGAAGAGGAGTATCAGGGCAGACAAGAGGGCCTACACAGACAGCCTGGCAGCAGAGGCAGAAAAGGCAGCGGCAACATGAAACAGCTCTATGACATTACCAGAAGATTGTCGGGTAAGTATGGCCATACAGAAAGACCAGTAAAAGACCAAGAAGGCAAGCCTATTGCAGACAGAGCAGACCAACTCGACAGATGGGCCGAGTATTTTGAAGAGTTACTGAACAGACCTAGCCCACCCGACCCCCCTGACATCCAGCCGGCAGAGACCGACCTACCCATCAGCTGTGACAGACCCAGCCGGGAAGAGATTAGAAGAGCAGTGGCACTTTTGAAGAATGGCAAAGCAGCAGGGCCAGATGGCATCCAAGCGGAGTCTCTGAAAGCAGACCTAGAGACAACAGTGGAGATGCTGTACCCACTGTTTGGAAAGATCTGGGAAGAGGAGGTGATGCCAGTTGACTGGAAGGAGGGGTACCTAATCAAGCTTCCCAAGAAAGGCGACCTAAGCAAGTGTTCCAACTACAGAGGAATCACCTTGCTGTCAGTACCAGGAAAGGTCTTCAACAGGATCATCCTAGAGAGAATGAAGAGCTCCGTTGACCCCCAGCTGAGAGACCAGCAAGCAGGATTCAGGAAGAACCGATCATGTACAGACCTGATCGCCACTCTCCGCATCATCGTGGAACAGTCTCTGGAGTGGAGCTCCCCGTTGTACGTCAACTTTGTGGATTATGAGAAAGCATTTGACAGTGTGGACCGAGAGACTCTGTGGAAACTCCTACGACACTACAGTGTACCCACAAAGCTCGTCCGCCTGATCAAGAGCAGCTACGATGGCATGACATGTCGCGTGATCCACGAAGGGCAGTTCACCAGGGAGCTCCAGGTCAGAACTGGTGTCAGGCAGGGGTGTCTGCTGTCTCCGTTCCTCTTCCTACTGGCCATAGACTGGGTCATGAAGATGACCACGGAGCACAGACGAAGTGGAATACAGTGGACACTGTGGACACAGCTCGACGACCTCGATTTTGCAGACGACTTGGCATTACTGTCCCACACTCATCAACAAATGCAGGACAAGACCACAAGGCTTGCTGACATCTCGTCCCAAGTGGGCCTCACCATTCACAAACAGAAAACAAAGACAATGAGGCTGAACACAACCAGGGAAGAACCAGTCTTGCTTGCTGGCACCCCGTTGGAGGAGGTGGAGTCCTTCACCTATCTCGGGAGCATCATAGACATTAAAGGCGGCACTGATGCAGATGTCAGAGCACGAATCGGTAAAGCCAGAGCAGCCTTTCTCCAGTTAAAAAAAGTGTGGAGTTCCAGAGAGCTGTCACAACACACCAAAGTCCGGATTTTCAACTCCAATGTAAAAGCAGTTCTCCTATATGGAGCAGAGACTTGGAGATTGACAAAAACCACAGTCAACAGAGTACAGACCTTCATGAACAGTTGCCTTAGAAGAATTTTGAAAATCCACTGGCCAAAGAAGATCAGCAACGTCAGACTCTGGGAGAGAACAGAGCAGATAACAGCAGACAATGAAATTGGGCGAAGAAGATGGGGATGGATCGGTCACAGCCTGAGAAAGCCAGCTTCCAGTATCACTAGGCAGGCATTGTCATGGAACCCCCAGGGAAAGAGGAAAAGAGGTAGGCCGAGAAACTCCTGGCGTCGAGACCTCCAAGCAGACATCAAGAGACTGGGAACCACCTGGAGTAGAATCGAAGGAGAAGCACAGGACAGGAGTTGCTGGAGGTCTCTCGTCGACGGCCTATACCCGGGTAGGGGTGACAGGCGTAAGTAAGTAAGTAAGTTTGCCCCCAAAAGTTCTACAATCCATGTGTTGAACGTCAGGATTGCAGCAACAAATGTTGGCACAAGCCCGACGTCCGATACATTTTTTATCATTGCATTATTATGTTATGAAATTCACCTGTTTCTTGATCTCATTATCTTATGTTTGCGTCACAACAACTGCACGTCTCCATCAAACGACAAAAATACATCGGTGACTGTGTTCATTCAAATAACTCATTTACCAACTTGCATCGATCAGAGGTCAGATTTGCGACACGTGTTCACGATCGAACGTCAGGTTGCTACAGCCATAACATTTGTTATCACAAGAACTTGAAGAAATCATCTTCATTCTCCAACCTACTGCCTAAAATCGGTGCTGGAGTCTCGGGCGATTCAAACTCTTGAAACGGTCCCTTACAATATTTATACAATAAACATTTGGCTCTTTATTTTGTCTATAATTACACTCGAATGTCAGAAGTGATCGAACGTCAGATTTATGAAAACAGTTGCGACAAAATGTCACGAGTTGTAGCTCTCCATTGACAAACCGGACATTCAAAACAACCACGCTGGAATGTGGCCCATAATGCATCTATCATAACCGGACGATCGTAGACCAAAAAAAACCCAAAACAACTTCGTTAAACTTGTCAAATAGTTGAACGTCAGATCTTGCGACAAAAACTGGCCACTCACAATTTTTTTGCCAGCTTAGAAAACTGTGACGGAAAAGTAAATTTAAAGCCTATAAAATATTCAACGAAAGCGAAACAACGCAATGACGCCATTTCCGGTTTGGGTCAGCGTGCCTTTCGCTAGCACAAGTTTGCGGAATTTAAGATGCTGCTGTTGCGACAAATCTGACGTCCGACAGTGGCTACTTTCAAGAGCAATAAACAAAAGCATGGCTTACCTTCAAATCTGGGAAATACACGGATTATAAGATCAGTCTTCCTTGAACATATGGGCATGGTTGGCACCAGGTTTGTTATTGTTGCTTTTACACGCGAGATCAAAACAGACCGACGGCAAGTCATCGTCCGCTTTCCCGGGCCGATTTTTATGGTGAATTCTAGCGTTTTACAGTATACTCACCAAACGGCTTTACCTTAGGTGCAGAAATTATTGCCAGCAATCATTCACACACACATTGCACTTAAGTCAACACATGTCTTTTTAAACAGATTTTAGTTTCCCGCAAAAGAGATCACTCACTTTTTGCTCACCTTTTGGCACTTAGTCATATCCTTATTTGTAAGTACTATAATGTAGCTTGCATCATATATGGCAGTGTACAAATTTGAAGCTTTAAGCCTCAGTATGATACGGGTTAACTCCACCAAGATGTGCCACATTCGAGTACACCCAAATAAGCCATGTTGTATCCCTTATAATCACATCCTGAGTGAGTTTATGTCCTAACACTACTAACAGAATTAAAGACTGCCTTTACTGCAAATGAAAAAAAACAACTTTGAAACTTAATATCATCAAATGGCTAGCTGTAGCTGGTGGCAGATTGCTCAATACATCCAGGCACAATAAGTACATTAATAATGTATCGATGTGCCCTAAACTTTTCAGACCAAAGAGTACCCGTACTCCAATTCCAAATGCATATGACCAAGTGCCAAAAGGTGAGCAAAAAGTGAGTGATCTCTTTTGCGGGAAACTAAAATCTGTTTAAAAAGACGTGTTGACTTTAACAAGTGCAATGTGTGTGTGAATGATTGAAGATATACCTGGCAATAATTTATGCACCTAACGTAAAGCCGTTTGGTGAGTATACTGTAAAACGCCAGAATTCACCAATAAAAATCGGCCCGGGAAAGCGGACGATTTGACGGTCTTTTTTGATCTCGCATGTTTAAGCAACAATAACAAACCTGGTGCTAACCATGCCCATATGTTCAGGGAATGTTGATCTTATAATCCGTGTATTTCCAAGATTTGAAGGTATGCCATGCTATTGTTTATTGCTCTTGAAAGTAGCCTCTGTCGGACGTCAGGTTTGTCGCAACAGAACTGAGAAGCATCTTAATTTCTGCGAACTTGTGCTAGAGAAAGGCACGCTGACCCAAACCGGAAATGGCGTCATTGCGTTGTTTCGCTTTCGTTGAATATTTGATATGCTTCAAATTTACTTTTCCGTCACAGTTTTCTAAGCTGGCAAAAAAATTGTGAGCGGCCAGTTTTTGTCGCAAGATCTGACGTTAACTATTTGACAAGTTTAACGAAGTTGTTTTGGTTTTATGGGTCTATGACCGTCCGGTTATAACAGATGCATTATGGGCCACATTCCAGCGTGGTTGTTTTAAATGTCCGGTCTGTCAATGGAGAGCTACAACTCGTGACATTTTGTTGCAAAGGTTTTCATAAATCTGACATTCGACTGTAATTATAGACAATATTATGAGCCAAATGTTTATTTTATAAATATTGTAAGGGACCATTTTCAAGAGTTTGAATCGCCCGACACTCCAGTACCGATTTTAGGCAGTAGGTTAGAGAATGAAGATGATTTCTTGTCATAACAAGTTTATTGAGACGACCGCTGCTGTAGCAACATTTGTTGCTGCAATCCTGACGTTCAACACATATGGATTGTAGAATTTTTTGGGGAGAAGACACTGTTAAAATGAGCCATTATGGACAACGAGTTGCATAGCCGTTAGGACCTTCTGAATCTGAGGGTCAGAGTTAAAATAATGCACTCAGCCTGTACACAGATGAAATTTATTTGAATATTTGTTTTATTTTTACAGGTGCAGACTGTTTAGCACATCATGTTTTATCATGTATATTACATCAGAAAGTTGTATGCAGTTTGTTCTTCATATCTGTTTAGTTTGTTAAATATTGTGCTTGAAACTGGGGGAAAGGCTTTGTGTTTGTGGCTTCTGATAAGTATCCCGGGGATATCTGCTGCAATCCTGATGTTCGACCTACGTTACAAATTCTGGCCCTGACCGCCAATAAATATATTTGGGCAGCAAAGATGACTCTCATTGTGCTCTTCTGTGTGCATGTATTCCTGTGAGTGGTATACATAACACGACAAAGTGTGTTTTTCTTGCTTGTAGGATATTTTAAAACTTGAATATGGTCGGATGTCAGGTATTGCAACACAAATCATGTTCAGGGATTAGAACATTCTAAGCCAAAGAGCAGTAATTGTTTGGATAGGTCAATTGTGACCACTACTTATTATTTTAACTGTTTGGAAACAGATTTGTGTTTTTTATCCCACCAATTTAGAGGCACTATGTCGCAATACCTGATGTCCGACATATCCAGACTTAAAATTTTTAACAGCCATTTTCTCAAAAACCATTTCAGATATAATATTATCTTTTTCTTTTACAAACACATTACCAATACAGTTTACATCACCCAAATACATTTTCTGGTACTTTATGTCAAACTTTGATTTTCAACCCAGGTGTCCTCTTTGTGAGATCACCTTTTGGCGCTTAGTCATATTTAGAAAGAGTACACTTGCTCCCGATTCGAAATTTTAAGGTGTAAATTATACAAAATAACACAAGAACCAAAGAAAATTGGCAATATAAATGCTTCCGTTTCTAGGTCAGGTGATGCCTTTTATTTTCAATGGTGACAAGAACTGTCCGACGGCCCCCCCAGAGAGCTTGCACATTAGTATGTGTGTGATTGTGACACAGGTCAAACTGAAAGGAAGCAAGTGTCTGGCCAGCTGACCATGCTCAAGTCCCAAATTTTCAAGAGTACTCTTACCCTATTAACCCATTTAAAAACCCACATGGATGCATTTCCTAAATTTGGGAGGTTTTACCAAATGACTACCAGTGTAGAGAGATGGCTTGACCATGAAAATTCAAGGGTAGTGCCAGATGAGCTTGGCGCCTTAGCTCATCTGGTAGTGGTACTACCCTTGAATTTTCATGGTCGAGCCATGTCCTGCCGTAGGGTGTTAGGACTAAATGGGTTAAACCTAAATTCATGAGATGTTTAATGCTTTGGCCGTCAGTAGCGTTTTTATCCTTGAGGATTCCTGCAGCAATCAGCGCAACATAAAACACCACCAACAGCCAAAGGGTTTAACTAGGGGGATTCATCGAAATTCCACAATACATTTGAAAATTGACATTAAACCATAACACAGCTGATACTGCAATTGAATGGGAAAAACACCAATTTCCATGGTCAATTTCTGCTACATTACACTTAGACATCACGTTTTGTCTATGGCCTAAAATGGTCGTAATATGCACAAAGACAAGATCACAAATTGACAGACAAGACAAATGTTTGCGTACCTCATGCAAATGTGCACTGTGTGCAAAGCAGAAAGTATTTCATTACTTCTGACCTATTCTGGGGTACTCATACTGTTACTTCAGTCTCGTACAAACTCTCGTAAGAGAATTAACCCTTTGGCTGTCACTGTCAGCAGTTTTTGTTGCTACTTGCAATGATCAGTGTTGATTTTTTTCTCAAATATAGGGGGGTCAGATCGAGCGCGGCAGATTAAGTTTACAGTTGCCAGAGGGTCAGCAGGATTTCCCAGGGGGTCTCAGAAATGATGAAGTCTTTGATGATCGCATACTTTGTAACACACCACACAAACAGAACAGTAAACAAAAACTCTTTTTATACAAGTTTTCTGCGAATGCGGTACTGTTACTGCTTTGGCGTTTGGCACTCTCAAAAAAGCGTTGTTCTGCTGGGCACACGCAGCTGTGAAACGTGTTCACGATGACGCACTGGAGCGTTTTTCAGTGAGTAAAGATAAAGCTTAGTGCGTCAGAGTAAACAAAATTTGTACGTCAATCTGACGCAGAGCTCGAACACTAGTATGTCAGAGGTGGCTTTAGAGAGTCAGATACGCACATTTCTGCGTAATAATCATCACTGAATGATTCCTGCAAGAATCTATCACACCCCCACCCGGGTCTGCCCTGGGGGATTTGGGTGGAGTCAACTACTTTTTAGTTCCCAGGGTTACCCTGGTCAGCCCCACAGGATCGTTTTCCCCTCTATTCTGGGGCATGTGTTTCTGTCTACCCTTGGTCCATTCACCTGCATTTTCCTTTTTTAAACTCTCCCTACTGTCTGTAGCTCTTGATATTGGATGTGTTTTACTAAATGGTCTTAGGTTTATTTACTAATTTAGTGTATTAGACAGGCCAGTCAATATTCTGTTCAGTTTTGTTTTTTTTTCACAAGCAATGCAGGCACGACCTGAGAAAGTCTTGTTGCTGTCGGGATGTTAAGCAATGTACAACCAAGAATCTATCACAACAAAAACCTTTACCAAAAAGCCCAATGGTTAAAGGAGTTCCACAAAAACATTAACCGCAAAGAAATTATAGCTAGTGACGAGTGCATGACATAGGCACTGTGATGTGTCAACATTAGTCATTATGGGCTTTCAGTGCTTACAAAGCAAAACAAATAGGGGAAATAACTGCCTTTAAAGGTATTTTAGAAGGTGCTTGTGACACTGTCAGTTCAGGGCCACGTAAAACTGAGACATGCTATATGTCCCGTTAGACCAATCCTGACGTGACAAGCTCAAACCCCCCCACCCCAGCACTCAGCAGTCAATAACAGCCAACCCTCTTTGTTTGCTTTGTCT
The DNA here is from genome assembly GCA_036245525.1 of Semisulcospira habei. Classification (NCBI taxonomy): domain Eukaryota; kingdom Metazoa; phylum Mollusca; class Gastropoda; family Semisulcospiridae; genus Semisulcospira; species Semisulcospira habei. The sequence continues at coordinate 171,153,031 of BTPG01000001.1, read as the reverse complement.
GCGCACTCGTCTCAAAACAAAGATGGCGGCCTTACCTCGCGCGAAGGACCTTGGAGCGACATCCCGTGAAAATCTCTCTCCAGCTCCTGAACGGTGATACCCCGACCCTGCAAAACATACAAACGCACCGCACATTATTCACACTTCTGCAATTAACACCCACACAATGAAAAATAGCAGGGCATAGTTCGTTTTCGAGCAGGAAGTTGGAAAAGAAAGTAGCGAAATTTCAACACGAGGTGTCAGGAAGGTAAACAAAAAGACCGCGGGATGGGATGACGTAACATGGCATAAACGAATAATAAAAGGAAGCTGACTTACCTGTTCAATCACACTGTCGTCTCCAATGGCCCATCTTTTATTGGAAAATCCACTCATATGCGCGTCAGACTGTGGCCTCTGGTAAAAGTATCCCACAGTAGCATCGTCTTGGGACCGAGTCCCTGTCTGCCTCACTCCCGACATTTCTCTCGCGTTAGACAAGATCGACTGGCCTTCTTCCCAAGAACCAGCACTCATAGTTGGCGCATGAATCTATCTGACATCCTAAAAAGCGATGTCAACCTGCAGAACAACAAAAATAAATGTAAACAAAACGATAATGCACATGAATATGAAGTTGCTACATTGTGAGTGGCGGGAGAGAGTACAACACCGTTAGACAAATAATATCCTTCACCATCCGAGCGCACTGAACAAAATAGTCGCACAAACATTTAGTCCAATTGCTTTTATGACTATACACGTGAGTATTTGGCAAAAAAGTTTTTGTTCTAACCTTGATTGGGATGGATTGGTTGACCCAATGGAATGTTTCAGGGAAACATGGCGGTCATTTGTAAACGAATTGCATGCTGGGAAGCATGTGTTGCATGACGTCACGCGGGTAGCGGTACGGCGCCAACTTCAAAGGGGGGATTCCCCACGTGGCACTGGTTGCCTCACAACCCACGCCCGTCAAATCAGTGTTTCAGCAGAATGCGATCTGGCATAGCTCCGCTTGAAAACTGATGCTCCGAACGGCCCAGCCGGTGTTCGGCGGTGCCCGGCCATAAAGTTCGGGATATTTTGTTAGGCACCAGTCCAACCTAGAGTCCCGCGAAATAGCTCAGAGTCAGGCGGCGGTTAAACGTCGCAGCAGGAGAGCGAAGGGAATCGCCGGGTCAGTCAGTCGTGGGTTCGAATCCCGTCCCGGCCCCGGTAGCTGGACTCACAATCCAGGGGGAAAAACGGATTTCTTCAATAGCATGTCCGTTGAAAGGTTCTGGTAATCAAAGTGGCACAGTTGGAGTGCGCCTGAATTGATCAGTGTTCAGGTCGTACTCCGCATAGGCAATAGATTTCCCTGTCCCCCATAACCCGCCCGTCAGGACCGTCCATGCTCACCTCGGTGCTGTGGACGTTAAACCCGAACTAACCAACCAACCAACCAGTCCAACCAATACCGCAAAGTCACAACTGACTGTGACTTGCAGAAAACCTGACTGCTGCACATGTGTCAGTGACGCTGCCGGATAAGCCGAGCGGCCACCTCAGTCTGTGCAACTCACTGCGGCCAAATTGGAGGCTGTCACCGTCAGTGGTCCACTGCCGCCGCGTCAGTGCCGCGGGACGGTCACTGAATGAAACCAGACAATATATGAAACCACTGAAGAACTGTTGACTGAAATACTCACAAACCAGATAGGTGAGGCTAGCGCTGGCAGAATTGTACAACAAACCAAGGGGAATCACTCAAATCACTGTTGACTGAAATGACCACACTGACTGGCAACCCGGCGGGGCCGCCGGGCCACCCTTACCAGTCAGGGACGTAACCGGTCAAGTTGGACTGACTCAGTCGGCTGACATGCTGAGATGACTGCGGCGGCAGTCAACTCAAGCCTTTCGGATTCATGTCAATGACGATTTTCATTGGGGGAGAATCTACGGAGGAGGGGGGTCGTCGGCCGTCGCGGTGTCAATGCCGACTTTGACATCGCGACCGCACGGCCGGCCTCCGGCCCCCCCCCCCACCCCTCTCCTCCTCCTCCCCCCACATCCCCCCCCCCCCTTTCAGTGGAGGCGTGCTTGGCATCCCGGCCGTTAGTGAAGTTGCGGCAAACCGCATGACTGACTAAAACCCGGCCGGCGGAGGCCGGAGGGGGTGCTGCCTGAGGCCGGGCACTGAGATTACTTCTTTTTTCTTTTTTTTCAACAATGACTACTTGAGGCCGTTCGACTGAAACTCACGGTGACTCAAACCCACAGTCGCCCGCACTACTCAGTATTCGGTAAACTGATCAGTCCAACACTGACTAGTCGCGGACCGGCCGCTGACCAAAACTGGGCGGGGAGGAGGGGGGGCGGGGAGTGGGGGGTGGAGATCAGTGCAGGAGGTCAGCGCCGTACTCCGAACGGCCGGCCCACCCCTCTTCTCCACACGGCAATCATACACATACCGTGCACACACACACGTCGCACATTGACAACCCGGCCGCCCGGGCGGGCAGTGATTTTCTCGAGTCAGTGCAGGAATTAGTTAAGTGACGGCCATGCCGCTTTTCAAGTCATTTAAGGATAGCGGCGGCTATGCCGGGCCTATTGATATATTGAACTGCCAACCAACTCAGGCACAGGCGCGGGATGGTCATCGCTCCCACTATCAGACTGAGCAGGTAAAATAGTAATAGTACCATTTACTCACGGTCTACCCGTGGTCAGTGTTAGGAGCGGCGATGACGCAACGACTGACCGTCCCGCGCTCATCAGTTGTGAGTTGAACCAATTAACTGTCCGGCCTCGTCGGCATTTCCAGCGGAGAGACCTTGCATGGAGCTACAACTAACTCAGTCATGATATGGCCGGCCGCTAGGACTGTGAACAGGAAGGTCCAACCCCACCCCAACAAACACTCGTGACAAAATTGAAAGTTCTCAGTGAGTCAGTTGTAGAAGGGCCGACGGAGTGGATCGGCGGACAGCCTAGCTGATGCCCTGTTTCCTACGCCGCGGGCCGGCCACTGCCGACAGGGGCGGATCAGTTACCTCGAGCGGAGGGGAGGGGGTCCAACTTTTTGTTTGGGACCTTCCAACCGCCTTACAAAATGCCTCCCCGACGCTAGACCTTGCTTCCAGGGGCCGACAAATACTCGAAAAGCGACGGGGGGGGGGGGGGGGGGGGGAGAGAGAGAGAGAGAGAGAGAGAGAGAGAGAGAGAGAGAGAGAGAGAGAGAGAAAGTGCGTGCCGGCGTATTAAGACTCTCACCATTTACAAAACTTCAAACAACAAGGGGGAAGGGTGGGGGGGGGGGGGTCCAAACACCCCAAAGAGGGACTTTAGTGTTATAGCGTTTTCGTAAAGAATCAGTTTGGGGGGAACGGGGGGGGGGGGGTCCGGAATCCCTGGATCCCCCTAGCCCATCCGACCCTGGCCGACTGTCCAGTTCGGACTGAGTTGATGTTGATCCAGTCCCGCTTCGTGACACATAGTGCGCGTGCAGCCGTAGCCGATCCAGCGGGCTACTGCCGGACTCGACTGACGCCACCGACCCTTGATCCTGCCGCCTCTTGTAACACGTGTGCCGCTTAGCGGATGGAAGGAGGTCGGCCCGCATGGTAAAACCAGCCTCCAGTTATATATATATATAAAGATTCAAGAAATTTTATTGTCCATTAAACCATTAAAGGATATTTGTTTTTGCCTGCCGAGCGTAGGTCAAGGTTAAAAACATAATATCCCAATTACAAATCAAACAAACAACATGGCTAAATCTGTGACGAGACAAAAATATAGTACGTTTTGACACTAACATCATACTCACACGCCCAGACACGCGCACAGACTCACAAACTTAGTTTATGGCAGTACAGCCCTCTGAAGGCAAAACACGGCAAGTCCAGAATGACTATGTTGGAGCTACATATATATATATATATATATATATATATATATATATATATATATATATATATATATATATATATATATATATATATATATATATATATATATATATATATATATATATATATTCAAGGGAGGGGGAGGGTGGTGGTGGTGTATCTCTCTTGATTTTGGATGTGTGTTGCTTAATGATCTTAAGTTTATTTAGCGTATTAGACTGGCTGGCGACATACATTCAATATTCTGTTCATTATTTTATTTTATTTTTTTCCCCTTCATTATCAGTGCTGGCACGTCCGGACGTTCAGCAATGTACAACCAATCGGGATAAAAGACAATATTAAGATAAGAAAACCATTGTCAACATGATAAACATTTATTACAAGAGTGTTATTTTTTCAGTGTGTATAGCTTGTTTTTATCTGATGTACGCCTGGATCATTTTGGAAATGTCTGTAACTTTTTTTTTGGTTACTATAAAGTACACTTTGCATACTGTGCATTGTTGTTTCTAAAGTCACAGGAAGCATAAACCTTAGCTGAGTTGGTATACCTCGCCCTCTACCTAGGTTAAACGCACCAGCGGTGCCACTGTTGCTATTTTCGCACCAGACCGGTCGCTCGGACCGGTCATGTGCACCAGAACTGCGCGCGCAGGTTGGCTTGTGCACTTGTAGTGTGGTCTTGTACGTTCACGCAGAAGATTGTGATCGCAGTCGGAAAAAAAGTTTCGTTTGCGGCTTTAACTTGTAGCCTTTTATCTCCCCGAACACGCCAGTTTTGTGTTGAGATGGCGGAGGCTTGAGTCATGCCCAACACCACTGAATCAAGTCTATTTTGTACATGTAGTGCGCTCATTTCTCGAACTTCAACTTTGACGGTGCTTTCTGCCGCAAACGACGCAGATGTCGCAAAAATCACCTCCATTGAGGGTTTAAAAAAGCTATTTTTAAAAATCTGCCAAATCGAGTAATGTTTCGTGGTGCTAGCATAAGGATGGATGCATAATTGCTGGATTGCATATATGGGAAAGGGTTTATTCTTTATTCATGTTATTTTGCAGCAGTCAAACGAAGCTCACGTGATTCTTTCTCCGAGGTTGCCCATTACAGGTGCAGAAAGCACACGCTCTAAACCGATCGGGTGCACCAGACCGGTCCGAGCGACCGGTCTGCTGCCAATATAGCAACATTGGCACCACTGGTGCATTTAACCTAGGCACTGGACGAGGTATACCAACTCGGCTAAACATTATTGTCGCACTTGCTAGAACTCAGTATTATATTTCTCTCTCCATTTTATGAATAGAGGCACATAAGTCGCGGTAACCCTTTACGTGCCGAACTTGGGCAAGAACTAGTTTTCCTCATCACAAAGTTGGCAGAAAAAGGTTTGACTGCTCTTGATTGTTTGATTTGAAGTGTCTACAAACAATTACTGTGTTTTTATATGCATGCACCTTTGATGTGATTAATAAAGGCTGAAGTTTCAAGTGATTGATTTCCTATGTTGTCAGTTCATTAATTAATGTCAGTGTTCTGTTTTGTCATTTTAACTCATTCTACCCCAAGACCGGAATCCCCAAATGTTGAAGTCGTCTTCTGAAAACTGCGTTGAAGGGCAGGACACAGATCGACCACGATAGTTCAAGGGTGATGCCAGAAAAGCTTGGCGGCCATAGGCGCCACTCTATTCTGGCATCAGCCTTGAACTATCATGGTCGATCTTTATTTTGCTCTGGTGTGTCTGGGGTAGAATAAGTTAAGTGTTAGTTTCTTCGTCTGGGTCTTTTTCTGTCTTTCATATTTTTCCACACTTTTTAACCTGCATCATACTGAGGTTAAAAGCTTCAAATTTGTACACTGCCATATATGCAAGCTACATTACAGAACTTACAGATGAGGACATAGACCAATGGCATTATTAGTTCAAGGGTGGTGCCACAATAGCTTGGCGCCTAGAGGCGCCAAGCTATTCTGCCACTACCCTTTGGACTATTTTAGTCACACTTGTTGCACACACTGGTGTATTCCGAATAATAAGGGTTAATATTCAAAATGCTCTGTTGCTGTTTGTCTCAAACTGCAGAGTACATTTTTTTAAAAGTCGTTTAATTTCCAGAATTCTCACATAAATGCCATGATAAACTGTTTTGCTTCAGAAGGACAAAACGTAGCAATGTTTAAAAGATTTCCTCTGTAAAAATCATAATCAAAAGGTTACAGGCCAGTGTTCATTCAATTTTGCATCATACAATGTTAAGAATGTTAATGCATACATACACATTAAGTTGAAAAAAACAAAACAAAAAAATGAATGTGAAAAAAAAAGTCTTCCATGCACTTGACCTTATTACAGACGCCTAATGTTGTGAAACACCCATTTTGACTGTAATGCCAGTTTTTGTGTGAGAGAGACACCCATCCACTTTATTGGTAGAAACCCATTTTTCTGCATCTAGTGGCTCTGTTTCTAGAAAATGTCTATTTTATTTTAAGTTATAGAGCTTAGTTATAAGGTGAGTTCTAAACATTCGCATCAATTCCAGAGCCCTAGAATAAATAGAAATATGGGAACCCATTTTCACATGAAATGGTAGGTAACCTACTGTGAGGCTTTTGTGCTCCTGTGTGTGTGTGTGTGTGTGTGTGTGTGTGTGTGCGTGCGTGTGTGTGTGTGTGTGTGTGTGTGTGTGTGTGTGTGTGTGTGTGTGTGTGTGTGTGTGTGTGTGTGTGTGTGTGTGTGTGTGTGTGTGTGTGTGTGTGTTACGATTGTGGTTGTGTTGTTTCGTGAGAGCATGCATGTATTGATCGTAGGTAACGATCCGATATTTATTTGAGCTATCATGGTTATGAATCACGTACCTTTTCAGTAAGATTCTCTATCGATCGCGTAGAGAGCGGAATTGGCTTTGTTATGATACGCTAAGTTTAGTCCGGAAGCTTCTAGCAAAGTCGCACGGAGAATAGCGGTCGATTTTTGTTATGTGTAGATTCGCTGAGAATAAACCAGAACGTTCGAGCAAATTCGCGCTGTCTAGTGACTTCGCATGTGTGACATCAAAGTGTAGGCAACATTTTGCAACACAGTAGTAGAGCCGCTCTATTCATGGTCATAGTTGTTTTCTGTACGCGTGAAGTTGGCAGCCGGTCAATGTGTATTATGAAAGGTCAAGAACTGTCTGCCATACTCTTGTGTGACGTCATTACACACTGGGATTTGGGGCTGAAATTAGCAGTCGAATTTTTTTGTAGACTATTGTAGTTTATTCTAGAAAGTTCTTTTTTTATTATTAATATTTATGAGTTTCGGTTACGTGTTCCTTTCTGATTGGTTGCGTTGTGTGAATTCCTTGGATTATTCTGGAAAGCCATTGTACTATAAAAGATTGTGCTGCAGGGAAGCACGTTTGTACATTGTCATACATTGTCAGTTGTCGGGACACAGTTTATCGTAGGTACGTGGCTCGTATAGGGTGTACATTGTGAGAGACGCAGCGTAACGGTGGTGTACGTTGTATGAGAAACGCATTGTGTCGCCAGTGTTGACATTTTGCCGAGGAGACATTGTATCAGTGTTGGTGCATTTGGGAATGCATTGTGTGGAGATCGCATCGCTGAAATAAAATATTGTTGGAACTGTTACGCCAGTGTAGTCTACATCCTTAAGCCACGTATGACGGGTTGCAGCTGAATGAAGTTTTTTTTAAAAAAAGAACATTACGTGCGTGCGTCTGGTGTGATATCATACTACGACTACGACTCAACACGTTACATTTTGGCACCTCCGACGGGACTTCTTCAGTTGGCTCAGTGGAAAGGGTAGCCGGAGAAAACAGCCAGCAGTGAAACGTAGAGATGGCGACATCGGAGATGGAGACATTCCTGAAAATTGGAAAGGAATGTGGACTCGAAGGAGTTCAACTCCTCGAGTTTGTAAAGGAGAGAGAGAATGAGAGAGAGGAGAGAGAAGAAAAGAGACGAGAGAGAGAAGAAAAGGAGAGACTGGAGAGAGAGGAGAGAGAAGAAAAGAGACGAGAGAGAGAAGAAAAGGAGAGACTGGAGAGAGAGGAGAGAGAAGAAAGAGCTAAAGAACGTGAAATCAGGAAACTCAAAATCCAAGCAGAAGAAGCAGAGAAAAAGCGAAAAGAGGCGGAGAGGCAGCGACAACATGAAATTCATCTAAAGCAGATGGAGATAGAGGCACAGAGCCAGAGAGCTACTGAAGCAACAGCATTAGCCAGCAAAGAGCAAACAGCCCGTGCGCCAAAGCTTCCACCTTTCGTTGAAAATTCAGATAAGATGGACGCTTATCTGGAGCGATTCGGGCGCTTCGCAGGCAGTAACAACTGGAGACAAGAGACTTGGGCTATCAAACTGAGCGCACTTCTAACCGGCAAAGCGCTTGAATTTTACACCCGCTTGCCAAGAGAAAAAGCCGAAGATTATACGCAGTTGAGAGCCGCCCTGCTGAGACAGTACGACTTCACTGAAGAGGGTTACAGGCGACGATTTCGGAACTGCAAGCCTGAAGAAGGAGAAACACCCGGCCTATTCATTTAAAGAATGAAGAGCTACCTGGAGAAATGGATAGAGCTGGCTGGTTTAAACAATGATTACCAGGACCTGTGTGACCTCATCATCAAAGAACAAGTCCTCAACGCATGTTCTAAGGACCTGGCTGCCCACCTCAGGGAGCAAAAAGACCAGTCCATAAAGGCCCTGGCCGACTTCGCTCAAAGATACCTTGACGCCCACAACATGAAGTTCGGGTCCAGTAAGCCGCAGCGTGTGTCTGCACCAGCAGAGGAAATCCACAATGTCAGAGACACCCCGAAATTCATGCCGGTGGAGAACCTGACATGTTTCCTTTGTGGAAAGAAAGGACACAAGGCGATACGATGTCCTTCTAAAGATGTTCCCCGAGGCGATAAGACCAGAAGATCCAACCAAGATCGCGGGATAGCAGGCAGAAGCAGTACCACGTCTCAACACAGAGCCGCCGCTGTACTAGCCAATGATGTCACGTCATCCAGTGACTTTGAATCTGGAGAAAGGCGAGTGACACCGGAGCTGATTGAATCTTTCAAAAAGAATGGACGCATCCCAGTAGGAGATGGGGATACATTTTTACCAGTCTCAAACATTGCGCTGCCTGAGAATGAAGTGCCGAACATGCCGGTGGTGTCGGGATTCGTCAGAAACACACCAGTGAGAGTGCTGAGAGACACCGGTTGCAGTTGCATCATCGTGAGAGAGGACCTAGTAGCTGAAGGCCAGAAGCTACAGGAGTGGACAACCCTCATTTGGCCGACGGAACTGCCGGGTGAGGATTATCCCCCTTGCCAATGTCAGCGTCGATACCCCTTACCTGACAGGAGAGGTGAAGGCGTTGTGCGTGAAGACACCAGTCTACGATCTTATCATCGGAAACATTGATGGTGCCAGAAACGCAGACGATCCAGATCCAGAGTGGAGACCTGAAACATGTGCTGTTACCACAAGAAGTCAAGCAAAGAAGAGTCACCAGACCATCCCTCTAAAAGTGGCGGACAACACGGAAGCAGCTGTGGTGAATAGTGACAGGCTGGTGGAGCTACAGAGAGCCGACCCCACGCTTAACAAGTTCCGAGGTCAGGCCGAGCCCGTAACGCGACAGGGAAATGAGATATCCTTTGAGACCAGGAAAAATATCCTGTACCGAACATTCAACAGCAGTGGAGATAAACCTGTGCGTCAGGTAGTAGTTCCTGAACCATTCAGGATGCAGGTGATGAAATTGGCCCATGATTCCATATTGGGAGGACATTTGGGAATCAACAAGACCCTCGATCGGATCCGAGCCGTCTTCTACTGGCCTGATATGGGAGGCGACGTCACCCGATTCTGCAGGTCGTGCGACATATGCCAGAAAACAATCCCCAAAGGTAAGGTGCCCAAGGTTCCTCTAGAGAAAATGTCATTGATCGATATGCCTTTCAAGCGGGTGGCTGTAGACCTGGTGGGGCCAATATCTCCTCCAAGTGAATATGGTCATCGATACATTTTGACCCTGGTGGACTACGCTACACGTTATCCTGAGGCCATACCATTGAAGAAGATCGACACTCCAACAGTGGCAAAGGCGCTCGTCGACATGTTCAGCCGTTTGGGGATTCCTGAGGAGATCCTGAGTGACCTGGGAACTCAGTTCGTCTCCGACTGCATGGAGGAAGTCAACCGGCTATTGAGCATCCGACACCGGCCTTACTACCACCCCTTATCACCCCATGTGTGGTTGAAAAGTTTAATGGAACATTGAAGGCTATGCTGAAGAAACTGTGTGCTGAGCAGCTAAGGTAGATAGATAGATACATCAATGCCTTGCTCTTCGCATACCGTGACGTTCCTCAAGATTCGACAGGGTTTTCCCCTTTTGAATTACTGTACGGTAGGACTGTAAGGGGACCCATGCACATTCTGAAGGAGCTTTGGACCAAGGATATCGATGCGCCTGAGGTGAAGATCAGCTACCAGTACGTCTTCGACCTGAGAGAGAAGCTGGAAGATACCCTCAGGATGGCTCGAGAAGAACTGGCGAAGGCGCAGAACAAAGGGAAGCATTACTATGATCGTAAGGCGAAACCTCGACGATTCCAGCCAGGTGACCAGGTATTGGTTCTTCTTCCTACCGACAACAACAAACTCCTGATGCAGTGGAAGGGACCCTACGTTGCCGACACGGTGGTTGGCATCAACGACTACAGAGTCAAGGTCAACAACAAGGTGAAGACTTACCATGCTAATCTGCTGAAGAAGTATATTGAGAGAGGTCGTCAAGACAAACCACAACTGGCGGCATCAGTGCGTCTTGCTGATGACGAAAGACTAGACGACGAAAACCCGTTTGACCTTAATGAACTCCGCCACAAAGAGGATGTAGAAGACATTCAGTTCGGTCAGAATCTGACCCAGACTCAACGAGAAAAACTGCGCGTCCTGACTCAAGAGTTCAAGCATCGGTTTACACCTGACCCAGGGACAACAGACACCGTCCAGCACGAGGTTAATCTGACATCAAATGAACCAGTTCGCAGCAAACCTTATCGTCTTCCTTATAACACGAGGGAAGAACTGAAAAAGGATATCAAGGAAATGCTGAGTCTGGAAGTCATCAAGGAGTCCAAGTCACCATATGCGTCCCCAGTTGTCATCGAGAAGAAACCAGATGGATCCAACCGGGTGTGTGTAGACTATCGTAGATTCAATAAACTAACAGTCTTTCGTCCAGAGCCAATGCCCACAGCGGTAGAACTGTTCCAGAAGGTCAGTAAAGACCGATTTGTCTCCAAAATTGACCTAAGCAAAGTGTATTGGCAAATCAAGGTTGCAGAAAAAGATATCCCCAAGACAGCGTTCGTCACACCCGACGGTCATTGGAGTTCCTGAAGATTCCTTTTGGTATGGTGAACAGTGGTGCCACATTTAAGAGACGACTGAAAAAGATCCTAGAAGATATGCAGAATGTGGTCTTTTACTGGGATGACATTTTGACCCATACCAAAACTTGGGGGGATCACCTCAAAGCCCTTCGAGAGCTGTTCCAAAGACTGTCAGATGCAAATTTCACCATCCGTCCAAGCAAGTGTATTCTTGGGGCCGACAACATAGACTTCATCGGACTCAAATTAAGCGAACTTGAAGGTTTAAAGGGGCTACACGACGACAACGTGCAGAAGATCAGGGATGCCCCGCGACCTACGACCAAGACGCAAGTTCGCTCATTCATGGGCTTGACGAACTACTACCGGGAGTTCATACCAAACTTTGCGGCAGTCACAGGCCCCTGACCTAGGGGGACCTAGATTTAAATTTCCATGCACTGAGTGGCTGGAACAGTGGGATATGTGATACGCCCCCCTTTGGGGGGGGGGGGCTTCCATATGCATTGCTTTCAGTCACTTTCTTAGCGCACCCCTCTTTCCTATCTTTTGTTTTGTGCTTTGGCCACAGTAGATCTATGATCACTGGTCGATCATGCACACTTCTCTCCCCTGACAGTGCTCTTACCTACTTTACTTTGTAAACTTCCTAAAATAAAAGCACTGGCAGTCTCCGCTTTTCTTTTCAGACATTGTATCAGTGTTGGTGCATTTGGGAATGCATTGTATGGAGATCGCGTCCGGCTGAACTGAAATAAAATATTGTTGGAACTGTTACTCCAGTGTAGTCTACATCCTTAAGACTGACACGTGTGACGGGTTGCAGCTGAAAGAAGTTTCTTTAAAAAGAACCTTACGTGCGTGCGTCTGGTGTGACATCATACTACGACTACGACTCAACACGTAACAATATATCTGGGCAGTGGGCAGATGTTCACATCTGCACGGGACATAGACGACCCCGACCCCCACGAGTCCCCTGCTGCCTTGTAGGCCTGGCCGCTTGGCTGCGGAAAGGCTAAGGGAGGAAACCCCTGACATCAAAGCCCCCGTGTCTCCGGGGAAGGCTTTTGAGCCAGAGACTAAGACAAGGACAGTCTGATATAAAACCTACGACCTGAGGACCTCGATGCCACCGTCCCAGCTTGCTAGACCATGGCAAACGAACAAAGGGTTTAAAGGGTGGGGCCAGTACTGCGCACACTGCACTCCACCAAAAAGCTCCACCGCGCAGGCTTTAGGCCTATAGAATCTTCGTTCGTCAAGCCAAGAGAGAGTATATATATATAGATTATATATATATATATATATATATATATATATATATATATATATATATATATATATATATATATATATATATATATATATATATATATATATATATATATATATATATATATATATATATATTCATTCATTCAGTCCTCTCTGCGCCGTCTGGTGCTTGAGGCGACATATATATATATATATATATATATATATATATATATATATATATATATATATATATATATATATATATATATATATATATATATATATATATATATATATATATATATCAACACCGACACACTAAGCTTCCTGTTTCACTACTTTATTTTCAGGGTAAGAAAACACCGTACTGGTTGTACATGTGAACTAAGGTGCGTGAGACCAAAATCGGATCGGCTGCGGTGTAACCGACCAGTAAAATTTACTGTAAGTGCCCTCAGTCGACCAGCAAGCCGCTTTGAGGATAGTCTGTAAGGCCACGCCCCTTTTTACCACATCACTTATGCTTGCTACGCGTGTGCTGCAGTTGGCAAACTCCCTGTTTATGCCTGCGTCTGCCAGCACCAGTTTAATCCATCTAGAAAGAAGTATCTAATTAATTAATTCTAGATATCCGTGGGGGCAAATGGTTTATGGAAACTGATAAACACATCTCGTGAACAGCTGACAGTCTGTACTCACTGGTTCGCTCTAAGCTACGAAGGTAATGTGCTAAGCACAGATTAATATTGTCTTTGCAAAAAGGAGCAATTCAGTGTTCTACAGGCTCCACATAACTTGGTCTAGTTTGTTTCTGTTTATCACTAAAGTAATTCATGCACTTGTTCTCAGATATTTTGATACGCCCCCCACCCCACCCCCCACCCTCCCCCTGACGAAAAAAAAAAAAATTGGGGGGATGGTTATTTGTGGAAGTTGTGTTTTACTATTCGATGGTTCTTCTTTTTTTGTACGGTGTATTCACATTTATCTCACGGGATCGGTGGGTGGACCTAGTGTGTTCATGGGCCTATAGTCAAATTCAGTAATATCCTCACTTGGCACTCCTGACCTGCACCTGTCACAGTACTTCACCCAGACATAAACTGTTTCACGTGCCCCGCACTCACAGGGGCTCATGTACATCAGTGCCTCTTGCTGTGCGATACAATTTTCATTGCATCCTCAGACTGAGACAGTCATCTGGCAATAAGCCGCTGACTGCTGGTCAACCCCAGCGGTGGAAAAGTGTCCAATCATTGCTGAACTGGGGACCAACTTAGTCCCTCAGCCAGGCATAGACTTTTATGTGCCCCTTCAGTCACAGGGGCTCATCATCAGTGAAAAGCATTACCTCTTTCTGTGCCGGCGATACGAATGGTATTGTATCCTCATACGTAGCACTCTAGGGTTATGTCTACGTCTGTGGACACGCTAACTGTGATCAGAAAGCGAAAAATCAACTGCGCTGTGAGCAGCCGACTGGCCCGGGTGTCACAGGTAATGGCTAATCCCCTAATCCCGTCACACATCACTCTCTGAGCACAGCGGGTCTCCAGTCTCACACAGATTGCGTATAGTAGCTTTGTCTTTTGAGGTAGTGTCCGTGGACATGCACCAGTGCCCATCAGGATAGCAATGTCTTCATTGATGCGCGTCACCACAAGGTGTGAAATGTCTGGATTTTGATTAACCTTGAACTAACCCTTAAGTAATCATCAGTCAATCTAAGAGCTAAACATCATGAGTGATAATGACTATTTCTGTGATCTGATCCTGTGTTCCTCATCTGGAAGAGGTTTATGGGTATATAGAGCAGTATCACAATTTTCACGAATGGCTGTGTTGTTTCTCAGACGGAGGAGTACTTGGTAGTGTAGTGAGGTGATTGCTCCTGCAGAAACTCCAGCTAGAACATTCTTTTCATTAAGAAAATGAACATCATATAAGAATCAGAAGTGCCCGATTAATCTTGTTTTGTTAGGGAGGTGGGGTGGAGGCGGGGAGGAGGTCAAGTGCATGTAGATATGGTCAGCCCTTCCTTTTAAACTTTTTTTTAAAAAAGGTGCCAAAAGCGGTGCTGTGTCCCCAGATGAAAGAAGAAACGTTTTAACAAATAAAATTCGTAACCTCTGAAAACTCTAAATATGTCTGAGAAAACACCCCCCCCCTCCCCACACCCCCCCCCACCCCGCCCCCGCAAAAAAAAAAAGAAAGAAAGAAAGACGCGTAGAGAGAACGGTTACAATACTATTGTACACTACTGTACAATTGTAAAGGAAATCCCCAAAAGAAAAGCACCAAGAAAGAATAATTTCAAGACAACCTATTTGTAATTTGTCTTTTTAAGTGCGTTTCTTTCTTTGTATGAATTTATGCTCGCCTGATAGTCACTGTTATACTGTTTTGGTCTGGATTTCTTTTGTATGAAACATTTTGGAAAACGGAGGGGAGGGGGGTAGGAAGGGAGGGTTGCCCCCCCCCTCCGGCGGTCGAGACACCCTCTGGATCCGCCCCTGTGATATCTAACTTTGAAAACAATGCAAGGCATGTCCTCTCTGCCCATTTAAAATAGTCATTAGCGTCACTGTTCTAAACCGTTAGGTCCTTGAGAGAAAGTTCATCGGAGTGGGGTAAAAACACTAAATGGTTCAATACATCGTCTACTTCCCAGGTTCCTGTATAAATTGTTTGCAGTTCATTATGTTGTGTTTTATTTTTTGGGTTGTGTGTTGCAGTATTTTTTTAAAAATAAATTCACTTTCTGTTAAGTATTTACTAATGTGTGTCAGCTGAATTGTTGGGTCTTCAGTGATATGCCAAACTGTTTTGTCTGTTATAAATGATTATTTATGGGCTTTCTATTTGGTACCGTTTTAGCATTGAAAGATTATTTCCCAGGAACCGAATGTGGCCTGTACCTGAAGTAGGTTCTTTTTACCCGAGGGTCACTAGTCAACTTCCTGATGGCTGTTAGGAATAGCAGACGACCTGATTACAGATGTCCCTTCCTTTTTTTTTTTTTTTTTTTTGCAGTATACAATTAGCAGCTAGCCGATACATGACAACTCTTACAGGTAATGTAGTCTCAGCTCAAAAATGTACCTTTCGAGGATTTTCATTAAGTTTTTCCATGTTCTTGTATGATTTGGAGAATGGACTTAGAACTTCATGAAATTACATGGTGCATATTGCATTTGGTACTTATAGTGCTCATTTGAGAGAAATTCCGTGGTACGACTGGCTAACAGCGATACTGACTCAAAGTGATATTCGGGACTTGACCTGTCCAATGTTAGTAGACCCCTAGCCTTGACTTCCCTCTTTAAAACAAACGTAGCATTTTCCAGAATGAAATGGCCGAACCGGCCCCGGCGCCGGGCCGGATCTAACCAAAGAGTATAGAGACTAGCGTGGCCGCGGCCTCTGCGGTACACTTTGGTCTAGCTGACGAGACGGCGACCGTGGATGTCCGAGTCGGCACTACTAGTGACGCGGCCACCGGGGTAAGTGGCCGGCAACTGAGACACCGAGAACTAGACGGAGTCGAACCAGGATCCAACTGCCGCGAGAGACATAGATTTAAGCTTCTTCAGTCCACCCGGAATTTTGCACTTTTCTGCGGCCACTCGCGAGTGCCCAGCCGGTAACTCAGTGTAGGTTTCAGCCTGTTAATCGTGCTTCCCTGCACTGCAGGGCCTCATGAGCTTCTAGTGCATAATAGTAACAGGCATATGAGTGCGTACATACGCTGACGCACGCTCGCACACACACACACGGCACAAAACAAAAAAATACAAAACAAGAGTAGGGCCGGGGTGGCGAGGAAGGATGGGGGTGGGGGTGGGGTGGGGGTGGGGGGGGGGGGGTGAGGGCACCGCACGGTCAGTCACCTGTCAGTCATTCCACACTGATGATGATCTTTTAAGGGGCTCTCACTTAACATCATTTCTCAGGGAAAAAAAAACCGACCAGCTGCACTGTGATTCATTCCTGGGTTGATACAGATGTTGATTTAGCAGGTCAAGCAAAGAAACTGTTAATAGTTAAGTCTACTATTAACTATAAATGAAAAAAAGAGCGAAATTCAAGTAAAAATGGCTGCGTAAAACAGGCACGCTGAAATGAGGCAACTTTGGTCACGGTGGCTACTTCTGAGGTTTCTGTTATGTAAATTAACCTTTCAACAGCAAACTGTTAATGATTTTCTTTGATATTTCTAAAATCTTTTATTTTCATAATGGGATTTTGTAAAATTTCTTGTTTTCAAACAGCGTGACTGCGTAACAATCGGCGTCACACGCCTCCGGACATACAAAATAAACCGACATGTCGTTGTTGCTGATCACAGAACAAATAAAGCCATGAAAATCACTAACTTTTATTAAACTAAAGTTGTACAACTACACACATTGAATGTGTATGCACACAATCAAGAAATTTCTGGCTTCTAAGTTATGGTGTCACAGATGTTACACAGTTACACTATATTACACCGCAGGTACACATTTCATATTTACCCATCTATTGGCAGTTTGGTATGTTGGTCTGCTTTTTTTTTACAGTTATAAACTACACACGTTAATTAACAATAATTAACAATGGTGCTAACATTTAAAGTTGAGTTTGATTTTTTAGCAGTAATTCCCCTATTTAGTTATCATTAGTGTGGAATGACTCTACCAGCATTGTTTTTGGCTAAGCACAATAAACAACAAACAACTCGTAACATTATTATGCGCCAGAGGATACTCTGCACTGCCCCCCTTGGTGCCTAATGTGTCTAAAAAAATTGGCAAAAACTTAGTACACAAGTGTTCAATCAAAAGAAATCACTTCGTGGTAAACTCTGGAATGGCGGTCGTCAGTCAGCCGCGCTGGTATGAAATCGTATACAGTAGGCCGTTAGACTGACAATGTATGCTTCAAATTTAGTATCTAAACAAATTGATTTTTTTTAAAAATCTGTCTATGGCGGTTCTGTTTAAACAAATCATAATAATCATTGCGTCAGTCAGTGCCTTATTAATAAGAAGAGTGATCAAGTCATTATTTATCTTCCTGCTATAATCTGCTATTATGCCGTACAAACGTAACTCAGATCAAATAACACACACACACAAAAAAACATTTTCCGGCAGCGAGGCCAAGCAACCCACTGCATGCATGTCACTCGTAGTTTCACTTTCAGGTTGGTCAGCTCCACTCCGCCTTTTACGTTGAAATATCTTTTTTAAGGCACAAGCCAGAAAGTTTTTGCGAATTTTTACGACTTTACAGCACAATGATCGTAAAAGCTAATCGTATTTGGTCCACCGCCACTAAATGAACTGTTTTGTATGGAAATATATAGAAAAATGTTAGTTCTGTGCGGAAACTATATAGATGAACATGTGAGAAACAAGTGCGCTCCGGCCAGATGTCAAACGACCTAAACATACACACGCACAATGGCAATATTTGGTGGTCATTTTTGGATCAGAAAACTTTGCATGCGCTGATCTCGCAAACTAAAATTTCAGAGCGCGAAAAAATTTATCGGGGAACAGATAAAAATATCACCGCCTCCCACCGAAAGTATCTTGAGTCGTCTGCTTCGTGACAGTTTTACGCGCGGGTCAGATCAAAAATGGCATGGGCTGGAATGGTAAAAGTGTTCACCCCTATGGGAAAATGCTGATCATATGAGTAAACGAAGGAGGATGAGCATGTAAGCAGATGTGTTAGGAGAATCCAGGCTTTGATATTTTGGGGGATTGGAGCAATCGGACTGACTCGACAGTCCTAAGAGATAAACAACCGTCCGAAATTAGCTCTGCCTGGCCGTTAATTACGTTCTGTGACTCGCAGTGTAAAGAAGAACACAGGACAATGGGGTGGTCCGGCCTTTTTTGCACACACTGCGCGAACAAATAATTTTTTTTAGACACAAATATGAACAATTAGCACAATACTGGCAAACGTCTTAGATCAAAATCGTTATTTGCTGTGTTAGTGATAAACATCGAAATTAACGATTATTTCTCTCAGGATGACAATGTAAGCAATCATGAGTCATATCACAGCTGTACTGTAAAACATACAAAAGAATTAAATGTTTTTCACGATGGTAATAATCTACAGACATACACACAGAAATGTGTTTCGTTAACTGAAAATGTGCCCGCAGACAATTTCTCACATATTGAATTTGAATGGTGGCTAGGCCTCCGGGCAGCCATCTCATCTTTCTTCTCAGCCACGGCGCGTCAATTGTTGATTGAGAGTTGGGGGGGGGGGGGGGGGGGATGGTCAAAGAAGAGTCACTACAATAAGTGTGCAAAGCCGATTTTTTCCCGGTATGTGAAAGTTTCGCAAGCAAGTGTTCGATGAAAAATATGCCCGCCAGACACCGATATATCTAGATATAATATTCAAATTAATTAACTTGAGTAATATAAACACATAAAACAACAATTCACTTACCGCTTTACCTTTGGCCAAAGAACGGGATGTTTTTCCTCCTCGCCGCTTGGCGTCCATATCAAAAGTTTTATTAAGTTACGAATTCTTGTCCTGTAGCAAGAATTAGGCGAACACTGAAAGTTAACACGGACTGATACACAATCTCTTTCCGCTCCGTGTCACCTTCCGTCACAGAATGACTCGTCAGCACCGACCGGCAGACAGTTTGTGAAAAGCCGGGAAAACTGCAGCGTACTGATTGGCTCAAATGCGCAGCGTACCAATGTCACGTGTTTTATCCGGCATTAGCGTGGACGCACTACTGTCACGTGACCAATTTACAATTATTGTACTTGCTTTCGAATCTGTTTTGTCGGATGTCCAGCTTGTTGTTGGAACAGCTTTAAATAAGTTAGACTCACTGACAAGCCTACAACGAGCTCAGGTGTGAGACTGTCTAATCCCCACCCTTTTGAAGGCCAGTTAGCAGCCTGTAAGAGTACAAAGAAAGCTGCAACACCTGCTGAGCGATCAAGGTCTTTCTATCTGCACTGACATAAACTGTCATGGTCTTTTCAGCCGCAGGGGCTCAGTTAATAAATCTTTAGCTCAGCTATTCCTCATGTGGAAACAGGGTGGGAGAAGTCTGTTAGTTATTGTGGTTTAACGCCGAGCAGGCGACTAAGGCCATATCACGGCGGGAGGGTGGGAGAAGGGATGAGGGGGAATGGAGGTTGGGCGAGAGGGGAAGGAGGGGGAGGTGTCATTGAAATTTCAACACACCATCCATCGGCAAAAGGCATAGACTCTCGTGACCCAGTATCTCACGAAAACCTATACCTGTCCGGTTATGTGTAGCCGCCGTGATGTAAGGGCCGTTTCCTGCTGGCACAATTGAAACACAAACTGCCGTTAAGTGATTTCCATTCACTACTAAACAAAACAAAAATAATAATTTTTAAAAAAATCACACATTGTGAAGATGTGTGCATGCTGACGCCCGTTTAGGTTTTAATTGCTTTTAACAACAGTTCTATGTGCATATCCTGAATTTTACCTCATTTTAACTGTATTAACAATAAGCTTCCCCCCCCCCCCCCGCCCCCTCTTTGTTTTAATGGCCGTTGATGAGGTAGACATTCCCGCCCCACACCCCACCCCACCCCCACTCCCCCCCCCCCACCCCCACCCCTGCGACTGACTGCTTTACGCCCGCTCATTCGGCGGCGCGGTCATGCCTGCTGGATCACGTACCTTCCGCCGGCCTCCTTCCTAGTTACGCAAACCCCTGAAGAACGTACTTTTGGAGCAAAACCGCCGTATGTGTGTGTGCGTGTATGTACATAAACATGAAAATCTCAGATATTTGTGTACGCACACGCTTGAAAATTAAGAACTGGCTTTTCTCCAGGGGTGTCTAGGAGAGCCTTTGAGCGGCATACATGTATTGAAATTGGATGTCGCATTGAAGAGTAAATCAGAGACCGTTTCAGTATAAAAAGTCGGTGTACCCACAAGTCCGTATTTTTCGCTATATTCTCTTAAAATTTTGTTTGGAGAAAGACAATGGATACGTTCGTTAGCTTAGCCAGCTCTTAAACCTTCTAAAATTTATTGTAGGAAAAAAAATCAAAACTGTAAAAAAAAAAATTAAACTGAATCCCCGAAGAGTCAGACGGTTACATAAAATCAAAAGACACCTAAGTGTTATACAATGTTCCTGAATTGACGCAAAGCACCAGCACTTCAGTGTGAGTTGACGCAATGCTCGCCCTCTCTCTAAACGTTTGATTTAATTAGGAATACAGTTTTTATCTTTGTTACGATATCTTAGAGCATATCAGTTGTGAAAAAAGCAAACCAACGTCTGTACCTTCTTAGGAAACTGAGAACTTTTGATGTCAGTTCCAAGATTTTAGAATCCGTTTATAGAAGCCTGATTGAAAGCATACTGACTATTAACATCACTGCTTGGAATGGCCACCTCAGTATGAAAAACAGGGGCAGACTGTCACGTATCGTCACAACAGCTGGGAAGCTCATTGGCCTAGGACAGTACCCATTACATGGTCTGAACCATCGTGCTGTCAGAAGAAAAGTGGCTAGCATTGTCAGTGATCCTCGTCACCCACTATTTGATCAATTTCAAATGCTACCATCAGGCAGACGTTTCAACATGCCACTTGTCAAAAATACTGTTTTTAAGAAGTCTTTTATTTAAACTGCTGTCTCGATTTTGAACTCTTGTTTATAACGCCGTGATATATAATATGTGATCTACATAACATTACCTCTCTTCGTGTGATAGATTGTTTATGATAGATTGCCTGTGATAGATTGTTTATGATAGATTGCCTGTGATAGATTGTTTATGATAGATTGCCTGTGATAGATTGCTGCAATGATAATTTTAATGGAATGTTTTATAGTGTTTTGTAATGTTGTTTTATGACGAGCCAAAAGGCAAATTTCTGTCGTGCTTTGACTCAAACAGACAATAAAGTTGTATTATATTGTATTGTGCAAAAAGCGGGAAAATACACGCAAGCCGCTCAGTCACAGGTCTATAGAAGAGAACTTTGTAGGCTAGCTCACCCCATTTATTTTTTCACACTCGAGGCTACCCAAAAAATTGGTTCAACTGTTAAATTGACTGCAAAGAACAAATTAAATGCCGCACATGGTTTGCAAAATATGCACGTCCACTCATCAAGCCATTTACATGCCGCACATGTACACTGATTTACATAAAACCCGTGCAGTTGCAGGGGCTATATTTACTGCCATGGGGTTTCCTAACTTTTAAGGTGTCAATCAAGCTGAAATAGGATGTCTTACATTTTACTGACTCCGTACGAAAACATATAATAAAATGATTTTCTTTTCTTTTTACTGCTAGGAATACTGATCTTGCGAAATACATATGTAAATAATAGGAAAAGATTTACAGTCAATGTTCTCTACACAACCAAGGTCAAATTTAGATTTTTGCGCTCTTGTAATAACACATCACGGATGATAGAAAAGTGCCATGTCTCTGCAAGACGCAGGCCAGTAAGACTCTATAAAGTCTTATTTATGATTAAGAATTAATGCTTCTCCTGAGTCTGCAGGGGCTCATAAACACGCAGAGATTAACGCAATTTGTATAGCTACGTCATTTGTGTAGTTTAGTTGAGGGTCTTACACAACTGCATTGCCTTTCCATCTCAAGGTGTTCGTTGAAACCAGTTAACATCAATCGGAGAACATTGATGTAAAATTGTCCAAATAAGAAATAATAAATCCTCATGCCTCATATTTGTATATATCGCAAAAGACGATGGGCCCAGCTTGGCCCGATCTCCTGGGTTGGGTGGACATTTCAGTTGTCCTTTAGACACACAGATATATGGCGACATACATTCAATATTCTGTTTAGTTTTTTTCACAAGTAGTGCAGGCACGTCCTGAGAAAGTCTTTTATTGCTGTCGGGACGTTAAACAATGTACAATCAATCAATCAACCTTTTTTAGGGTCCTCTCGCATCTAATGTTATCTGGTTGGATTATATAGTCTAGTGCAACACCACTCCTAACTCAATATCCAGGCGCTCTTTTAGATACTCTATATACACTGACCATATGTATTTATGTGTCCCTTACGCGAGCTGCATGGGGCTACAGAGAATCTATGCCTCTTGATTGCAGAGGTGACGTCATTCACTTGTAAAAATCTGCGACCGTGATCATGTTTTAAAAAAAGTAAATTCCTGTACTGACACCAGGGATCGAGCAAACTGTTTAATTCAGTTTAATGTCCCACTGGCACATATGTGATCGGGGATGAGCAAACTGTTTCAACGCCAGCGTACATGTATTGGCATCTCTCAATGCAAATTGAAGATTAGCCCCGCCCATTTCTTTCCCTCGCCATTAGCCTTTCTATTTCAAACATGATGGTGTGAGGAGAGGCGGAGGTGTATTCGCTAAACAGCGCAGGCGCAGACCTGCCTGGCCTTTACTTTCGACGGCGTGCATGCCAGCCTAGAAGCAGGCAAACCAAGTGGTATTAACGGCTTTCTCTCATAGATAAAAATCGCACTAGCGGTGTGGCACTGACGTCACGCCACGCGAGCGACTAGCGTAGCCATCTGCTACCTCCCACTGACGGAACTGCCGCTACCGGCCTTCAGTGGCGCATCACAGTAGTAAATCTATACTATCCCAATCCCCCTCCCGCCCCCCTCCACCATGTCACTCTCGGTGTCGTGGGACATTAAAAATGAACGAATAATAATAATAATAATAATAATAATAATAATAATAATAATAATGCGGAGTCTGAGGGGATCACCACCTCCCCCCCCCCCCTACACCCCTCTTCAAACCCGATCGTCCCTCATACGCTTTTTGGCGTGAGCAGGGACAGTAATCTGGACTCTTGTCTTGAAGAAGAATGACACTGCTAATCACATAGGCCCATTAAGCTGTAGGGGCCGTGTCTTTCAGCCGCAAGATTTCACCAGAGTCCGAAATAGTTCAGGCGATTAAACGTCGGACGAAAGAGAGCAAAGGGAGTCGCTGGGTCGTGGGTTCGAGTCCCCGCCCCGGCCCCGGTAGCTGGACTCGCAATCCAGGGAAAAAATACGGGTTTGTTCAATGAAGGTTTGCTCATTGAAATGTTCTGGTAATTCAAAAGTGGCACAATTGCAGTGCACCCTATTTTGATCAGTGCAATAGATTTCCCTCCCCCCCCCCTGCCCCCCCCCCCCCTGCCCACTCCCCTGCTCCCCCCTGCCCCCCCCCCCCCCCCACACACACACACACCTTTCCCCATAAACCGCTCGTCAGAGCCGTCCATTATCACTTTGGTGCCGTGGACAAACCAACATTTCACCATTTCTTGTGTAGCTTTAACTATGAAGGGGTTTCCTAATTTTTAAAGCGATATATATATTTAGAGTATTTTTATTCTGATACAGCTGAATCCAACAGTGACATGTTAAATGAATTGCCATTGCATTCTTTACAGTCTACTGGCGCCCTAGAGAAACGGACCGATACAGCACAGAAATTTGGGGACAATGCAGCACCCGTGCCTCGCGCTACTTTGTAGTTTTATTGAAGGGAATGCTCGCCTGAGAATCAATCAATCAATCATACCAGCTTACCGTCCCGACTAACATTAGACATGTATGGGGGACTAGCAGGTTTAACTGGGTGCTAAAAAGGGGTTGGGGTTGTGGGATGGGGGGGGGGGGGGGAGAAGGGGCGGTGGGGTGGGCCGGGAGGTTGCAGAGGGCCGGCAGGACCAAAGCCGAGCTGTCGCCCCTCCCCCCCCCCACCTCCTCGCGAGACTCTCTGGATCCGCCCCTGCGTAAACTATTATTTAAAGTTTAAAGGTGTGTCTCAGGCGAGCTAGTGATGCAGCAGATCCAGCCTGGACCCCGGCCAAATAGTAAGCAGCAAAGAGATAACGGAGAATTAAAAACACAGGGTCAAAGTAATAAAGCAACAGAGAAAAAAAAAGTTGAATTAAAAAAACGAATTAAATTAAACCCGCTCTCAAATCCTGACCCAGTCAAATTGTTAATATTTGCGTGGCTGCAGGCCGCGCGGCCTCAATACTGCCGGCTGTATAATCCCTTAACCCACCACACCCTGGGGTAGATACATATGCCTAATTTTCAATTGTTTTATCATTTTTAATTCATTTAACCATGCTTCTTATCAATCCATTTACATATACAGGTTCTTTTAAACCTTGTTTTAAACAAAAAAAATGCTATGAAATAGCACATACTACTGAAATATGTTTAACTCCTAATTTTTTAGCACCTTTAAATCTCTTACCAAATTTTCTCTTTTCATGCAGGCCCCTTATTACATTGTTTTAATAAAGACCTTATAAAAAAATAGTGTACACCATCTTAATCATTTTCCACATAATTAAAAGGACTGTTGGTACTTTGGTGAATGGTCGGCCTTGGTGCCCCCGCACCAACGTAGCAATGCTGGATCGCCGCTCGGCTTTGGTCCTGCCGGCCCTCTGCAACCTCCCGGCCCATCCCGCATTGTCCCTCCCTTGTCCCCGCCGACCCTCCCCCCCCCCCAGCCCCCCCCCCTCTCCCGCCCCCCCCCCCTACAACACCATGTTAAACCTGCTAGTCCTGCATACATTTCTAATGTTAGTCGGGACGGTAAGCTGGATTGATTGAAAAATCTATGGTATAGTATGGTATGGTATGGTATGGTATGGTATGGTATGGTATGGTATGGTATGGTATGGTATGGTATGGTATGGTATGGTATGGTATCTCTAAGGCGCACATATCCATCTAATTAAAGATGCTCAAGGCGCCGCCGTAGGGATGGAAGCTGAAGCTTTGAAAGCCTGCTGCTAGTTGAGCGCTACTTTATGTGCAAACCTCCACCCGGCTATTAACTTCGGTGCATGTGAAATATTTCTGTTTCCATTTTACCGGCCCTACCGGGCCTTCTCTTTTTGATTGGTTTAAATAGTTTATTACTTTTGCAAAATACATAATAGAATATACATCACTTGTCATCAGATCAAAACAAGCCAAAGTTTAGTGATAATGGGATTTTTAACGTGCGCACTTGATGATAATGCGTGTTGTGCACACGAAGGCGAGACAGGCAACCGTAAGCCGAGTCTGTACGTAAATTTGACTCGATGGGAATGAGGAAAAGTCCACATCCCATTCCTGCCTACCAGGGGATTCGAACCCGGGACCTTACGACTTATCCACTAAGCTAGGTCTCTATGCACTTGCACTTGTCTTGTCCTCCTCCCCGCCTCCACCCCACCTCCATAACAAAACAATATTAATCGAGCACTTCTAATTCTTATTTGGTGTTAATTTTCTTATTGAAAAGAATGTTCTGCCTGGAGTTTCTGCAGGAGCAATCACCTGGTGTTTGACAACAACACTACACGACCAATTAATCCTCCTTAGGAGAAACAATACAGCCATTGGTGAAATCGTGATACTGCTCTATACACCCACAAACCTTCTTCATATAAGGACACAGGATCACATCACAAAAATAGTCATGATCACTCATGGTGTATACCTATTACACTGGCTGACGATTACTTACGGGTTAGTTAGTGATCAAAATCAAGACATTTCACACTTCCCCTCTCGTGACACGCAGCAATGACCACATTGCTACTCTGATGGGCACTGGTGCATGTCCACGGACACTACTTCAGAAGACGCAATCTGTGTGAGACTGAGGACCTACTGAGTTAGAGAGTAATGTGTGAGGGGATTAGCACTTACATGTGACACCCTGGCCACCCCCCCCCCCCGGGGGGGGGGGGGGGGGGGGAGATACAGTGCAGTTGATTTTTCGCTTTCTGATCACAGTTGGCGTGTCCTCAGTCGTAGACTTAAACCTAGATAAACGTGTTGTACCCGTCTTTTCTAAGCGTGTTTCTTTCTCCGTTGGGTACTTCTTTAAACCTAGATGACTTCCACATATGTGAATGCAAATAATAATAATAATAATAATAATAATAATAATAATAATAATAATAATAATAATTATTATTATTATAATAATAATACCGGTTATTATATAGGCGCTTTTCCCAATACTTCAAATCAGCTCAAAGCGCCGCGAACTGAACCCAACACGCATGCTCACGTGACACACACACATACACACTGAAGACAAACACAGTACAAGACAAACACAGGACATTCACGTGATGCGACGGGTCAGCTCAGCTACGGAGGTTTCGGAAATTTTGATCGCTTGTATTTGAAATTTTATAAAGTGGGAGGAAGAGCCGGAGTACGCAGAGAAAGAACCCCCGACGATCCGCCCGAATTAACGGTGACACTTAGTAGAGGAGAAAAGTCCGACGCCTGAACCCGTAATCTTTAGCATTGGTGGTAGGCGCTTAACTAAGGCGCCACGGACCGCCCAAACCATTCGTATCGCACAGAAAAATGCAATGCTTTTCATGAGCCCCTGTGACCGAAGGGCACATGAAACTCTATGCCTGGTTGAGGGACTGAGTTGGGCCCCAGTTCAGCAATGATTGGACACTTTTCCAGAGCCGGCTGGGGTTGACCAGCAGTCAGCGGCTTATTGCCAGTCTGAGGATGCAATGAGGATTGTATCGCACAGCAAGAGACACTGATTTACATGAGCCCCTTATGAATGCGGGGCACATGGCACTCTATGTCTGGGTGAAGTACTGTGACAGGTGCAGGTCATGAGTACCAAGTGAACATATTTGACTATAGCCCATGAACAAATGAGATAATTGTGAAATACACCGTACAAGAAAAGAAGATCCATAGAATAGTAAAACACAACTTCCACAAATAACCATCAACAAACAAACAAAAAAATGGGTCAGGGCTGACGGTGGGGCCCGCCCCCCCCCCCCCTCCCTCCGGCTCAGCCACTGTTACGGATCCCCAAAGTCCTCTTCTCATCGACAATGTTTCATTTACATTTGTGTCCACCAGTACCGACACATGATGAGACGAGTTTGTTTCGTCTCTGCAAGACGTAAATCAATCTAAATTTGAAAAGTTTTACTTTCGAGCATGGTATTGATTGATTAGTTCCGGGTCCGCGGCACCGAAGTAATAATGGACGGCCCTGACGGGCGGGTTATGGGGGCAGGGAAATCTATTGCCTATGGAGTACGACCTGAACACTGATCAACTCAGGCGCACTCCAGCTGTGCCACTTTGATTTATCAGGACCTTTTAACGGACATGCTATTGAACAAATCCGTCTTTTCCCCCTGGATTGTCAGTCTAGCTACTGGGGCCGGGACGGGGATTCGAACCCACGACCCGGCGATTCCCTTCGCTCTCCTGCTCCGACGCTTAACCGCCTGAGCTATTTCAGACTCCAATCGCATGGTATTGGTCGGTCGTACATGCATTTATTGTCATTTAGAGGAAACATTGGAACATTGTTCGTCCTTGGTGAAAACGGATAGTGACAATACCCGACAATTAATAGTCAAAAGTAAAAGTAGCCTTGACAGATATGTTAAATTAACACTGATAAGAGGCATGATTAGTGTTCAGTCATTCCAAATGAATGAATAAATGTCTGAAAGAACGAACAAACGAACGAACGAACGAACAAACGAATGCAGTCTATGTGCTGGAAAGAGTGTGCATTCTTTTTTCTTTTTCTTTTTTTATTTTTGAACATTGCTGTGCAAGGGTTTAATTTCCGAAATAAAAGAAGCAATAATTAAATAGGGCCTGTTTGAACTCCCTCAGGCAACCCCTTTTCACTGGGTTTGAATCCCGTCCCGGCCCCTGTAGCTGGACTCACAATCCAGGGGAAAAAACGGATTTGTTCAATAGCATGTCCGTTGAAAGGTCCTGGTAAATCAAAGTGGCACAGTTGGAGTGTGCCTGAGTTGATCAGTGTTCAGGTCGTACTCCATAGGCTATAGATTTCCCTGTCCCCAATAACCCGCCCGTCAAGGCCGTCCACGATCACCTCGGTGCTGTGGACGTTAAACCCGAACGGATTTGTTCAATAGCATGTCCGTTGAAAGGTCCTGGTAAATCAAAGTGGCACAGTTGGAGTGTGCCTGAGTTGATCAGTGTTTAGGTCGTACTCCATAGGCTATAGATTTCCCTGTTCCCAATAACCCGCCCGTCAAGGCCGTCCACGATCACCTCATTGCTGTGGACGTTAAAACCAAACCCTTTTCACTGCTCGAGACAGGCTCATGAATCGCCACCGGGCACAACCCGTTTAGTCGCTTGATCTCGCACGGTCGGGATTAACTGATTTGTGCAGGATTTTAACGTCCACAACACAAGAGTGATAATGGGCGGCCCTAAAAGGAGGCATCGCAGCTGATATATATATATATATATATATATATATATATATATATATATATATATATATATATATATATATATATATATATATATATATATATATATATATTATATATATATATATATATATATATTATATATAATATATATATATATATATATATATATATATATATATATATATCAACACCGACACACTCAGCTTCCTGTTTCACTACTTTATTTTCAGGGTAAGAAAACACCGTACTGGTTATACATGTGAACTAAGGTGCGTGAGACCAAAATCGGATCGGCTGCGGTGTAACCGACCAGTAAAATTTACTGTAAGTGCCCTCAGTCGACCAGCAAGCCGCTTTGAGGATCGCCACGCCCCTTTTTACCACGTCACTTATGCTTGCTACGCGTGTGCTGCAGTTGGCAAACTTCTCCCTGTTTATGCCTGCGTCTGCCAGCACCAGTTTAATCCATCTAGAAAGAAGTATCTAATTAATTAATTCTAGATATCCGTGGGGGCAAATGGTTTATGGAAACTGATAAACACATCTCGTGAACAGCTGACAGTCTGTACTCACTGGTTCGCTCTAAGCTACGAAGGTAATGTGCTAAGCAAAAAGGAGCAATTCAGTGTTCTACAGGCTCCACATAACTTGGTCTAGTTTGTTTCTGTTTATCACTAAAGTAATTCATGCACTTGTTCTCAGATATTTTGATACGCCCCCCCCCCAACCCCCACCCTCCCCCTGACGAAAAAAAAAAAAAATTGGGGGGATGGTTATTTGTGGAAGTTGTGTTTTACTATTCGATGGTTCTTCTTTTTTTGTACGGTGTATTCACATTTATCTCACGGGATCGGTGGGTGGACCTAGTGTGTTCATGGGCCTATAGTCAAATTCAGTAATATCCTCACTTGGCACCCCTGACCTGCACCTGTCACAGTACTTCACCCAGACATAAACTGTTTCACGTGCCCCGCACTCACAGGGGCTCATGTACATCAGTGCCTCTTGCTGTGCGATACAATCTTCATTGCATCCTCAGACTGAGACAGTCATCTGGCAATAAGCCGCTGACTGCTGGTCAACCCCAGCGGTGGAAAAGTGTCCAATCATTGCTGAACTGGGGACCAACTCAGTCCCTCAGCCAGGCATAGACTTTTATGTGCCCCTTCAGTCACAGGGGCTCATCATCAGTGAAAAGCATTACCTCTTTCTGTGCCGGCGATACGAATGGTATTGTATCCTCATACGTGGCACTCATCTAGGGTTATGTCTACGTCTGTGGACACGCTAACTGTGATCAGAAAGCGAAAAATCAACTGCGCTGTGAGCAGCCGACTGGCCCGGGTGTCACAGGTAATTGCTAATCCCCTAATCCCGTCACACATCACTCTCTGAGCACAGCGGGTCTCCAGTCTCACACAGATTGCGTATAGTAGCTTTGTCTTTTGAGGTAGTGTCCGTGGACATGCACCAGTGCCCATCAGGATAGCAATGTCTTCATTGATGCGCGTCACCACAAGGTGTGAAATGTCTGGATTTTGATTAACCTTGAACTAACCCTTAAGTAATCATCAGTCAATCTAAGAGCTAAACATCATGAGTGATAATGACTATTTCTGTGATCTGATCCTGTGTTCCTCATCTGGAAGAGGTTTATGGGTATATAGAGCAGTATCACAATTTTCACGAATGGCTGTGTTGTTTCTCAGAAGGAGGAGTACTTGGTAGTGTAGTGAGGTGATTGCTCCTCCACCCCGCCCCCGCAAAAAAAAAAAAAAAAAAAAAAAAAGAAAGAAAAAGAAAGAAAGAAAGACGCGTAGAGAGAACGGTTACAATACTATTGTACACTACTGTACAATTGTAAAGGAAATCCCCAAAAGAAAAGCACCAAGAAAGAATAATTTCAAGACAACCTATTTGTAATTTGTCTTTTTAAGTGCGTTTCTTTCTTTGTATGAATTTATGCTCGCCTGATAGTCACTGTTATACTGTTTTGGTCTGGATTTCTTTTGTATGAAACATTTTGGAAAACGGAGGGGAGGGGGGGGGGGGTAGGAAGGGAGGGTTGCCCCCCCCCTCCGGCGGTCGAGACACCCTCTGGATCCGCCCCTGTGATATCTAACTTTGAAAACAATGCAAGGCATGTCCTCTCTGCCCATTTAAAATAGTCATTAGCGTCACTGTTCTAAACCGTTAGGTCCTTGAGAGAAAGTTCATCGGAGTGGGGTAAAGACACTAAATGGTTCAATACATCGTCTACTTCCCAGGTTCCTGTATAAATTGTTTGCAGGTCATTATGTTGTGTTTTATTTTTTGGGTTGTGTGTTGCAGTATTTTTTTAAAAATAAATTCACTTTCTGTTAAGTATTTACTAATGTGTGTCAGCTGAATTGTTGGGTCTTCAGTGATATGCCAAACTGTTTTGTCTGTTATAAATGATTATTTATGGGCTTTCTATTTGGTACCGTTTTAGCATTGAAAGATTATTTCCCAGGAACCGAATGTGGCCTGTACCTGAAGTAGGTTCTTTTTACCCGAGGGTCACTAGTCAACTTCCTGATGGCTGTTAGGAATAGCAGACGACCTGATTACAGATGTCCCTTCCTTTTTTTTTTTTTTTTTTTTTTTGCAGTATACAATTAGCAGCTAGCCGATACATGACAACTCTTACAGGTAATGTAGTCTCAGCTCAAAAATGTACCTTTCGAGGATTTTCATTAAGTTTTTCCATGTTCTTGTATGATTTGGAGAATGGACTTAGAACTTCATGAAATTACATGGTGCATATTGCATTTGGTACTTATAGTGCTCATTTGAGAGAAATTCCGTGGTACGACTGGCTAACAGCGATACTGACTCAAAGTGATATTCGGGACTTGACCTGTCCAATGTTAGTAGACCCCTAGCCTTGACTTCCCTCTTTAAAACAAACGTAGCATTTTCCAGAATGAAATGGCCGAACCGGCCCCGGCGCCGGGCCGGATCTAACCAAAGAG
Organism: Semisulcospira habei; assembly: GCA_036245525.1. Classification (NCBI taxonomy): domain Eukaryota; kingdom Metazoa; phylum Mollusca; class Gastropoda; family Semisulcospiridae; genus Semisulcospira; species Semisulcospira habei. The sequence continues at coordinate 171,121,179 of BTPG01000001.1, read as the reverse complement.
TATAGAGACTAGCGTGGCCGCGGCCTCTGCGGTACACTTTGGTCTAGCTGACGAGACGGCGACCGTGGATGTCCGAGTCGGCACTACTAGTGACGCGGCCACCGGGGTAAGTGGCCGGCAACTGAGACACCGAGAACTAGACGGAGTCGAACCAGGATCCAACTGCCGCGAGAGACATAGATTTAAGCTTCTTCAGTCCACCCGGAATTTTGCACTTTTCTGCGGCCACTCGCGAGTGCCCAGCCGGTAACTCAGTGTAGGTTTCAGCCTGTTAATCGTGCTTCCCTGCACTGCAGGGCCTCATGAGCTTCTAGTGCATAATAGTAACAGGCCTATGAGTGCGTACATACGCTGACGCACGCTCGCACACACACACACGGCACAAAACAAAAAAATACAAAACAAGAGTAGGGCCGGGGTGGTGAGGAAGGATGGGGGGTGGGGGTGGGGTGGGGGTGGGGGGGGGGGGTGAGGGCACCGCACGGTCAGTCACCTCATGTAAAATATTACGATCATTTCTTTAGCACAAACGTGTTCTCCACTGAATTAACACATTAAATGTCAGTCATTCCACACTGATGATGATCTTTTAAGGGGCTCTCACTTAACATCATTTCTCAGGGAAAAAAAAACCGACCAGCTGCACTGTGATTCATTCCTGGGTTGATACAGATGTTGATTTAGCAGGTCAAGCAAAGAAACTGTTAATAGTTAAGTCTACTATTAACTATAAATGAAAAAAAGAGCGAAATTCAAGTAAAAATGGCTGCGTAAAACAGGCACGCTGAAATGAGGCAACTTTGGTCACGGTGGCTACTTCTGAGGTTTCTGTTATGTAAATTAACCTTTCAACAGCAAACTGTTAATGATTTTCTTTGATATTTCTAAAATCTTTTATTTTCATAATGGGATTTTGTAAAATTTCTTGTTTTCAAACAGCGTGACTGCGTAACAATCGGCGTCACACGCCTCCGGACATACAAAATAAACCGACATGTCGTTGTTGCTGATCACAGAACAAATAAAGCCATGAAAATCACTAACTTTTATTAAACTAAAGTTGTACAACTACACACATTGAATGTGTATGCACACAATCAAGAAATTTCTGGCTTCTAAGTTATGGTGTCACAGATGTTACACAGTTACACTATATTACACCGCAGGTACACATTTCATATTTACCCATCTATTGGCAGTTTGGTATGTTGGTCTGCTTTTTTTTTACAGTTATAAACTACACACGTTAATTAACAATAATTAACAATGGTGCTAACATTTAAAGTTGAGTTTGATTTTTTAGCAGTAATTCCCCTATTTAGTTATCATTAGTGTGGAATGACTCTACCAGCATTGTTTTTGGCTAAGCACAATAAACAACAAACAACTCGTAACATTATTATGCGCCAGAGGATACTCTGCACTGCCCCCCTTGGTGCCTAATGTGTCTAAAAAAAATTGGCAAAAACTTAGTACACAAGTGTTCAATCAAAAGAAATCACTTCGTGGTAAACTCTGGAATGGCGGTCGTCAGTCAGCCGCGCTGGTATGAAATCGTATACAGTAGGCCGTTAGGCGCTTTACAAGAACGCCTGCAGCGCGGTTCTACTTAACAATCAGTCAGGCGAGTTCTTCAGGACGACGATCGGTGTCCGTCAAGGATGCCTGCTCTCTCCTGTCCTTTTCAACATATTCCTGGAGAAGATCATGCAGGAAACCCTCCACGACCACCATACTTCAATCTCTATTGGTGGCAGATCCCTGTGCAATCTTCGATTCGCAGACGACATTGACCTCATGGCAGGCAGCAATAGTGAGCTCCAAAACCTGACAGACAAACTTTCAAGTAGCGCAGGGTCTTATGGCATGGAGATCAGTACGGATAAAAGCAAAGTGATGATCAACACCACAAGCGACAGCAGCAGCAACATTCACATGAACGGCCAGAAGCTAGAAGAGGTCAATAGCTTCAAGTACTTGGGAGCCACCCTGTCCAAAGACGGTAGTTGCATAGCAGAGATCCGTATCAGGATAGGTACAGCAACATCCGCAATGGCCAGGCTGGACAGGATATGGCGAAGTAACTCCATCAGCTTCACCATCAAGTACAGGCTTTACAAGTCTCTCGTAGTGTCTATTCTACTCTACGGCTGTGAGACTTGGACACTGCTTGCAGACTCAGAAAAGAAAATCCAGGCCTTTGAGAACAAGTGCCTGAGGAAGTTGCTCCGCATCTCGTACCGCGAGCACAAGACCAACGAATATGTACGGAGCATCGTCACTTCCCTGGTGGGCCCACATGAACCCCTTCTGGCAACCGTGAAACGGCGCAAGCTTGCTTGGTTTGGCCACGTGACCCGACACAACACCTTGTCCAAGACTATCCTCCAAGGCACTCTCGAAGGAAGTCGTCGGCGAGGTCGTCAGAGAAAGAGTTGGGTCGCAAACATAAAAGAATGGACCGAACTCGAGATGCCAGACTTGCTTGCCACCGCCCAAAATAGAACTCAGTGGAGAGCACTGTCTGTTGCTGCTGCCTTTCAGTCCCCCCAACGCCCAGTTCGGGCAAGGGACTGATGATGATGATGATGATGAGGCCGTTAGACTGACAATGTATGCTTCAAATTTAGTATCTAAACAAATTGATTTTTTTTAAAAATCTGTCTATGGCGGTTCTGTTTAAACAAATCATAATAATCATTGCGTCAGTCAGTGCCTTATTAATAAGAAGAGTGATCAAGTCATTATTTATCTTCCTGCTATAATCTGCTATTATGCCGTACAAACGTAACTCAGATCAAATAACACACACACACAAAAAAAAACATTTTCCGGCAGCGAGGCCAAGCAACCCACTGCATGCATGTCTAACTCACGTCACTAGTAGTTTCACTTTCAGGTTGGTCAGCTCCACTCCCGCCTTTTACGTTGAAATATCTTTTTTAAGGCACAAGCCAGAAAGTTTTTGCGAATTTTTACGACTTTACAGCACAATGATCGTAAAAGCTAATCGTATTTGGTCCACCGCCACTAAATGAACTGTTTTGTCTGGAAATATATAGAAAAATGTTAGTTCTGTGCGGAAACTATATAGATGAACATGTGAGAAACAAGTGCGCTCCGGCCAGATGTCAAACGACCTAAACATACACACGCACAATGGCAATATTTGGTGGTCATTTTTGGATCAGAAAACTTTGCATGCGCTGATCTCGCAAACTAAAATTTCAGAGCGCGAAAAAATTTATCGGGGAACAGATAAAAATATCACCGCCTCCCACCGAAAGTATCTTGAGTCGTCTGCTTCGTGACAGTTTTACGCGCGGGTCAGATCAAAAATGGCATGGGCTGGAATGGTAAAAGTGTTCACCCCTATGGGAAAATGCTGATCATATGAGTAAACGAAGGAGGATGAGCATGTAAGCAGATGTGTTAGGAGAATCCAGGCTTTGATATTTTGGGGGATTGGAGCAATCGGACTGACTCGACAGTCCTGAGAGATAAACAACCGTCCGAAATTAGCTCTGCCTGGCCGTTAATTACGTTCTGTGACTCGCAGTGTAAAGAAGAACACAGGACAATGGGGTGGTCCGGCCTTTTTTGCACACACTGCGCGAACAAATAATTTTTTTTAGACACAAATATGAACAATTAGCACAATACTGGCAAACGTCTTAGATCAAAATCGTTATTTGCTGTGTTAGTGATAAACATCGAAATTAACGATTATTTCTCTCAGGATGACAATGTAAGCAATCATGAGTCATATCACAGCTGTACTGTAAAACATACAAAAGAATTAAATGTTTTTCACGATGGTAATAATCTACAGACATACACACAGAAATGTGTTTCGTTAACTGAAAATGTGCCCGCAGACAATTTCTCACATATTGAATTTGAATGGTGGCTAGGCCTCCGGGCAGCCATCTCATCTTTCTTCTCAGCCACGGCGCGTCAATTGTTGATTGAGAGTTGGGGGGGGGGGGGGGGGGGATGGTCAAAGAAGAGTCACTACAATAAGTGTGCAAAGCCGATTTTTTCCCGGTATGTGAAAGTTTCGCAAGCAAGTGTTCGATGAAAAATATGCCCGCCAGACACCGATATATCTAGATATAATATTCAAATTAATTAACTTGAGTAATATAAACACATAAAACAACAATTCACTTACCGCTTTACCTTTGGCCAAAGAACGGGATGTTTTTCCTCCTCGCCGCTTGGCGTCCATATCAAAAGTTTTATTAAGTTACGAATTCTTGTCCTGTAGCAAGAATTAGGCGAACACTGAAAGTTAACACGGACTGATACACAATCTCTTTCCGCTCCGTGTCACCTTCCGTCACAGAATGACTCGTCAGCACCGACCGGCAGACAGTTTGTGAAAAGCCGGGAAAACTGCAGCGTACTGATTGGCTCAAATGCGCAGCGTACCAATGTCACGTGTTTTATCCGGCATTAGCGTGGACGCACTACTGTCACGTGACCAATTTACAATTATTGTACTTGCTTTCGAATCTGTTTTGTCGGATGTCCAGCTTGTTGTTGGAACAGCTTTAAATAAGTTAGACTCACTGACAAGCCTACAACGAGCTCAGGTGTGAGACTGTCTAATCCCCACCCTTTTGAAGGCCAGTTAGCAGCCTGTAAGAGTACAAAGAAAGCTGCAACACCTGCTGAGCGATCAAGGTCTTTCTATCTGCACTGACATAAACTGTCATGGTCTTTTCAGCCGCAGGGGCTCAGTTAATAAATCTTTAGCTCAGCTATTCCTCATGTGGAAACAGGGTGGGAGAAGTCTGTTAGTTATTGTGGTTTAACGCCGAGCAGGCGACTAAGGCCATATCACGGCGGGAGGGTGGGAGAAGGGATGAGGGGGAATGGAGGTTGGGCGAGAGGGGAAGGAGGGGGAGGTGTCATTGAAATTTCAACACACCATCCATCGGCAAAAGGCATAGACTCTCGTGACCCAGTATCTCACGAAAACCTATACCTGTCCGGTTATGTGTAGCCGCCGTGATGTAAGGGCCGTTTCCTGCTGGCACAATTGAAACACAAACTGCCGTTAAGTGATTTCCATTCACTAAACAAAACAAAAATAATAATTTTTAAAAAAATCACACATTGTGAAGATGTGTGCATGCTGACGCCCGTTTAGGTTTTAATTGCTTTTAACAACAGTTCTATGTGCATATCCTGAATTTTACCTCATTTTAACTGTATTAACAATAAGCTCCCCCCCCCCCCGCCCCCTCTTTGTTTTAATGGCCGTTGATGAGGTAGACATTCCCGCCCCACACCCCACCCCACCCCCACCCCCCCCCCCCCCCCCCACCCCTGCGACTGACTGCTTTACGCCCGCTCATTCGGCGGCGCGGTCATGCCTGCTGGATCACGTACCTTCCGCCGGCCTCCTTCCTAGTTACGCAAACCCCTGAAGAACGTACTTTTGGAGCAAAACCGCCGTATGTGTGTGTGCGTATATGTACATAAACATGAAAATCTCAGATATTTGTGTACGCACACGCTTGAAAATTAAGGACTGGCTTTTCTCCAGGGGTGTCTAGGAGAGCCTTTGAGCGGCATACATGTATTGAAATTGGATGTCGCATTGAAGAGTAAATCAGAGACCGTTTCAGTATAAAAAGTCGGTGTACCCACAAGTCCGTATTTTTCGCTATATTCTCTTAAAATTTTGTTTGGAGAAAGACAATGGATACGTTCGTTAGCTTAGCCAGCTCTTAAACCTTCTAAAATTTATTGTAGGAAAAAAAATCAAAACTGTAAAAAAAAAAATTAAACTGAATCCCCGAAGAGTCAGACGGTTACATAAAATCAAAAGACACCTAAGTGTTATACAATGTTCCTGAATTGACGCAAAGCACCAGCACTTCAGTGTGAGTTGACGCAATGCTCGCCCTCTCTCTAAACGTTTGATTTAATTAGGAATACAGTTTTTATCTTTGTTACGATATCTTAGAGCATATCAGTTGTGAAAAAAGCAAACCAACGTCTGTACCTTCTTAGGAAACTGAGAACTTTTGATGTCAGTTCCAAGATTTTAGAATCCGTTTATAGAAGCCTGATTGAAAGCATACTGACTATTAACATCACTGCTTGGAATGGCCACCTCAGTATGAAAAACAGGGGCAGACTGTCACGTATCGTCACAACAGCTGGGAAGCTCATTGGCCTAGGACAGTACCCATTACATGGTCTGAACCATCGTGCTGTCAGAAGAAAAGTGGCTAGCATTGTCAGTGATCCTCGTCACCCACTATTTGATCAATTTCAAATGCTACCATCAGGCAGACGTTTCAACATGCCACTTGTCAAAAATACTGTTTTTAAGAAGTCTTTTATTTAAACTGCTGTCTCGATTTTGAACTCTTGTTTATAACGCCGTGATATATAATATGTGATCTACATAACATTACCTCTCTTCGTGTGATAGATTGTTTATGATAGATTGCCTGTGATAGATTGTTTATGATAGATTGCCTGTGATAGATTGTTTATGATAGATTGCCTGTGATAGATTGCTGCAATGATAATTTTAATGGAATGTTTTATAGTGTTTTGTAATGTTGTTTTATGACGAGCCAAAAGGCAAATTTCTGTCGTGCTTTGACTCAAACAGACAATAAAGTTGTATTATATTGTATTGTGCAAAAAGCGGGAAAATACACGCAAGCCGCTCAGTCACAGGTCTATAGAAGAGAACTTTGTAGGCTAGCTCACCCCATTTATTTTTTCACACTCGAGGCTACCCAAAAAATTGGTTCAACTGTTAAATTGACTGCAAAGAACAAATTAAATGCCGCACATGGTTTGCAAAATATGCACGTCCACTCATCAAGCCATTTACATGCCGCACATGTACACTGATTTACATAAAACCCGTGCAGTTGCAGGGGCTATATTTACTGCCATGGGGTTTCCTAACTTTTAAGGTGTCAATCAAGCTGAAATAGGATGTCTTACATTTTACTGACTCCGTACGAAAACATATAATAAAATGATTTTCTTTTCTTTTTACTGCTAGGAATACTGATCTTGCGAAATACATATGTAAATAATAGGAAAAGATTTACAGTCAATGTTCTCTACACAACCAAGGTCAAATTTAGATTTTTGCGCTCTTGTAATAACACATCACGGATGATAGAAAAGTGCCATGTCTCTGCAAGACGCAGGCCAGTAAGACTCTATAAAGTCTTATTTATGATTAAGAATTAATGCTTCTCCTGAGTCTGCAGGGGCTCATAAACACGCAGAGATTAACGCAATTTGTATAGCTACGTCATTTGTGTAGTTTAGTTGAGGGTCTTACACAACTGCATTGCCTTTCCATCTCAAGGTGTTCGTTGAAACCAGTTAACATCAATCGGAGAACATTGATGTAAAATTGTCCAAATAAGAAATAATAAATCCTCATGCCTCATATTTGTATATATCGCAAAAGACGATGGGCCCAGCTTGGCCCGATCTCCTGGGTTGGGTGGACATTTCAGTTGTCCTTTAGACACACAGATATATGGCGACATACATTCAATATTCTGTTTAGTTTTTTTCACAAGTAGTGCAGGCACGTCCTGAGAAAGTCTTTTATTGCTGTCGGGACGTTAAACAATGTACAATCAATCAATCAACCTTTTTTAGGGTCCTCTCGCATCTAATGTTATCTGGTTGGATTATATAGTCTAGTGCAACACCACTCCTAACTCAATATCCAGGCGCTCTTTTAGATACTCTATATACACTGACCATATGTATTTATGTGTCCCTTACGCGAGCTGCATGGGGCTACAGAGAATCTATGCCTCTTGATTGCAGAGGTGACGTCATTCACTTGTAAAAATCTGCGACCGTGATCATGTTTTAAAAAAAGTAAATTCCTGTACTGACACCAGGGATCGAGCAAACTGTTTAATTCAGTTTAATGTCCCACTGGCACATATGTGATCGGGGATGAGCAAACTGTTTCAACGCCAGCGTACATGTATTGGCATCTCTCAATGCAAATTGAAGATTAGCCCCGCCCATTTCTTTCCCTCGCCATTAGCCTTTCTATTTCAAACATGATGGTGTGAGGAGAGGCGGAGGTGTATTCGCTAAACAGCGCAGGCGCAGACCTGCCTGGCCTTTACTTTCGACGGCGTGCATGCCAGCCTAGAAGCAGGCAAACCAAGTGGTATTAACGGCTTTCTCTCATAGATAAAAATCGCACTAGCGGTGTGGCACTGACGTCACGCCACGCGAGCGACTAGCGTAGCCATCTGCTACCTCCCACTGACGGAACTGCCGCTACCGGCCTTCAGTGGCGCATCACAGTAGTAAATCTATACTATCCCAATCCCCCTCCCGCCCCCCTCCACCATGTCACTCTCGGTGTCGTGGGACATTAAAAATGAACGAATAATAATAATAATAATAATAATAATAATAATAATAATAATGCGGAGTCTGAGGGGATCACCACCTCCCCCCCCCCCCCTACACCCCTCTTCAAACCCGATCGTCCCTCATACGCTTTTTGGCGTGAGCAGGGACAGTAATCTGGACTCTTGTCTTGAAGAAGAATGACACTGCTAATCACATAGGCCCATTAAGCTGTAGGGGCCGTGTCTTTCAGCCGCAAGATTTCACCAGAGTCCGAAATAGTTCAGGCGATTAAACGTCGGACGAAAGAGAGCAAAGGGAGTCGCTGGGTCGTGGGTTCGAGTCCCCGCCCCGGCCCCGGTAGCTGGACTCGCAATCCAGGGAAAAAATACGGGTTTGTTCAATGAAGGTTTGCTCATTGAAATGTTCTGGTAATTCAAAAGTGGCACAATTGCAGTGCACCCTATTTTGATCAGTGCAATAGATTTCCCTCCCCCCCCCCCTGCCCCCCCCCCCCCTGCCCACTCCCCTGCTCCCCCCTGCCCCCCCCCCCCCCCCCACACACACACACACCTTTCCCCATAAACCGCTCGTCAGAGCCGTCCATTATCACTTTGGTGCCGTGGACAAACCAACATTTCACCATTTCTTGTGTAGCTTTAACTATGAAGGGGTTTCCTAATTTTTAAAGCGATATATATATTTAGAGTATTTTTATTCTGATACAGCTGAATCCAACAGTGACATGTTAAATGAATTGCCATTGCATTCTTTACAGTCTACTGGCGCCCTAGAGAAACGGACCGATACAGCACAGAAATTTGGGGACAATGCAGCACCCGTGCCTCGCGCTACTTTGTAGTTTTATTGAAGGGAATGCTCGCCTGAGAATCAATCAATCAATCATACCAGCTTACCGTCCCGACTAACATTAGACATGTATGGGGGACTAGCAGGTTTAACTGGGTGCTAAAAAGGGGTTGGGGTTGTGGGATGGGGGGGGGGGGGGGGAGAAGGGGCGGTGGGGTGGGCCGGGAGGTTGCAGAGGGCCGGCAGGACCAAAGCCGAGCTGTCGCCCCTCCCCCCCCCCCACCTCCTCGCGAGACTCTCTGGATCCGCCCCTGCGTAAACTATTATTTAAAGTTTAAAGGTGTGTCTCAGGCGAGCTAGTGATGCAGCAGATCCAGCCTGGACCCCGGCCAAATAGTAAGCAGCAAAGAGATAACGGAGAATTAAAAACACAGGGTCAAAGTAATAAAGCAACAGAGAAAAAAAAAGTTGAATTAAAAAAACGAATTAAATTAAACCCGCTCTCAAATCCTGACCCAGTCAAATTGTTAATATTTGCGTGGCTGCAGGCCGCGCGGCCTCAATACTGCCGGCTGTATAATCCCTTAACCCACCACACCCTGGGGTAGATACATATGCCTAATTTTCAATTGTTTTATCATTTTTAATTCATTTAACCATGCTTCTTATCAATCCATTTACATATACAGGTTCTTTTAAACCTTGTTTTAAACAAAAAAATGCTATGAAATAGCACATACTACTGAAATATGTTTAACTCCTAATTTTTTAGCACCTTTAAATCTCTTACCAAATTTTCTCTTTTCATGCAGGCCCCTTATTACATTGTTTTAATAAAGACCTTATAAAAAAATAGTGTACACCATCTTAATCATTTTCCACATAATTAAAAGGACTGTTGGTACTTTGGTGAATGGTCGGCCTTGGTGCCCCCGCACCAACGTAGCAATGCTGGATCGCCGCTCGGCTTTGGTCCTGCCGGCCCTCTGCAACCTCCCGGCCCATCCCGCATTGTCCCTCCCTTGTCCCCGCCGACCCTCCCCCCCCCCCAGCCCCCCCCCCTCTCCCGCCCCCCCCCCTACAACACCATGTTAAACCTGCTAGTCCTGCATACATTTCTAATGTTAGTCGGGACGGTAAGCTGGATTGATTGAAAAATCTATGGTATGGTATGGTATGGTATGGTATGGTATGGTATGGTATGGTATGGTATGGTATGGTATGGTATGGTATGGTATGGTATGGTATGGTATGGTATCTCTAAGGCGCACATATCCATCTAATTAAAGATGCTCAAGGCGCCGCCGTAGGGATGGAAGCTGAAGCTTTGAAAGCCTGCTGCTAGTTGAGCGCTACTTTATGTGCAAACCTCCACCCGGCTATTAACTTCGGTGCATGTGAAATATTTCTGTTTCCATTTTACCGGCCCTACCGGGCCTTCTCTTTTTGATTGGTTTAAATAGTTTATTACTTTTGCAAAATACATAATAGAATATACATCACTTGTCATCAGATCAAAACAAGCCAAAGTTTAGTGATAATGGGATTTTTAACGTGCGCACTTGATGATAATGCGTGTTGTGCACACGAAGGCGAGACAGGCAACCGTAAGCCGAGTCTGTACGTAAATTTGACTCGATGGGAATGAGGAAAAGTCCACATCCCATTCCTGCCTACCAGGGGATTCGAACCCGGGACCTTACGACTTATCCACTAAGCTAGGTCTCTATGCACTTGCACTTGTCTTGTCCTCCTCCCCGCCTCCACCCCACCTCCATAACAAAACAATATTAATCGAGCACTTCTAATTCTTATTTGGTGTTAATTTTCTTATTGAAAAGAATGTTCTGCCTGGAGTTTCTGCAGGAGCAATCACCTGGTGTTTGACAACAACACTACACGACCAATTAATCCTCCTTAGGAGAAACAATACAGCCATTGGTGAAATCGTGATACTGCTCTATACACCCACAAACCTTCTTCATATAAGGACACAGGATCACATCACAAAAATAGTCATGATCACTCATGGTGTATACCTATTACACTGGCTGACGATTACTTACGGGTTAGTTAGTGATCAAAATCAAGACATTTCACACTTCCCCTCTCGTGACACGCAGCAATGACCACATTGCTACTCTGATGGGCACTGGTGCATGTCCACGGACACTACTTCAGAAGACGCAATCTGTGTGAGACTGAGGACCTACTGAGTTAGAGAGTAATGTGTGAGGGGATTAGCACTTACATGTGACACCCTGGCCACCCCCCCCCCCGGGGGCGGGGGGGGGGGGGAGATACAGTGCAGTTGATTTTTCGCTTTCTGATCACAGTTGGCGTGTCCTCAGTCGTAGACTTAAACCTAGATAAACGTGTTGTACCCGTCTTTTCTAAGCGTGTTTCTTTCTCCGTTGGGTACTTCTTTAAACCTAGATGACTTCCACATATGTGAATGCAAATAATAATAATAATAATAATAATAATAATAATAATAATAATTATTATTATTATTATAATAATAATACCGGTTATTATATAGGCGCTTTTCCCAATACTTCAAATCAGCTCAAAGCGCCGCGAACTGAACCCAACACGCATGCTCACGTGACACACACACATACACACTGAAGACAAACACAGTACAAGACAAACACAGGACATTCACGTGATGCGACGGGTCAGCTCAGCTACGGAGGTTTCGGAAATTTTGATCGCTTGTATTTGAAATTTTATAAAGTGGGAGGAAGAGCCGGAGTACGCAGAGAAAGAACCCCCGACGATCCGCCCGAATTCACGGTGACACTTAGTAGAGGAGAAAAGTCCGACGCCTGAACCCGTAATCTTTAGCATTGGTGGTAGGCGCTTAACTAAGGCGCCACGGACCGCCCAAACCATTCGTATCGCACAGAAAAATGCAATGCTTTTCATGAGCCCCTGTGACCGAAGGGCACATGAAACTCTATGCCTGGTTGAGGGACTGAGTTGGGCCCCAGTTCAGCAATGATTGGACACTTTTCCAGAGCCGGCTGGGGTTGACCAGCAGTCAGCGGCTTATTGCCAGTCTGAGGATGCAATGAGGATTGTATCGCACAGCAAGAGACACTGATTTACATGAGCCCCTTATGAATGCGGGGCACATGGCACTCTATGTCTGGGTGACAGTACTGTGACAGGTGCAGGTCATGAGTACCAAGTGAACATATTTGACTATAGCCCATGAACAAATGAGATAATTGTGAAATACACCGTACAAGAAAAGAAGATCCATAGAATAGTAAAACACAACTTCCACAAATAACCATCAACAAACAAACAAAAAAATGGGTCAGGGCTGACGGTGGGGCCCGCCCCCCCCCCCCCTCCCTCCGGCTCAGCCACTGTTACGGATCCCCAAAGTCCTCTTCTCATCGACAATGTTTCATTTACATTTGTGTCCACCAGTACCGACACATGATGAGACGAGTTTGTTTCGTCTCTGCAAGACGTAAATCAATCTAAATTTGAAAAGTTTTACTTTCGAGCATGGTATTGATTGATTAGTTCCGGGTCCGCGGCACCGAAGTAATAATGGACGGCCCTGACGGGCGGGTTATGGGGGCAGGGAAATCTATTGCCTATGGAGTACGACCTGAACACTGATCAACTCAGGCGCACTCCAGCTGTGCCACTTTGATTTATCAGGACCTTTTAACGGACATGCTATTGAACAAATCCGTCTTTTCCCCCTGGATTGTCAGTCTAGCTACTGGGGCCGGGACGGGGATTCGAACCCACGACCCGGCGATTCCCTTCGCTCTCCTGCTCCGACGCTTAACCGCCTGAGCTATTTCAGACTCCAATCGCATGGTATTGGTCGGTCGTACATGCATTTATTGTCATTTAGAGGAAACATTGGAACATTGTTCGTCCTTGGTGAAAACGGATAGTGACAATACCCGACAATTAATAGTCAAAAGTAAAAGTAGCCTTGACAGATATGTTAAATTAACACTGATAAGAGGCATGATTAGTGTTCAGTCATTCCAAATGAATGAATAAATGTCTGAAAGAACGAACAAACGAACGAACGAACGAACAAACGAATGCAGTCTATGTGCTGGAAAGAGTGTGCATTCTTTTTTCTTTTTCTTTTTTTATTTTTGAACATTGCTGTGCAAGGGTTTAATTTCCGAAATAAAAGAAGCAATAATTAAATAGGGCCTGTTTGAACTCCCTCAGGCAACCCCTTTTCACTGGGTTTGAATCCCGTCCCGGCCCCTGTAGCTGGACTCACAATCCAGGGGAAAAAACGGATTTGTTCAATAGCATGTCCGTTGAAAGGTCCTGGTAAATCAAAGTGGCACAGTTGGAGTGTGCCTGAGTTGATCAGTGTTCAGGTCGTACTCCATAGGCTATAGATTTCCCTGTCCCCAATAACCCGCCCGTCAAGGCCGTCCACGATCACCTCGGTGCTGTGGACGTTAAACCCGAACGGATTTGTTCAATAGCATGTCCGTTGAAAGGTCCTGGTAAATCAAAGTGGCACAGTTGGAGTGTGCCTGAGTTGATCAGTGTTCAGGTCGTACTCCATAGGCTATAGATTTCCCTGTTCCCAATAACCCGCCCGTCAAGGCCGTCCACGATCACCTCGGTGCTGTGGACGTTAAAACCAAACCCTTTTCACTGCTCGAGACAGGCTCATGAATCGCCACCGGGCACAACCCGTTTAGTCGCTTGATCTCGCACGGTCGGGATTAACTGATTTGTGCAGGATTTTAACGTCCACAACACAAGAGTGATAATGGGCGGCCCTAAAAGGAGGCATCGCAGCTGATATATATATATATATATATATATATATATATATATATATATATATATATATATATATATATATATATATATATATATATATATATATTATATATATATATATATATATATATATATATATATATATATATATATATATATATATCAACACCGACACACTCAGCTTCCTCTTTCACTACTTTATTTTCAGGGTAAGAAAACACCGTACTGGTTATACATGTGAACTAAGGTGCGTGAGACCAAAATCGGATCGGCTGCGGTGTAACCGACCAGTAAAATTTACTGTAAGTGCCCTCAGTCGACCAGCAAGCCGCTTTGAGGATCGCCACGCCCCTTTTTACCACGTCACTTATGCTTGCTACGCGTGTGCTGCAGTTGGCAAACTTCTCCCTGTTTATGCCTGCGTCTGCCAGCACCAGTTTAATCCATCTAGAAAGAAGTATCTAATTAATTAATTCTAGATATCCGTGGGGGCAAATGGTTTATGGAAACTGATAAACACATCTCGTGAACAGCTGACAGTCTGTACTCACTGGTTCGCTCTAAGCTACGAAGGTAATGTGCTAAGCAAAAAGGAGCAATTCAGTGTTCTACAGGCTCCACATAACTTGGTCTAGTTTGTTTCTGTTTATCACTAAAGTAATTCATGCACTTGTTCTCAGATATTTTGATACGCCCCCCCCCCCAACCCCCACCCTCCCCCTGACGAAAAAAAAAAAAAATTGGGGGGATGGTTATTTGTGGAAGTTGTGTTTTACTATTCGATGGTTCTTCTTTTTTTGTACGGTGTATTCACATTTATCTCACGGGATCGGTGGGTGGACCTAGTGTGTTCATGGGCCTATAGTCAAATTCAGTAATATCCTCACTTGGCACCCCTGACCTGCACCTGTCACAGTACTTCACCCAGACATAAACTGTTTCACGTGCCCCGCACTCACAGGGGCTCATGTACATCAGTGCCTCTTGCTGTGCGATACAATCTTCATTGCATCCTCAGACTGAGACAGTCATCTGGCAATAAGCCGCTGACTGCTGGTCAACCCCAGCGGTGGAAAAGTGTCCAATCATTGCTGAACTGGGGACCAACTCAGTCCCTCAGCCAGGCATAGACTTTTATGTGCCCCTTCAGTCACAGGGGCTCATCATCAGTGAAAAGCATTACCTCTTTCTGTGCCGGCGATACGAATGGTATTGTATCCTCATACGTGGCACTCATCTAGGGTTATGTCTACGTCTGTGGACACGCTAACTGTGATCAGAAAGCGAAAAATCAACTGCGCTGTGAGCAGCCGACTGGCCCGGGTGTCACAGGTAATTGCTAATCCCCTAATCCCGTCACACATCACTCTCTGAGCACAGCGGGTCTCCAGTCTCACACAGATTGCGTATAGTAGCTTTGTCTTTTGAGGTAGTGTCCGTGGACATGCACCAGTGCCCATCAGGATAGCAATGTCTTCATTGATGCGCGTCACCACAAGGTGTGAAATGTCTGGATTTTGATTAACCTTGAACTAACCCTTAAGTAATCATCAGTCAATCTAAGAGCTAAACATCATGAGTGATAATGACTATTTCTGTGATCTGATCCTGTGTTCCTCATCTGGAAGAGGTTTATGGGTATATAGAGCAGTATCACAATTTTCACGAATGGCTGTGTTGTTTCTCAGACGGAGGAGTACTTGGTAGTGTAGTGAGGTGATTGCTCCTCCACCCCGCCCCCGCAAAAAAAAAAAAAAAAAAAAAAAGAAAGAAAAAGAAAGAAAGAAAGACGCGTAGAGAGAACGGTTACAATACTATTGTACACTACTGTACAATTGTAAAGGAAATCCCCAAAAGAAAAGCACCAAGAAAGAATAATTTCAAGACAACCTATTTGTAATTTGTCTTTTTAAGTGCGTTTCTTTCTTTGTATGAATTTATGCTCGCCTGATAGTCACTGTTATACTGTTTTGGTCTGGATTTCTTTTGTATGAAACATTTTGGAAAACGGAGGGGAGGGGGGGTAGGAAGGGAGGGTTGCCCCCCCCCCTCCGGCGGTCGAGACACCCTCTGGATCCGCCCCTGTGATATCTAACTTTGAAAACAATGCAAGGCATGTCCTCTCTGCCCATTTAAAATAGTCATTAGCGTCACTGTTCTAAACCGTTAGGTCCTTGAGAGAAAGTTCATCGGAGTGGGGTAAAGACACTAAATGGTTCAATACATCGTCTACTTCCCAGGTTCCTGTATAAATTGTTTGCAGGTCATTATGTTGTGTTTTATTTTTTGGGTTGTGTGTTGCAGTATTTTTTTAAAAATAAATTCACTTTCTGTTAAGTATTTACTAATGTGTGTCAGCTGAATTGTTGGGTCTTCAGTGATATGCCAAACTGTTTTGTCTGTTATAAATGATTATTTATGGGCTTTCTATTTGGTACCGTTTTAGCATTGAAAGATTATTTCCCAGGAACCGAATGTGGCCTGTACCTGAAGTAGGTTCTTTTTACCCGAGGGTCACTAGTCAACTTCCTGATGGCTGTTAGGAATAGCAGACGACCTGATTACAGATGTCCCTTCCTTTTTTTTTTTTTTTTTTTTTTTTGCAGTATACAATTAGCAGCTAGCCGATACATGACAACTCTTACAGGTAATGTAGTCTCAGCTCAAAAATGTACCTTTCGAGGATTTTCATTAAGTTTTTCCATGTTCTTGTATGATTTGGAGAATGGACTTAGAACTTCATGAAATTACATGGTGCATATTGCATTTGGTACTTATAGTGCTCATTTGAGAGAAATTCCGTGGTACGACTGGCTAACAGCGATACTGACTCAAAGTGATATTCGGGACTTGACCTGTCCAATGTTAGTAGACCCCTAGCCTTGACTTCCCTCTTTAAAACAAACGTAGCATTTTCCAGAATGAAATGGCCGAACCGGCCCCGGCGCCGGGCCGGATCTAACCAAAGAGTATAGAGACTAGCGTGGCCGCGGCCTCTGCGGTACACTTTGGTCTAGCTGACGAGACGGCGACCGTGGATGTCCGAGTCGGCACTACTAGTGACGCGGCCACCGGGGTAAGTGGCCGGCAACTGAGACACCGAGAACTAGACGGAGTCGAACCAGGATCCAACTGCCGCGAGAGACATAGATTTAAGCTTCTTCAGTCCACCCGGAATTTTGCACTTTTCTGCGGCCACTCGCGAGTGCCCAGCCGGTAACTCAGTGTAGGTTTCAGCCTGTTAATCGTGCTTCCCTGCACTGCAGGGCCTCATGAGCTTCTAGTGCATAATAGTAACAGGCATATGAGTGCGTACATACGCTGACGCACGCTCGCACACACACACACGGCACAAAACAAAAAAATACAAAACAAGAGTAGGGCCGGGGTGGCGAGGAAGGATGGGGGTGGGGGTGGGGTGGGGGTGGGGGGGGGGTGAGGGCACCGCACGGTCAGTCACCTGTCAGTCATTCCACACTGATGATGATCTTTTAAGGGGCTCTCACTTAACATCATTTCTCAGGGAAAAAAAAAACCGACCAGCTGCACTGTGATTCATTCCTGGGTTGATACAGATGTTGATTTAGCAGGTCAAGCAAAGAAACTGTTAATAGTTAAGTCTACTATTAACTATAAATGAAAAAAAAGAGCGAAATTCAAGTAAAAATGGCTGCGTAAAACAGGCACGCTGAAATGAGGCAACTTTGGTCACGGTGGCTACTTCTGAGGTTTCTGTTATGTAAATTAACCTTTCAACAGCAAACTGTTAATGATTTTCTTTGATATTTCTAAAATCTTTTATTTTCATAATGGGATTTTGTAAAATTTCTTGTTTTCAAACAGCGTGACTGCGTAACAATCGGCGTCACACGCCTCCGGACATACAAAATAAACCGACATGTCGTTGTTGCTGATCACAGAACAAATAAAGCCATGAAAATCACTAACTTTTATTAAACTAAAGTTGTACAACTACACACATTGAATGTGTATGCACACAATCAAGAAATTTCTGGCTTCTAAGTTATGGTGTCACAGATGTTACACAGTTACACTATATTACACCGCAGGTACACATTTCATATTTACCCATCTATTGGCAGTTTGGTATGTTGGTCTGCTTTTTTTTTTACAGTTATAAACTACACACGTTAATTAACAATAATTAACAATGGTGCTAACATTTAAAGTTGAGTTTGATTTTTTAGCAGTAATTCCCCTATTTAGTTATCATTAGTGTGGAATGACTCTACCAGCATTGTTTTTGGCTAAGCACAATAAACAACAAACAACTCGTAACATTATTATGCGCCAGAGGATACTCTGCACTGCCCCCCTTGGTGCCTAATGTGTCTAAAAAAAATTGGCAAAAACTTAGTACACAAGTGTTCAATCAAAAGAAATCACTTCGTGGTAAACTCTGGAATGGCGGTCGTCAGTCAGCCGCGCTGGTATGAAATCGTATACAGTAGGCCGTTAGACTGACAATGTATGCTTCAAATTTAGTATCTAAACAAATTGATTTTTTTTAAAAATCTGTCTATGGCGGTTCTGTTTAAACAAATCATAATAATCATTGCGTCAGTCAGTGCCTTATTAATAAGAAGAGTGATCAAGTCATTATTTATCTTCCTGCTATAATCTGCTATTATGCCGTACAAACGTAACTCAGATCAAATAACACACACACACAAAAAAACATTTTCCGGCAGCGAGGCCAAGCAACCCACTGCATGCATGTCACTCGTAGTTTCACTTTCAGGTTGGTCAGCTCCACTCCCGCCTTTTACGTTGAAATATCTTTTTTAAGGCACAAGCCAGAAAGTTTTTGCGAATTTTTACGACTTTACAGCACAATGATCGTAAAAGCTAATCGTATTTGGTCCACCGCCACTAAATGAACTGTTTTGTCTGGAAATATATAGAAAAATGTTAGTTCTGTGCGGAAACTATATAGATGAACATGTGAGAAACAAGTGCGCTCCGGCCAGATGTCAAACGACCTAAACATACACACGCACAATGGCAATATTTGGTGGTCATTTTTGGATCAGAAAACTTTGCATGCGCTGATCTCGCAAACTAAAATTTCAGAGCGCGAAAAAATTTATCGGGGAACAGATAAAAATATCACCGCCTCCCACCGAAAGTATCTTGAGTCGTCTGCTTCGTGACAGTTTTACGCGCGGGTCAGATCAAAAATGGCATGGGCTGGAATGGTAAAAGTGTTCACCCCTATGGGAAAATGCTGATCATATGAGTAAACGAAGGAGGATGAGCATGTAAGCAGATGTGTTAGGAGAATCCAGGCTTTGATATTTTGGGGGATTGGAGCAATCGGACTGACTCGACAGTCCTAAGAGATAAACAACCGTCCGAAATTAGCTCTGCCTGGCCGTTAATTACGTTCTGTGACTCGCAGTGTAAAGAAGAACACAGGACAATGGGGTGGTCCGGCCTTTTTTGCACACACTGCGCGAACAAATAATTTTTTTTAGACACAAATATGAACAATTAGCACAATACTGGCAAACGTCTTAGATCAAAATCGTTATTTGCTGTGTTAGTGATAAACATCGAAATTAACGATTATTTCTCTCAGGATGACAATGTAAGCAATCATGAGTCATATCACAGCTGTACTGTAAAACATACAAAAGAATTAAATGTTTTTCACGATGGTAATAATCTACAGACATACACACAGAAATGTGTTTCGTTAACTGAAAATGTGCCCGCAGACAATTTCTCACATATTGAATTTGAATGGTGGCTAGGCCTCCGGGCAGCCATCTCATCTTTCTTCTCAGCCACGGCGCGTCAATTGTTGATTGAGAGTTGGGGGGGGGGGGGGGGGGGGATGGTCAAAGAAGAGTCACTACAATAAGTGTGCAAAGCCGATTTTTTCCCGGTATGTGAAAGTTTCGCAAGCAAGTGTTCGATGAAAAATATGCCCGCCAGACACCGATATATCTAGATATAATATTCAAATTAATTAACTTGAGTAATATAAACACATAAAACAACAATTCACTTACCGCTTTACCTTTGGTCAAAGAACGGGATGTTTTTCCTCCTCGCCGCTTGGCGTCCATATCAAAAGTTTTATTAAGTTACGAATTCTTGTCCTGTAGCAAGAATTAGGCGAACACTGAAAGTTAACACGGACTGATACAGAATCTCTTTCCGCTCCGTGTCACCTTCCGTCACAGAATGACTCGTCAGCACCGACCGGCAGACAGTTTGTGAAAAGCCGGGAAAACTGCAGCGTACTGATTGGCTCAAATGCGCAGCGTACCAATGTCACGTGTTTTATCCGGCATTAGCGTGGACGCACTACTGTCACGTGACCAATTTACAATTATTGTACTTGCTTTCGAATCTGTTTTGTCGGATGTCCAGCTTGTTGTTGGAACAGCTTTAAATAAGTTAGACTCACTGACAAGCCTACAACGAGCTCAGGTGTGAGACTGTCTAATCCCCACCCTTTTGAAGGCCAGTTAGCAGCCTGTAAGAGTACAAAGAAAGCTGCAACACCTGCTGAGCGATCAAGGTCTTTCTATCTGCACTGACATAAACTGTCATGGTCTTTTCAGCCGCAGGGGCTCAGTTAATAAATCTTTAGCTCAGCTATTCCTCATGTGGAAACAGGGTGGGAGAAGTCTGTTAGTTATTGTGGTTTAACGCCGAGCAGGCGACTAAGGCCATATCACGGCGGGAGGGTGGGAGAAGGGATGAGGGGGAATGGAGGTTGGGCGAGAGGGGAAGGAGGGGGAGGTGTCATTGAAATTTCAACACACCATCCATCGGCAAAAGGCATAGACTCTCGTGACCCAGTATCTCACGAAAACCTCTACCTGTCCGGTTATGTGTAGCCGCCGTGATGTAAGGGCCGTTTCCTGCTGGCACAATTGAAACACAAACTGCCGTTAAGTGATTTCCATTCACTAAACAAAACAAAAATAATAATTTTTAAAAAAATCACACATTGTGAAGATGTGTGCATGCTGACGCCCGTTTAGGTTTTAATTGCTTTTAACAACAGTTCTATGTGCATATCCTGAATTTTACCTCATTTTAACTGTATTAACAATAAGCTTCCCCCCCCCCCCCGCCCCCTCTTTGTTTTAATGGCCGTTGATGAGGTAGACATTCCCGCCCCACACCCCACCCCACCCCCACTCCCCCCCCCCACCCCCACCCCTGCGACTGACTGCTTTACGCCCGCTCATTCGGCGGCGCGGTCATGCCTGCTGGATCACGCACCTTCCGCCGGCCTCCTTCCTAGTTACGCAAACCCCTGAAGAACGTACTTTTGGAGCAAAACCGCCGTATGTGTGTGTGCGTATATGTACATAAACATGAAAATCTCAGATATTTGTGTACGCACACGCTTGAAAATTAAGGACTGGCTTTTCTCCAGGGGTGTCTAGGAGAGCCTTTGAGCGGCATACATGTATTGAAATTGGATGTCGCATTGAAGAGTAAATCAGAGACCGTTTCAGTATAAAAAGTCGGTGTACCCACAAGTCCGTATTTTTCGCTATATTCTCTTAAAATTTTGTTTGGAGAAAGACAATGGATACGTTCGTTAGCTTAGCCAGCTCTTAAACCTTCTAAAATTTATTGTAGGAAAAAAAATCAAAACTGTAAAAAAAAAAATTAAACTGAATCCCCGAAGAGTCAGACGGTTACATAAAATCAAAAGACACCTAAGTGTTATACAATGTTCCTGAATTGACGCAAAGCACCAGCACTTCAGTGTGAGTTGACGCAATGCTCGCCCTCTCTCTAAACGTTTGATTTAATTAGGAATACAGTTTTTATCTTTGTTACGATATCTTAGAGCATATCAGTTGTGAAAAAAGCAAACCAACGTCTGTACCTTCTTAGGAAACTGAGAACTTTTGATGTCAGTTCCAAGATTTTAGAATCCGTTTATAGAAGCCTGATTGAAAGCATACTGACTATTAACATCACTGCTTGGAATGGCCACCTCAGTATGAAAAACAGGGGCAGACTGTCACGTATCGTCACAACAGCTGGGAAGCTCATTGGCCTAGGACAGTACCCATTACATGGTCTGAACCATCGTGCTGTCAGAAGAAAAGTGGCTAGCATTGTCAGTGATCCTCGTCACCCACTATTTGATCAATTTCAAATGCTACCATCAGGCAGACGTTTCAACATGCCACTTGTCAAAAATACTGTTTTTAAGAAGTCTTTTATTTAAACTGCTGTCTCGATTTTGAACTCTTGTTTATAACGCCGTGATATATAATATGTGATCTACATAACATTACCTCTCTTCGTGTGATAGATTGTTTATGATAGATTGCCTGTGATAGATTGTTTATGATAGATTGCCTGTGATAGATTGTTTATGATAGATTGCCTGTGATAGATTGCTGCAATGATAATTTTAATGGAATGTTTTATAGTGTTTTGTAATGTTGTTTTATGACGAGCCAAAAGGCAAATTTCTGTCGTGCTTTGACTCAAACAGACAATAAAGTTGTATTATATTGTATTGTGCAAAAAGCGGGAAAATACACGCAAGCCGCTCAGTCACAGGTCTATAGAAGAGAACTTTGTAGGCTAGCTCACCCCATTTATTTTTTCACACTCGAGGCTACCCAAAAAATTGGTTCAACTGTTAAATTGACTGCAAAGAACAAATTAAATGCCGCACATGGTTTGCAAAATATGCACGTCCACTCATCAAGCCATTTACATGCCGCACATGTACACTGATTTACATAAAACCCGTGCAGTTGCAGGGGCTATATTTACTGCCATGGGGTTTCCTAACTTTTAAGGTGTCAATCAAGCTGAAATAGGATGTCTTACATTTTACTGACTCCGTACGAAAACATATAATAAAATGATTTTCTTTTCTTTTTACTGCTAGGAATACTGATCTTGCGAAATACATATGTAAATAATAGGAAAAGATTTACAGTCAATGTTCTCTACACAACCAAGGTCAAATTTAGATTTTTGCGCTCTTGTAATAACACATCACGGATGATAGAAAAGTGCCATGTCTCTGCAAGACGCAGGCCAGTAAGACTCTATAAAGTCTTATTTATGATTAAGAATTAATGCTTCTCCTGAGTCTGCAGGGGCTCATAAACACGCAGAGATTAACGCAATTTGTATAGCTACGTCATTTGTGTAGTTTAGTTGAGGGTCTTACACAACTGCATTGCCTTTCCATCTCAAGGTGTTCGTTGAAACCAGTTAACATCAATCGGAGAACATTGATGTAAAATTGTCCAAATAAGAAATAATAAATCCTCATGCCTCATATTTGTATATATCGCAAAAGACGATGGGCCCAGCTTGGCCCGATCTCCTGGGTTGGGTGGACATTTCAGTTGTCCTTTAGACACACAGATATATGGCGACATACATTCAATATTCTGTTTAGTTTTTTTCACAAGTAGTGCAGGCACGTCCTGAGAAAGTCTTTTATTGCTGTCGGGACGTTAAACAATGTACAATCAATCAATCAACCTTTTTTAGGGTCCTCTCGCATCTAATGTTATCTGGTTGGATTATATAGTCTAGTGCAACACCACTCCTAACTCAATATCCAGGCGCTCTTTTAGATACTCTATATACACTGACCATATGTATTTATGTGTCCCTTACGCGAGCTGCATGGGGCTACAGAGAATCTATGCCTCTTGATTGCAGAGGTGACGTCATTCACTTGTAAAAATCTGCGACCGTGATCATGTTTTAAAAAAAGTAAATTCCTGTACTGACACCAGGGATCGAGCAAACTGTTTAATTCAGTTTAATGTCCCACTGGCACATATGTGATCGGGGATGAGCAAACTGTTTCAACGCCAGCGTACATGTATTGGCATCTCTCAATGCAAATTGAAGATTAGCCCCGCCCATTTCTTTCCCTCGCCATTAGCCTTTCTATTTCAAACATGATGGTGTGAGGAGAGGCGGAGGTGTATTCGCTAAACAGCGCAGGCGCAGACCTGCCTGGCCTTTACTTTCGACGGCGTGCATGCCAGCCTAGAAGCAGGCAAACCAAGTGGTATTAACGGCTTTCTCTCATAGATAAAAATCGCACTAGCGGTGTGGCACTGACGTCACGCCACGCGAGCGACTAGCGTAGCCATCTGCTACCTCCCACTGACGGAACTGCCGCTACCGGCCTTCAGTGGCGCATCACAGTAGTAAATCTATACTATCCCAATCCCCCTCCCGCCCCCCTCCACCATGTCACTCTCGGTGTCGTGGGACATTAAAAATGAACGAATAATAATAATAATAATAATAATAATAATAATAATAATAATAATGCGGAGTCTGAGGGGATCACCACCTCCCCCCCCCCCCTACACCCCTCTTCAAACCCGATCGTCCCTCATACGCTTTTTGGCGTGAGCAGGGACAGTAATCTGGACTCTTGTCTTGAAGAAGAATGACACTGCTAATCACATAGGCCCATTAAGCTGTAGGGGCCGTGTCTTTCAGCCGCAAGATTTCACCAGAGTCCGAAATAGTTCAGGCGATTAAACGTCGGACGAAAGAGAGCAAAGGGAGTCGCTGGGTCGTGGGTTCGAGTCCCCGCCCCGGCCCCGGTAGCTGGACTCGCAATCCAGGGAAAAAATACGGGTTTGTTCAATGAAGGTTTGCTCATTGAAATGTTCTGGTAATTCAAAAGTGGCACAATTGCAGTGCACCCTATTTTGATCAGTGCAATAGATTTCCCTCCCCCCCCCCTGCCCCCCCCCCCCCTGCCCACTCCCCTGCTCCCCCCTGCCCCCCCCCCCCCCCCACACACACACACACCTTTCCCCATAAACCGCTCGTCAGAGCCGTCCATTATCACTTTGGTGCCGTGGACAAACCAACATTTCACCATTTCTTGTGTAGCTTTAACTATGAAGGGGTTTCCTAATTTTTAAAGCGATATATATATTTAGAGTATTTTTATTCTGATACAGCTGAATCCAACAGTGACATGTTAAATGAATTGCCATTGCATTCTTTACAGTCTACTGGCGCCCTAGAGAAACGGACCGATACAGCACAGAAATTTGGGGACAATGCAGCACCCGTGCCTCGCGCTACTTTGTAGTTTTATTGAAGGGAATGCTCGCCTGAGAATCAATCAATCAATCATACCAGCTTACCGTCCCGACTAACATTAGACGTGTATGGGGGACTAGCAGGTTTAACTGGGTGCTAAAAAGGGGTTGGGGTTGTGGGATGGGGGGGGGGGGGGGAGAAGGGGCGGTGGGGTGGGCCGGGAGGTTGCAGAGGGCCGGCAGGACCAAAGCCGAGCTGTCGCCCCACCCCCCCCCCCCACCTCCTCGCGAGACTCTCTGGATCCGCCCCTGCGTAAACTATTATTTAAAGTTTAAAGGTGTGTCTCAGGCGAGCTAGTGATGCAGCAGATCCAGCCTGGACCCCGGCCAAATAGTAAGCAGCAAAGAGATAACGGAGAATTAAAAACACAGGGTCAAAGTAATAAAGCAACAGAGAAAAAAAAAGTTGAATTAAAAAAACGAATTAAATTAAACCCGCTCTCAAATCCTGACCCAGTCAAATTGTTAATATTTGCGTGGCTGCAGGCCGCGCGGCCTCAATACTGCCGGCTGTATAATCCCTTAACCCACCACACCCTGGGGTAGATACATATGCCTAATTTTCAATTGTTTTATCATTTTTAATTCATTTAACCATGCTTCTTATCAATCCATTTACATATACAGGTTCTTTTAAACCTTGTTTTAAACAAAAAAATGCTATGAAATAGCACATACTACTGAAATATGTTTAACTCCTAATTTTTTAGCACCTTTAAATCTCTTACCAAATTTTCTCTTTTCATGCAGGCCCCTTATTACATTGTTTTAATAAAGACCTTATAAAAAAATAGTGTACACCATCTTAATCATTTTCCACATAATTAAAAGGACTGTTGGTACTTTGGTGAATGGTCGGCCTTGGTGCCCCCGCACCAACGTAGCAATGCTGGATCGCCGCTCGGCTTTGGTCCTGCCGGCCCTCTGCAACCTCCCGGCCCATCCCGCATTGTCCCTCCCTTGTCCCCGCCGACCCTCCCCCCCCCCCAGCCCCCCCACTCTCCCGCCCCCCCCCCCCTACAACACCATGTTAAACCTGCTAGTCCTGCATACATTTCTAATGTTAGTCGGGACGGTAAGCTGGATTGATTGAAAAATCTATGGTATGGTATGGTATGGTATGGTATGGTATGGTATGGTATGGTATGGTATGGTATGGTATGGTATGGTATGGTATGGTATGGTATCTCTAAGGCGCACATATCCATCTAATTAAAGATGCTCAAGGCGCCGCCGTAGGGATGGAAGCTGAAGCTTTGAAAGCCTGCTGCTAGTTGAGCGCTACTTTATGTGCAAACCTCCACCCGGCTATTAACTTCGGTGCATGTGAAATATTTCTGTTTCCATTTTACCGGCCCTACCGGGCCTTCTCTTTTTGATTGGTTTAAATAGTTTATTACTTTTGCAAAATACATAATAGAATATACATCACTTGTCATCAGATCAAAACAAGCCAAAGTTTACTGATAATGGGATTTTTAACGTGCGCACTTGATGATAATGCGTGTTGTGCACACGAAGGCGAGACAGGCAACCGTAAGCCGAGTCTGTACGTAAATTTGACTCGATGGGAATGAGGAAAAGTCCACATCCCATTCCTGCCTACCAGGGGATTCGAACCCGGGACCTTACGACTTATCCACTAAGCTAGGTCCCTATGCACTTGCACTTGTCTTGTCCTCCTCACCGCCTCCACCCCACCTCCATAACAAAACAATATTAATCGAGCACTTCTAATTCTTATTTGGTGTTAATTTTCTTATTGAAAAGAATGTTCTGCCTGGAGTTTCTGCAGGAGCAATCACCTGGTGTTTGACAACAACACTACACGACCAATTAATCCTCCTTAGGAGAAACAATACAGCCATTGGTGAAATCGTGATACTGCTCTATACACCCACAAACCTTCTTCATATAAGGACACAGGATCACATCACAAAAATAGTCATGATCACTCATGGTGTATACCTATTACACTGGCTGACGATTACTTACGGGTTAGTTAGTGATCAAAATCAAGACATTTCACACTTCCCCTCTCGTGACACGCAGCAATGACCACATTGCTACTCTGATGGGCACTGGTGCATGTCCACGGACACTACTTCAGAAGACGCAATCTGTGTGAGACTGAGGACCTACTGAGTTAGAGAGTAATGTGTGAGGGGATTAGCACTTACATGTGACACCCTGGCCACCCCCCCGGGGGGGCGGGGGGGGGGGGGGAGATACAGTGCAGTTGATTTTTCGCTTTCTGATCACAGTTGGCGTGTCCTCAGTCGTAGACTTAAACCTAGATAAACGTGTTGTACCCGTCTTTTCTAAGCGTGTTTCTTTCTCCGTTGGGTACTTCTTTAAACCTAGATGACTTCCACATATGTGAATGCAAATAATAATAATAATAATAATAATAATAATAATTATTATTATTATAATAATAATACCGGTTATTATATAGGCGCTTTTCCCAATACTTCAAATCAGCTCAAAGCGCCGCGAACTGAACCCAACACGCATGCTCACGTGACACACACACATACACACTGAAGACAAACACAGTACAAGACAAACACAGGACATTCACGTGATGCGACGGGTCAGCTCAGCTACGGAGGTTTCGGAAATTTTGATCGCTTGTATTTGAAATTTTATAAAGTGGGAGGAAGAGCCGGAGTACGCAGAGAAAGAACCCCCGACGATCCGCCCGAATTAACGGTGACACTTAGTAGAGGAGAAAAGTCCGACGCCTGAACCCGTAATCTTTAGCATTGGTGGTAGGCGCTTAACTAAGGCGCCACGGACCGCCCAAACCATTCGTATCGCACAGAAAAATGCAATGCATTTTCATGAGCCCCTGTGACCGAAGGGCACATGAAACTCTATGCCTGGTTGAGGGACTGAGTTGGGCCCCAGTTCAGCAATGATTGGACACTTTTCCAGAGCCGGCTGGGGTTGACCAGCAGTCAGCGGCTTATTGCCAGTCTGAGGATGCAATGAGGATTGTATCGCACAGCAAGAGACACTGATTTACATGAGCCCCTTATGAATGCGGGGCACATGGCACTCTATGTCTGGGTGACATTCTAAGTACTGTGACAGGTGCAGGTCATGAGTACCAAGTGAACATATTTGACTATAGCCCATGAACAAATGAGATAATTGTGAAATACGCCGTACAAGAAAAGAAGATCCATAGAATAGTAAAACACAACTTCCACAAATAACCATCAACAAACAAACAAAAAAATGGGTCAGGGCTGACGGTGGGGCCCGCCCCCCCCCTCCCCCTCCCTCCGGCTCAGCCACTGTTACGGATCCCCAAAGTCCTCTTCTCATCGACAATGTTTCATTTACATTTGTGTCCACCAGTACCGACACATGATGAGACGAGTTTGTTTCGTCTCTGCAAGACGTAAATCAATCTAAATTTGAAAAGTTTTACTTTCGAGCATGGTATTGATTGATTAGTTCCGGGTCCGCGGCACCGAAGTGATAATGGACGGCCCTGACGGGCGGGTTATGGGGGCAGGGAAATCTATTGCCTATGGAGTACGACCTGAACACTGATCAACTCAGGCGCACTCCAGCTGTGCCACTTTGATTTATCAGGACCTTTTAACGGACATGCTATTGAACAAATCCGTCTTTTCCCCCTGGATTGTCAGTCTAGCTACTGGGGCCGGGACGGGGATTCGAACCCAAGACCCGGCGATTCCCTTCGCTCTCCTGCTCCGACGCTTAACCGCCTGAGCTATTTCAGACTCCAATCGCATGGTATTGGTCGGTCGTACATGCATTTATTGTCATTTAGAGGAAACATTGGAACATTGTTCGTCCTTGGTGAAAACGGATAGTGACAATACCCGACAATTAATAGTCAAAAGTAAAAGTAGCCTTGACAGATATGTTAAATTAACACTGATAAGAGGCATGATTAGTGTTCAGTCATTCCAAATGAATGAATAAATGTCTGAAAGAACGAACAAACGAACGAACGAACGAACAAACGAATGCAGTCTATGTGCTGGAAAGAGTGTGCATTCTTTTTTCTTTTTCTTTTTTTATTTTTGAACATTGCTGTGCAAGGGTTTAATTTCCGAAATAAAAGAAGCAATAATTAAATAGGGCCTGTTTGAACTCCCTCAGGCAACCCCTTTTCACTGGGTTTGAATCCCGTCCCGGCCCCCTGTAGCTGGACTCACAATCCAGGGGAAAAAACGGATTTGTTCAATAGCATGTCCGTTGAAAGGTCCTGGTAAATCAAAGTGGCACAGTTGGAGTGTGCCTGAGTTGATCAGTGTTCAGGTCGTACTCCATAGGCTATAGATTTCCCTGTCCCCAATAACCCGCCCGTCAAGGCCGTCCACGATCACCTCGGTGCTGTGGACGTTAAACCCGAACGGATTTGTTCAATAGCATGTCCGTTGAAAGGTCCTGGTAAATCAAAGTGGCACAGTTGGAGTGTGCCTGAGTTGATCAGTGTTTAGGTCGTACTCCATAGGCTATAGATTTCCCTGTTCCCAATAACCCGCCCGTCAAGGCCGTCCACGATCACCTCATTGCTGTGGACGTTAAAACCAAACCCTTTTCACTGCTCGAGACAGGCTCATGAATCGCCACCGGGCACAACCCGTTTAGTCGCTTGATCTCGCACGGTCGGGATTAACTGATTTGTGCAGGATTTTAACGTCCACAACACAAGAGTGATAATGGGCGGCCCTAAAAGGAGGCATCGCAGCTGATATATATATATATATATATATATATATATATATATATATATATATATATATATATATATATATATATATATATATATATATATATATATATATATATATATATATATATATATATATATATATATATATATATATATATATATATCAACACCGACACACTCAGCTTCCTCTTTCACTACTTTATTTTCAGGGTAAGAAAACACCGTACTGGTTATACATGTGAACTACTGCGTGAGACCGAAATCGGATCGGCTGCGGTGTAACCGACCAGTAAAATTTACTGTAAGTGCCCTCAGTCGACCAGCAAGCCGCTTTGAGGATCGCCACGCCCCTTTTTACCACGTCACTTATGCTTGCTACGCGTGTGCTGCAGTTGGCAAACTTCTCCCTGTTTATGCCTGCGTCTGCCAGCACCAGTTTAATCCATCTAGAAAGAAGTATCTAATTAATTAATTCTAGATATCCGTGGGGGCAAATGGTTTATGGAAACTGATAAACACATCTCGTGAACAGCTGACAGTCTGTACTCACTGGTTCGCTCTAAGCTACGAAGGTAATGTGCTAAGCAAAAAGGAGCAATTCAGTGTTCTACAGGCTCCACATAACTTGGTCTAGTTTGTTTCTGTTTATCACTAAAGTAATTCATGCACTTGTTCTCAGATATTTTGATACGCCCCCCCCCCCACCCCCCACCCTCCCCCTGACGAAAAAAAAAAATTGGGGGGATGGTTATTTGTGGAAGTTGTGTTTTACTATTCGATGGTTCTTCTTTTTTTGTACGGTGTATTCACATTTATCTCACGGGATCGGTGGGTGGACCTAGTGTGTTCATGGGCCTATAGTCAAATTCAGTAATATCCTCACTTGGCACCCCTGACCTGCACCTGTCACAGTACTTCACCCAGACATAAACTGTTTCACGTGCCCCGCACTCACAGGGGCTCATGTACATCAGTGCCTCTTGCTGTGCGATACAATCTTCATTGCATCCTCAGACTGAGACAGTCATCTGGCAATAAGCCGCTGACTGCTGGTCAACCCCAGCGGTGGAAAAGTGTCCAATCATTGCTGAACTGGGGACCAACTCAGTCCCTCAGCCAGGCATAGACTTTTATGTGCCCCTTCAGTCACAGGGGCTCATCATCAGTGAAAAGCATTACCTCTTTCTGTGCCGGCGATACGAATGGTATTGTATCCTCATACGTGGCACTCATCTAGGGTTATGTCTACGTCTGTGGACACGCTAACTGTGATCAGAAAGCGAAAAATCAACTGCGCTGTGAGCAGCCGACTGGCCCGGGTGTCACAGGTAATTGCTAATCCCCTAATCCCGTCACACATCACTCTCTGAGCACAGCGGGTCTCCAGTCTCACACAGATTGCGTATAGTAGCTTTGTCTTTTGAGGTAGTGTCCGTGGACATGCACCAGTGCCCATCAGGATAGCAATGTCTTCATTGATGCGCGTCACCACAAGGTGTGAAATGTCTGGATTTTGATTAACCTTGAACTAACCCTTAAGTAATCATCAGTCAATCTAAGAGCTAAACATCATGAGTGATAATGACTATTTCTGTGATCTGATCCTGTGTTCCTCATCTGGAAGAGGTTTATGGGTATATAGAGCAGTATCACAATTTTCACGAATGGCTGTGTTGTTTCTCAGACGGAGGAGTACTTGGTAGTGTAGTGAGGTGATTGCTCCTCCACCCCGCCCCCGCAAAAGAAAAAAAAAAAAAAAGAAAGAAAAAGAAAGAAAGAAAGACGCGTAGAGAGAACGGTTACAATACTATTGTACACTACTGTACAATTGTAAAGGAAATCCCCAAAAGAAAAGCACCAAGAAAGAATAATTTCAAGACAACCTATTTGTAATTTGTCTTTTTAAGTGCGTTTCTTTCTTTGTATGAATGTATGCTCGCCTGATAGTCACTGTTATACTGTTTTGGTCTGGATTTCTTTTGTATGAAACATTTTGGAAAACGGAGGGGAGGGGGGGTAGGAAGGGAGGGTTGCCCCCCCCCCCCTCCGGCGGTCGAGACACCCTCTGGATCCGCCCCTGTGATATCTAACTTTGAAAACAATGCAAGGCATGTCCTCTCTGCCCATTTAAAATAGTCATTAGCGTCACTGTTCTAAACCGTTAGGTCCTTGAGAGAAAGTTCATCGGAGTGGGGTAAAGACACTAAATGGTTCAATACATCGTCTACTTCCCAGGTTCCTGTATAAATTGTTTGCAGGTCATTATGTTGTGTTTTATTTTTTGGGTTGTGTGTTGCAGTATTTTTTTTTTTATAAATTCACTTTCTGTTAAGTATTTACTAATGTGTGTCAGCTGAATTGTTGGGTCTTTAGTGATATGCCAAACTGTTTTGTCTGTTATAAATGATTATTTATGGGCTTTCTATTTGGTACCGTTTTAGCATTGAAAGATTATTTCCCAGGAACCGAATGTGGCCTGTACCTGAAGTAGGTTCTTTTTACCCGAGGGTCACTAGTCAACTTCCTGATGGCTGTTAGGAATAGCAGACGACCTGATTACAGATGTCTCTTCCTTTTTTTTTTTTTTTTTTTTTTTTTTGCAGTATACAATTAGCAGCTAGCCGATACATGACAACTCTTACAGGTAATGTAGTCTCAGCTCAAAAATGTACCTTTCGAGGATTTTCATTAAGTTTTTCCATGTTCTTGTATGATTTGGAGAATGGACTTAGAACTTCATGAAATTACATGGTGCATATTGCATTTGGTACTTATAGTGCTCATTTGAGAGAAATTCCGTGGTACGACTGGCTAACAGCGATACTGACTCAAAGTGATATTTGGGACTTGACCTGTCCAATGTTAGTAGACCCCTAGCCTTGACTTCCCTCTTTAAAACAAACGTAGCATTTTCCAGAATAAAATGGCCGAACCGGCCCCAAACGCCGGGCCGGATCTAACCAAAGAGTATAGAGACTAGCGTGGCCGCGGCCTCTGCGGTACACTTTGGTCTAGCTGACGAGACGGCGACCGTGGATGTCCGAGTCGGCACTACTAGTGACGCGGCCACCGGGGTAAGTGGCCGGCAACTGAGACACCGAGAACTAGACGGAGTCGAACCAGGATCCAACTGCCGCGAGAGACATAGATTTAAGCTTCTTCAGTCCACCCGGAATTTTGCACTTTTCTGCGACAGTAAGTCAGTTCATTGGTGTTCACCGCGCGGCGTCTTTGTTCGTGGAGTCCCGTCTGTATTATTCCTGTGACCGCCGATGATTTTCGCGTGGTCCGTGGTTCCGTCCGGTCTTGTGGCGTCTCCGACGGTCCGGGGCGTGTAAAAAGAAGAGAGAGGAGGGTACGCAGTATCAATGCTGTATGGTCGTTACGTTTCTCTCCCTTATGGAGAAGCAGTCAAATACGAACTTTGCTAGAGTGCATTGTGCATCCTCCCTGGCTAGTAGTTGGCTTAGCTTATGGCAGTCTGTACTTAAAGCTAGCTCAGTTCTGAGCTGATTATATAAGCTACAATCGTCTAGCATGTGAATTTCGTCCTCTACTACTCCACACGCGCGACATAGTCTATGTTCCCAGGGCCGTGTTTGTATACCTGCCTCTTTCTACTTCTAGCAGTGGGTTTTCGTTGGATGTACTGTGTTTCGTGTGCTGAAAGTCTGCTGAGTATCGTATAAGAGTGCGCTGATGAGGATTATGCTTGTGTTTCGTCGGATCTGGTTGATGTTTGAATGGTATCGTATTGAATTGTGTCTGTCATTTGAATTTTTGTTTACGTCGCCATTTTGCTTCTTCCGCAGCGTGGGTTTCGCCGGGCCTTTCCGCCGCCCTGTTTTCATGTGCTGCGCGCTAGTGTGTGAAGTGTTTACTGTGTGAGTCTGTTTGCCACCCGCGGTTGCATTTGTCGCTTCGTTGTTGTAAACTCGTTCGTGTTCCTACCGTTCTATAGGTTGCCGTGTGCTCTCCCGTCGACATCTCGCCCTCCCCACTTTCGGCGCCATTGCACGATCTCGCCGCTGACCGACCGGAAATCAGGTCGCTCCCCTACCACACCGCTCACACACACACACCGGCACACACACACACCGGCACACACACACACACACACACACACATACACACACGCACACACACACACTTACTCACACACACACACACACACACACACACACACACACACACACACACACACACACACACACACACACACACCTACTGAACCCTCTTCTCGTCTTCCTCTTTCTTGTCCTCACAAACAATCATGCTCATCAGATACACACGCCGCCAACAACTGCTATCTCTACGTCGCCACGCCACCTACTGCGCTGCCGGTGCCGCTGACAGTGTTGCAGATGCCTTACGCGGCATCCGATTGCGAAAGAGAGGCCGCAGGGGCGGAATTAGCAAAAGGCGGGACTCACCACAACAAACACAGCCACACACTTCTTCCCCTTTTCCTATGCCCTTCCACCCCTTCCGCCTCCCCCCGCCTCCTCGATTCCTCGACCTCCCTTCCTTCTTCTCCCATTTCTTTTCCTCTCTTCCTCATCTACCGCTCCTCGCTCTCCTCGGCCGCCCCCTCCCACCCCGCCCTCCTCCCCCTTCCTCCCCTCACCCCCTCCTCCTTCGCCTGCTTTTTCCTCCTCGTCCCCTCTCCCCCCTTTCTCATTCTCTTCGCCCTCCCCCACCCTCTACCTCAGCTTTTCCTACTCATCTTCCTCCTCCTCCCCCCTCCCATCCCCACCCTTCTCTCGCATCCTCTTTCTTGCCCGGTTTTTCTTCCCCGTCTTTTCCTTCTCCCCCCTCTCCCCTCCTTTCCCCCTCCATCCTTCCCCACCCTCCTCTTCCTTTGTCCTCTTCTTCGTCCGTTTATTTTCCCTCTTCCTCTTCTGGCTCATCCAACCTAAAACTGTGTCTGTTCAATGCACAGTCTGTCTGCAAAGATGGCAAAGCCGACATGATTTCAGATTTCATTCTAGACAATGATCTAGATGTTGTCGTGATCACCGAAACGTGGCTCCGCTCAGCTGGCGATGAACCCGTCATCGCCAGCGTCACTCCGAGTGGCTACCGCCTGGCCTCCTTTCCGCGTGGTTCCAGAGGGGGTGGCATTGCCATCATCTACAGGGACTGTCTTTCTGCTCACTTCTCCTTCTCTCAGTCTCTACCTTTTGCTCATCCCTCCTTTGAATCTGTCGAGGCCGTAGCAACACTCCCTGGCCAGTCCCTCATCTTCGCATGTATATATCGCCCCCCTCCAAGCTCTCAAAACAAACTCACAAACTCCATGTTCCTCACCGAGTTCGACCTCCTCCTTGACCACTACAGCACACAACCCGGAAAACACATCCTTCTTGGCGACTTCAACTTCCACTTCGACAAACCTGACCATTCTGACACAAAACGCCTTTTCACGTCACTTTTAAACCACAATCTTACACAACACATCACTAAACCCACCCTCCGACTGGGCCACACCCTCGACTAGATCATCACCCGCACCTCCGATCAACTCTTCCTCGACTCTGACACCTCTTCTGTGCTTCCCTCTGACCACCTCGCTATTCTCGTCGCCCTCAACCTACCTCCCCCGAAAAAAAACCAAGCTCTTTGTCTCTCGTCGAAAACTAAAATCTGTCAACAGAGAGAGCTTCTTCAACGAAGCTGTTGACCTTCTCTTGGACCCTGCCGCCTCTCCCGATCTTGCATCCCATTTCGATTCCTCCCTTCGAAAACTTCTAGACATCCACGCCCCTGTCACCACCTGCTCCGTACCCAACCGACTCCCCTCCCCCTGGCTCACTGACGACATAGCTGAGGCCAAGCGCGAGCGCCGACAAGCGGAACGCCGCTGGCGCTCATCCGACCTCACCGTTCACAGACAGATCTTCCAAACCACCAGATCCAAAGTCTGCAGAATGATCTCCGACTCCAAACGTAAACATCTTCAAAATAAAATCCTGGAATCCACTTCATCCAAAACCCTCTACGCTACCATGAACACACTCCTAGGCACTTCTAAAGACTCTCCTCTTCCCAACACACACAGTAAAGAAGAACTCCCGTCCGCTTTTTCCACCTATTTCTCCGACAAAATCCAAACTCTGCGCAACACACTCGACACTCTGTCTTCTCCGCCTTGCCTTCCTGACCCACCCCCCCCCCCTTTTCTGACACTCCCCTCTCGTCCTTCCGCCCCGTCTCTCAGGATGAAGTCCTCAAGACCATAAAGTCCATGCCTTTCAAAACCTGCGAACTAGACCCCCTCCCAACTTCTCCCTATCGGGACGGCCTTCCAAAGCTTTTGCCCTTCACCACCGACATCATCAACACATCTCTATAGAGAATGGCTCCGTCCCCGATATCTTCAAGTCCGCCATTGTCCGTCCTCTCCTCAAAAAACACAACCTCGACCCAAACGAACTCAAGAACTACCGCCCAGTCTCCAATCTCTCTTTCCTGTCCAAGCTTCTTGAGAAGGTTGTCCTCAACCAGCTCAACCTCCACCTCGCCGACAACAACCTCCTCAGTCCCTTCCAGTCTGCCTATCGCAAACATCACAGCACTGAAACAGCCCTTCTACATATCCTAAACGATCTGCTTCTCTCCACCGACTCGGGCAACATCTCTCTTCTTACCCTACTCGATCTCTCTGCGCCTTCGACACCATAGACCACTCTATCCTCCTCCACCGCCTTCACCACTCCTTTGGCATCACTGACTCTGCTCACTCCTGGTTTCTCTCCTACCTCTCCGACAGACAGCAGTCTGTCACCATCGACGGCGTCTTCTCCAACCCAGTCAGGCTCTCCTGCGGCGTTCCACAGGGGTCCGTCCTGGGTCCGGTCTTTTTCACACTCTACACCTCTCCCCTTTCCAACATCATCCAGTCTCACCACATACACCACCACCTCTACGCTGACGACTCACAACTACTAGACAAAGACAAACTCGACAACACTCAGTCACTACTGACTCGCACGGCTGACTGCTATGAAGACGTGAAAAACTGGATGACAGCAAACAAGCTCAAACTGAACGACGTCAAAACGGAAGCCATGCTGGTAGGCACTCGCCAGAAACTTTCCCAGCTCCCTCCCTCTCTCCACCTTCAACTCGTCAGCACCCCCATCTCCCTCTCTGACTCGGTCAAGAACCACGGCGTCATCCTCGATTCCTCTCTTTCCATGACCAGCTTCGTCTCCGCCACGGCCCAGGCATGTTATTTCCACCTCCGCCGCATCAGTCAGATCAGAAAATACCTCACTACCGAAGCTGCCACTAAACTTGCTGTCTCTCTCATCTTATCTCGCATCGACTACTGCAACTCTCTCCTTTCCGGCCTTCCTCACTCTACCACTCTCACTCTCCAGCGCGCCCAGAACAATGCTGCCCGCCTCATCCTCAGAAAGAAAAAATCCGACCACATAACTCCCCTGCTCAAGCTCCTTCACTGGCTCCCCATCCCCCAACGCATGCAATACAAGATTCTGTCTCTCTGCTACAAAATCACTGAACAACTACGCTCCTACCTATCTCTCCAACTTACTTCACCCCTACACTCCTTCCCGCTCCCTCCGCTCCGCCTCCGACCCTCTCCGCCTCCTGTTACACTATAAGTGTATACGACCAATATCACGGTCGGGTAATTTTATAATTTCCCCTGATATGAAAATAACGAGAATATAATTAGTACCACGGGCTCACGTGGAGTTGACAAGTGGCCGGCCCTACTAAGCTGGGCCTAATGAATAAATAATGAGCCCTCGTTAGTAGTGAGGAACACAGACTCCTGCTGACAAGGAATAATTATGAGAGTCAGTAATAGGTTACTGGTCAGCTAAGATCAGAGGACGCTGGCCACCATAATAGATGTGGAATAATTATGAGAGACAGTAATGGGTTCCTTTGATAGCTAGGATCAGAGGACGCTGACCACCATAATAGATGTGGGATAATTAGGAGAGACAGTAATGGGTCCCTGGTCAGCTAAGATCAGAGGACGCTGGCCACCATAATAGATGTGGAATAATTAGGAGAGACAGTAATGGGTTCCTTTGATAGCTAAGATCAGAGGACACTGACCACCATAATAGATGTGAAATAATTATGAGAGACAGTAATGGGTTCCTTTGATAGCTAGGATCAGAGGACGCTGACCACCATAATAGATGTGGAATAATTATGAGAGACAGTAATGGGTCCCTGGTCAGCTAGGATCAGAGGGCGCTATCCACCAGAGCAGATGGGGGATAGATTATGGGCGACAGTAATAGCTCCTTTGACAGATAGGGTCAGGGGACGCGGGCCATCATGATAGATGTGGAATAATATGGGTGACAGTAATAGCCCCTTTGACTGGTTGAGACAAAGGGGCGATGCCCTCGGCCAGAACGGGTATATATAGAGAGGGGCTCACAACGAAGGGAACGAGATAGAGAGAGAGCTCACAACGAAGGGAACGAGATAGAAAGAGAGCTCACAACGAAGGGAACGAGATAGATAGAGAGTACACAACGAAGAGAGTGAGATAGATAGATAGAGGGAGCTGAGAAGCGAGAGACCGAGCTCCGGTATTTTCGCCATTTTAGTATGCCATGCTAGTAGGTTGGTTGTGCCCAACCTATTAGACCCACGATGACCAAGAAATAAAAGACTCTTCTGGAAACACTCTTGTCTGGCTGCGTCTTCCATCTACAACACCTTGCGTGTGGCTGCGGTAGTGTAACACTACCGTATCTTCTTATTTGGTGCCGTGGACCAGGATCTCGGAACGGGAAGAAACAGAGGAACGAAGAAACAGAAAAACTAGACTATCAGCACCAAATCGACAGCCAACGACGCAAGGGTGGAAGAGCAGACCAGAAAGAGAAGAGAAGAGTCAAGCCAACAACCCGAAGAGAAAAGCAGAGTTCGAGCCCACGTCAAGGAAAAGCAGAGTTCGAGCCCACGTCAAGGAAAAGCAGAGTTCGAGCCCACGTCAAGGAAAAGCAGAGTTCGAGCCCACTTCAAGGAAAGCAGAGTTCGAGCCCACGTCAAGGAAAAAACAGAGTTCGAGCCCACGGGACGTCTGCGACTCATTCAAGACCAACAGCCGAAAGGATCACGGGGTAAGTGACTTTTTTCGTTTAACCCTTGTTGAGTCTTATAGAGGAGCCAGACCAGTTAGCTAGAGTTGTGTTGTTGTTACATTTAAAAAGAAACAAAAATGGCAGAGGAAGTGTTTAGGATTTTAGGCGAAAAAGTAGAGGAAATGAGTCAGGCGATTAACGCCCAGAGTATAGGGCAGATGGTAGGAACGTTTGACGGAAAGCCTACCAAATTTAGGGAGTGGATAAAAGAAATTGACAAATATGCAGTGCTAATAAAAGCCCTCAACAGGCGCCCCGTCATTGCTTATCAAGCAAGCTCGGGGGTGGTGAGTGATTTTATCCATCGATTCTTACAAACGGAAGCGGCAGGGGATTGGGATGAACTGAAAAGGCAGCTAACCGTAAGGTTCGGCGAAATCGCCGATGAAAATCATGCTCTTGCGTTGCTACAGCGGGTGAAACAAAACCCAAGGGAAAGTGTGCCTCTGTACGCAGAGCGACTAATGACTCTGGCCGGCGAAGCCTTCCCGAGTCAGATGGGCGCGGCTGTGGTACAACGGCAACTAACCAATTTCTTTGTTGACGGATTGGCGCATGACCTTCTTAAGATGAAAGTCCTGAGGGATAACTCAAATACATTAGATAGGGCCGTGCAGGTGGCCATGCAAGAGGAAAACCTTCGCCATAGGTTTGAGCTACGCACGATAAACAATCGGCCAGTTAGTCAGCCGAGAGCGACAGCTAGGGGTGGAGAAGAGACCATTGAAGTAGACCATGCTCGTCACCGTAATTGTTTTAAATGCGGGAGAGTAGGGCACCAGGCAAGAAATTGCCGAGTGATAGGGGCGGTTGGTCAGCAAACAATGCGTCCCCCGATTCAATGCTGGAAGTGTAGGGAACGAGGTCACATTCAGCGGGAATGTAGAAAGGCCAGAAACAGGCGGCCACAAGGTCAAAGAAGGTTTCCGCCGAGGCAGGAAAACTAGCAGGTTCTGCGGCACACGAAGCCGTTACGCAGGACCGGAAAGGTAGAAAGAGTCAGTTGTTTAGCATTAATGTAGCGGGTAGCCCTAAGTGCATAGTGTTCAAAATTGGGAAGCAACGATTTCGTAGCTTGATCGATACGGGAGCAGAGGTGTCTTTGATTAGCAAGGGGGCTTACGATAAACTCAGTCATAAGCCAAAGTTAGGAAAGGGAGATGTGTCGTTACAGTCAGTTAGTGGAGAAGCTTTACAAGTATTGGGGAGTTCAGAATTAGAATTTACGGTAGCGGGGCAAAAGTTTAAACATAAGTTCTACGTGGTATCAGGGCTCAACAGGAACTTTATTTTGGGAAATGACTGGTTAGACAAAAACGGGGTGAGGATTTATTTTGACTTGAAGAAACTCAGAGTCGGAAGTGTTTATGTGCCCTATGAACAAGACATCCACATTTCGTCTTTGGTCAGAGTGACTAAGACGAAAGTGATAAAACCTCAGACGGCAGAAGTACTCCAGGTACGGATGAAGAATGCTCCGTATTTTGCAAGAGAGACACTCTTAGAGATTTCGGAAACAGACAAGGGATTTATAGCACAAGAACCGGGACTGTTAGTGACAAGCACGGTAGTCAGGCAAAATAATCACCAGACGTATCCCATACTGATAGTAAACAACACAAACAAGACGTATAGAGTTAGAAGGGGTTGTGTTGTCGGGAAGGTAACAGCAGTTCAGGAAGTACATGAAGTACAGATAGGGTCGGTTGATCGGCAGGTATCGGCAGTTGACAGAAGTCACTGCGCCGGAGAAGATGAAAGATGTAGTATCAGAGCTCATTACGAACAATCAAGACTTGTTCGCGAATAGCGACCTTGATTTAGGGGCTACTGACACTGTCACGATGAAACTAGATACCGGCGATCATCCTCCCATTAGGATAAAACCGTATAGAATCCCGCTTCAAGATAGGGAGATTGTTGACAAGGCTCTAGAAGAGATGTTACAGGCAGGTGTGATAAGACGTTCTCAGTCCCCATGGTCTTTTAGTTTAGTGATTGTATCCAAGAAGGATGGGTCGAAACGTTTATGTGTTGACTTTAGAAAACTGAATGAGATTACAAAGAAAACATCGTATCCACTACCGCTGATAGATGACATTTTGTCACTACTTGGAAAGGCCAAGTATTTTACCAGTCTGGACCTTAAGTCGGGATACTGGCAGGTCAAGATGGCGGATCAGGAGAGTAGGGATAGAGTAGCATTTGCATGCCACAAAGGATTATTTGAATTCACGAAAATGCCTTTTGGTTTGGTGGGGGCACCGGGATTGTTCATGATGCTTATGAATATCGTGCTAGCCGGTTTAGAAAGTTTTGCCTGTGCCTATCTCGATGACATTTTGATCTTCTCAGAAACAATAGAAGACCATCTGTGTCACCTTCAGACAGTCTTTGATCGATTGAGACAGCATGACCTGAAGCTGAAACTCAAGAAGTGTCAGTTCTTTGAGGAAGAAACCAAATATTTAGGGTTTGTCATTAGTAACCAGGGGATAAAACCGGATGAGGAAAAGGTAAAAGTCATTAGGGCTATGGCGGCTCCGACCTGTGTCAGAGAGTGCCGTTCGTTCATTGGTATGATTGGGTTTTACAGGAAAATGATTCCTAATTTCTCCCAGATGGCTGAACCAATCATAGCACTGACACGAAAGTATGCGAGATTCAGTTGGACAGAGGAATGCCAGAAAGCGTTTGATTTGATGAAGGAGACGTTAGCCGTAGCACCAGTGTTAGCCTATCCAGATACACGGCGTCCGTACATTCTTTACACGGATGCCAGCGACACATGCGTGGGGGCACGTCTCGCGCAAAAATGTGATGAGGATTCAGACATTTCCCCAGGCTCAAAGGTAGAAAGACCTATTTATTTTCTATCCCATAAACTTAGTACCAGCCAAAGAAAATGGTCAACAATAGAGAAAGAGGCTTTTGCGATCCATTATGCGCTTCAAAAGCTAAATCACTACTTGCATAATGCGGAGTTTGTAATCCGCACGGATCACATGCCTCTTAAGTATTTGCTTAATTCACCAATGCAGAATAAGAAGGTGCAGATGTGGGCCCTTGGCATTTCAGGATATAACTGTACGATTGAATATATCCCAGGCCCTCAAAATGTTTTGGCAGACTTACTATCCAGAATGCCGAGTGGTACTCACATGCCAGAGCATGAGGAAGAAGTAGAGGTAACCAGAGAGGTCAATGACAATGCTTTTGTCATTGGAGTCATAAACTCCAACCATTTCACACCCAAGCAGTTTGCTAGTTGTACAGTAAGGGCAGGGTGTGACGAGAAGGTGGAAAAAGTTGATCTTCCAGGGTTTGATATTATTGAGGAACAGGAGAAGGATTCTGAAATAGTGCGCTTAAAGGACTTATTGATTAGTGAACAAGGAACCATGACAGTCAATAGGAGGTACATGCTGATAGAGGATGTTCTATATTTCTTGTCTCATCCTGATGATGAACCAGTAGCCAGATTGTATGTTCCGTCTCACTTGGTAGAGTACGTAGTCAGACAGTACCATGACGAAAATGGTCACTTAGGAATAGACAAGACGCATGACACAGTCAGTAGAAAGTATTACTGGCCTAACATGTACAAACAACTGTATGAATATGTTAGTGGGTGTGTCATCTGTCAGTCTAGAGTGTTACAAAAGAAAAGGGCCCCCGTACAGGAAATGGACATTCCTCCATACCCATTCGCTCTCTCTCTCGCTAGGGGGAGCTGGGTGGCTCGGTGGTAAAAGCGTTTGCCTCCAGACCAAAAGGTCCCGGGTTCGAATCCAGCGTGGGTCAAAATTTGCTCAGACCCTTTTTCGTTGTCCCCGTCTTTGAAATCACCCTCGTGGTGGACAAAAGACGTTAAGCCCTAAACATTTTTTTTTCCCATTCGCTAAGTTGTCATTGGACTTGGCAGGTCCGTTTGACCGCTCCCTTAGCGGGAATCGCTATGTCATAGCATTCATCTGTCATCTGACAGGTTGGGTAGAGGCGTTCCCTGTACCAGATAAAACGCCGCAGTCAGTGGTACAGCTGCTCGTAGAAGAAATTCTACCCAGACATGGCTGTCCATTGCAGATAGTATCAGACAATGGATCTGAGAATGTGAATAGGGTTATGGCAGAAACGCTGGCAGAACTGAACATAGATCATGTCACGACCAGTCTTTATCATCCACAGTCCAATGCTAAGGTCGAACGTTTTCTCAGAACGTTTAACGACATTCTGTCCAAAAAGATACAAGAGGATTTTTCGACATGGGACGTGCATATTAACCAGGTACTAGCAGCTTATAGGGTTTGTGTTTCGGAAACTACGCAGGAATCTCCTTTCTTTTTACTGTACGGTCGCGATCCAGTGCTACCGTTAGATAACATCCTTAGACCCCGAAGAAAATACGCTGGTGAAGATTTTCACAAGATAGCGCTTGAGCAGCAACACAAGGCCTTCACCCAGGTGTATCGGCGAATTAAGAAAGCACAGAAGAAGGGGGCTAAGTATGCTAATAGAGGTGTACAGCCTCTCGAGATTAAGGTCGGTGACCCAGTGTACCTTCGTAATCACCGTAGACACAATAAGTTAGACAGTAAGTGGAGGTCGCACTATAGAGTGGTGGAACAATTGTCGCCTGTCACATTCAGGGTACGACATCAACTAGATGGCACTGAGGTCAGTTCACATGCTGAACACTTGCGGATAGCCAAAATTAGCGAGTGGCCTATCCCAAAAGCCAGGGGGAGAACATTACGT
Source organism: Semisulcospira habei (assembly GCA_036245525.1). Classification (NCBI taxonomy): domain Eukaryota; kingdom Metazoa; phylum Mollusca; class Gastropoda; family Semisulcospiridae; genus Semisulcospira; species Semisulcospira habei. The sequence continues at coordinate 171,077,446 of BTPG01000001.1, read as the reverse complement.
AAAGCCACACAGGTTGTAGCTCCAGAATCATCCGATAGCGACAGTGACGATGCAGTAGGGCAAGAGAACGCACGAGACAGACTGACTAGGGGGGTGCGAAAAGAGCGTGAGAATTCTTCATCCGAGGAGGACGTTCCGTTAATGGAGTTAAGAAAGCGCCTAAAGACAAGAGAGAAAAGATCTCTCTCAGCAGTAAACGTTAGTTGTAACAAGGGCACATCAGACAGTTCTGATGATGGGGAGATCGACGACAATCGTTCGATTCAGCCTAGTTTACAGACTAATGGGGTTAGGGAAATTCTTGAAGCGATACTGACTCTTCTGCCAAAGAAGGCTTCAAATTAGAAATGCGACTCTCAGACGGTATCTGGGAGAGGACTATTGTAATGTGTAAATCATGAAGCATGAATTGAGTTTTGTCAGAGACAGTGGTATAAGTCTCTGGTGGTATCTTGTATGTTGCAGACAACAACAAGATGAAGTTGTTTTTTTTTAGTCTGATAGTATTGGGGCTAGCGCAGGGTTTAAATATTAATCACAATGTCGTATTTCAAAAACTTGATGAAGTTACCACTAGTAACTGGAGATTCAGGTCGGCCTGCGCCAGAATCAATGACGGCTCAGTATGACTTAGAATCCACAACAATAGCAGTAGACGCGCAACGTACGCGGTTCGCGCTCCTTACTGAAGCTGAACTTGAAGCTTGTTCCAAACCCTTGATAGGATTCTGTGCGATTCGAAGTGCAATATATCCTATGAACATTAATCAGTTTTGTGTTACGGCGCTGTTTTTAAACAATTCAGACGAAATTGCAACACACGGCCAAACAAAGGTCAAGTTGGGTACAGTGTTACCTATGGCACGGTATATAATGGATGGGCTATGGGTCAGTAGTAATCATAGTCCACTAAAGATGAGTATTAGTTGTCACGGTAAAGGGGTCACGTACCAACAAATCAACCACCATTATCGCTAATCCGCCTCAATGAATCATGTACGGCTATTAGTGATAGATTGATGTTAACCCCTTACTACCAACAAGAGAGCCAGTATCAGGTGGAAGACAAATTGATAGGATGGCTGGAAGACTATGCATTTTCCAATATAACGTTATGGAAACCATTTCATAGCGCTTTACCAGACTACGATCCCATCTCTTTGCCCAAAGAGTTAGATGAAATTAAGGAAATGCCAATGGATCATCTAATTGCTCGACTTCAGAGCATGCAATTCGTTAAGCCAAAACAAGAATGGGTGATATGGAAACAGATCATCATTGGTTCTATCGTAGGGACAGTTGTAGTGATCAATAGTTGGGGTAAGGTGTATACGATATAAGAAAAAAAAAAACTAGCGCATGGTTTGGCTCCATACTATCACGACTCAGGAAGGGTGAACGTGAGGTCACTGTGCCTACGTTGATTTCGGCGGCTGTGCAATCAGCAGACGTGAATGACGTCGCAAGAGCGAAGGACTCTACGCCGATGATGGAGGGAGGAGTGCAGTTACTCCCCGCCTCGAACGTTGTCAAGTTTTACCCGTCGTTGGGGTAACCAAGGATCAACGCTGTTGTGATCCAGGAAGGATCGTGAAGAATAACGAACACATGTGCAAAGACATAACTGAGTCGACGATTTTGATGTGAACAATTATTGGCGTGATTACGCCGGACAATAATAATTTTTAATAAGGAGTGATCGATTTAAATAAGCGGTCATTCCGAAAAATGATGTATTTTGTGGATAACATGTTTAATTGTTTGAAATGATTTTGTGGTTTGAATATTGTGTAATGAAAAAAAAACGAATCTTGTGAATTAAGATTCCTTTTTTTCGGGTAGGTTTGGGAGGAATTGTTACACTATAAGTGTATACGACCAATATCACGGTCGGGTAATTTTATAATTTCCCCTGATATGAAAATAACGAGAATATAATTAGTACCACGGGCTCACGTGGAGTTGACAAGTGGCCGGCCCTACTAAGCTGGGCCTAATGAATAAATAATGAGCCCTCGTTAGTAGTGAGGAACACAGACTCCTGCTGACAAGGAATAATTATGAGAGTCAGTAATAGGTTACTGGTCAGCTAAGATCAGAGGACGCTGGCCACCATAATAGATGTGGAATAATTATGAGAGACAGTAATGGGTTCCTTTGATAGCTAGGATCAGAGGACGCTGACCACCATAATAGATGTGGGATAATTAGGAGAGACAGTAATGGGTCCCTGGTCAGCTAAGATCAGAGGACGCTGGCCACCATAATAGATGTGGAATAATTAGGAGAGACAGTAATGGGTTCCTTTGATAGCTAAGATCAGAGGACGCTGACCACCATAATAGATGTGAAATAATTATGAGAGACAGTAATGGGTTCCTTTGATAGCTAGGATCAGAGGACGCTGACCACCATAATAGATGTGGAATAATTATGAGAGACAGTAATGGGTCCCTGGTCACCTAGGATCAGAGGGCGCTATCCACCAGAGCAGATGGGGGATAGATTATGGGCGACAGTAATAGCTCCTTTGACAGATAGGGTCAGGGGACGCGGGCCATCATGATAGATGTGGAATAATATGGGTGACAGTAATAGCCCCTTTGACTGGTTGAGACAAAGGGGCGATGCCCTCGGCCAGAACGGGTATATATAGAGAGGGGCTCACAACGAAGGGAACGAGATAGAGAGAGAGCTCACAACGAAGGGAACGAGATAGAAAGAGAGCTCACAACGAAGAAAACGAGATAGAGAGAGAGCTCGCACAATGACCAGAACGAGAGAGCTCACAACGAAGAGAACGAGATAGAGAGAGAGCTCACAACGAAGGGAACGAGATAGAAAGAGAGCTCACAACGAAGAAAACGAGATAGAGAGCTCGCACAATGACCAGAACGAGAGAGCTCACAACGAAGAAAACGAGATAGAGAGAGAGCTCGCACAATGACCAGAACGAGAGAGCTCACAACGAAGGGAACGAGATAGATAGAGAGTACACAACGAAGAGAGTGAGATAGATAGATAGAGGGAGCTGAGAAGCGAGAGACCGAGCTCCGGTATTTTCGCCATTTTAGTATGCCATGCTAGTAGGTTGGTTGTGCCCAACCTATTAGACCCACGATGACCAAGAAATAAAAGACTCTTCTGGAAACACTCTTGTCTGGCTGCGTCTTCCATCTACAACACCTTGCGTGTGGCTGCGGTAGTGTAACACTCCTCATACCCCGCACCAAACTCAGCACTTTCGGCCCCCGCTCTTTCTCCGTCTACGGTCCATCCACCTGGAACACTCTCCCACTCTCTCTCCTCCTTCTAGTCCGCCCTCAAAACTCACCTCTTTCAACAGTTCTAGCACTATATCACCACACTCCCCACCCCAAGCTGACCGTCGTAATGTATTTTTCACTATTTGTGGTACGTGAGTCATTGTCTAAAGCGTGCGCATGCGTGTGCGAGTTGTGAGTGCGCACTTAGAGTTATAATTATTATAAGATAAGCGCATTATAAATATCATAATTATTATTATTATTATTATTATTATTAGCATGTGGGCACTTACTCGTAACTTGGTGAGGGCTTGTCACGTTTGTGTTCTCGTATTTTTGTGTGCATAAGGTAGCTTTGTATTTCGTATTTATCAGTTGCTTTGTTATAGAATGTTAGTCTAGATGTGTTGCTCCGCTTAATTCTGTTCCAGTATCTAGTGTATTGCTCTTTTAGTTTTCTATGGAGGGCTGTTTTAAGTGAGGTTCCCTTGAATGTACACTGGTTATCCCACACGTGACGAAAGCCCCAGTGAGCAGAGAATGTGTCTTGTAAAAGCGACCCACCGGGTCTCGAGCTGTTCGTGATACGCCTGTTTGAGGTAGGAGGTGCTATCAGAGTTTAGCATGTGAAGCCAAAAACCTATCACTTGGACCGATACTCTGATGCTCACAGGGAACTGTCCGATCTCAGCTAGGGCCGGAATAGTCATAGCTTTTTTGTGGATGCCTAAGATAGACTTAGCAAATTTCAGTTGAATGCACTCGTGAGGCATTTGTCCCTTCATGCAGTCATCGAAGAGGTGACTCAGGTCACTGTCAATACTATTTGCCTTTGTGTGAAAGGGAACCATACTTCTGATGCATTTGTTGCGACTTGGACCACTAGAGAGTCAAACAGTTGCATTCTCGTTTTAGTATAATATAAGGTTTTGTTTGTATAGTGAGCGTTTAACTCATTCTACCCCAACACCGAAATCCCCAAATTTTGCCATTGTCCTCTGAAGACTGCATTGAAGTGCAAGACACAGATCGACCATGATGGTTCAAGGGTGATGCCAGAATAGCTTGGCGCCCATAGGCGTCAAGCTATTCTGGCATCACCCTTGAACTATCATGGTCGATCCTCATCTTGTTGTGGTGTGTCTGGGGTAGAATGAGTTAAATACCCGTGAGCGTGAGGAATAAAGGCCGATTGGGGTTGAGCAAGAGGGTTAGATCTTCATGAGCGGCCACCGGGGAGGGGGGCGGTGTCTATGAGGATGTATGTCACCTGCAAATCGGAGCCTATCTAATGCGATGTCACCAGAGTAGTAGAGAGACGTGAGGTGTGAAGCAATTGCCAAGGCCCAGAAAACTTAGCGGGGAGAGGACCGTGGAGGATGACCGCGAGGGGGGGGGGGGGTCTGGGAGGGGGATAGGCGCGGATCTGGGGGGGGGGTTGTTCCATGGGTTCCGACCCAAAATTCTTTAAAATGCTATAACAAAAAACCGCCCCTCCCCCCCCCCTCCGCCCCATCCCCCCCCCCCCACCCCGCTCCCCCCCCCACCCCCCGCTTTTTTATTTTTCGGCCCTGGAAGCAAAGTGCAACAAGTGCAACTTTAAAAAGGGACTAGGGCTTCCAACTTCCGTTGATTTCGCCCGGGGGGGGGGGGGGCAGGTGGGTGGGTGGGGGGAGGGGGTGGGGGTGTCGATCTGTCCGTCCGTCGCCCCGCGCGCAGCAGTGGCAGGTGTTGTCGCCAGGGGCCGGGTGGAGGAGGTTGATGGGGGCCGGGAGTCCGTTGCCTTGGGTCTTCTACGGTGGTCGTGGCAGATGGAATTGCCTGATTGACTGGACTATGATGTGATACTCGAACCACTGGAGCAGTTCTTGTAGAGGCGGTGGCGATGGCCGGTAGAACCGTGGCTGGTGGTATGGACGGGGAAGTCGAGGTGTGGGTGGTGGTGGCCAGTTGATCCGGGGTCTGGGTGTTTGGCGTTGGTATGGTTGGGGAGGGTAGCGGTGGCGTGGAGGTAGGCGGTGGTGGGGTGGCGGTGTGGGTAGTATAGCTGACTCTCGTTGGTGTTCCTGTGTTCTGAAGTATTTTGGAGGTCGTCGACACTGGCATGTGGTGGTAGTAGATTTGTCGTCTGTCGGTGGTTTAGCGTTCGTGTTGGTGGTGGTGGAGTTCGCTGTGCTTGCTGTTTGGCTGACTGTGGGTGGCGGGTGTTGGCTCCTGTCGGTGTCAGCTGGGGGGGGGGGGGGGTCTCCGTCCTTGTCTCCTTGGTTGATGGCTGTTGGGTGGCGCTCCCTACTTCTTTGGGAGAGGCTGTGGGGGTTCCGGTCTGTTTTTTTTCTTGTTTTTTTCGTTTTTTTTTCGGGGTTGCTGAAGTTCCTTTGTCGGATGTGGCGGTTGTCGCTTGGCGTTCTCCATCTTGAATCGAGGGGGCTGCCTGGCAATCTCTGCTGGCTGTCAGGGTGGGGGGGGGGGCGGGGGGGGGGGGGGGGCTAAGTTCGGCCATTGCGCCGGTCTCCAATAACCACCTGGTGGTGACGAGGGCACGGTGGCCGGGGTCTCCGCCTGTGGCTTGCATGATTCCAATAATAAGCAAGGTGTAGCGTCGCGGAAGTCTTTTGTATCAGACTGAAGGTCACAAAGAAAGAGTTGGACCCCCCCTCCCCCCGCCCGAGGTAACTGATCCGCCCCTGGGGGAGGAGGGGGGTACTTGCAGTCACTATGTGTAATCATGTATAATTGGTCTATGGTGTAGGGGGGTACTTGCAGTCACTATGTGTAATCATGTATAACTGGTCTATCGACAAGACAGTGTATCGCCCTCCTCACATCACCATTGGCGAGTCTGAACTAAAGTCAGTGCACCAGTTTACTTACCTTGGCTGCACTGATTATCACGTCGGACGCCAAGCTGGACAAGGAGCTTGACAGCAGGCTGGCAAAAGCGAACAGCGCTTTCGGGCGACTTTTCAAGCGGGTGTGGCACAATCAACAGCTGAAAACAGGCACCAAGATCAGCGTGTACAGAGCTGTGGTCCTCACCACCCTGCTGTATGGTTCCGAGTCCTGGGCCCTCTACCGCAGCCAACTACGACTCCTCGAACGCTTCCACCAGCGCTGCCTGCGTACCATCCTGGGCATTCACTGGAGTGACTATGTCACCAACGTCGAGGTCCTTGAACAGGCTGAAACTGTGAGCATCGAGGCTTTGCTGCTGCGGACACAGCTCCGCTGGGCGGGGCACGTCTCCAGGATGGAGGATCATCGCCTACCAAAGATCACCCTGTTCGGCGAGCTTGCTACTGGACACCGTGACAGAGGGGCACCAAAGAAGAGATACAAAGACTGTCTCAAGAAGTCACTTAGTGCCTGCCAAATCGACCACCACCAGTGGTCTTCGCTTGCTGCGGACCGTGACACCTGGCGCTCCACCATTTACAAGGCAGCTGTCTCCTTTGAGGACTCTCACAGAGCTAGCCTTAAGGACAAGCGGCTCAGGAGAAAAAACAGAGATGCCGCAGCTCAGAACCCTGGCCATACCTTCCCCTGCAGCCACTGCGGTCGAACCTGCCTGTCTCGGATTGGCCTCCGCAGCCACGAACAAGCCTGCAGACGTCGTGGGCAACTCCTATAAAATCTTCGTTCGCGAAGTCAAGCCAAGCCAAGAGAGAGGGGGTCTATGGTGTAATCGTCTTTTCGTCACGGGGAATGTTATGTGGGCGTCTCAATAGATAAAAGCTGTCGAAGCCGGCGGCTCTGACGCAATCTTGTGACACAATATTATGACTGCTGGGTACGACCGCCTGGTGTCAAATGACGAGCGCTTGCGCAATGACCGAAAACATTTTTCGTCTGAAGGCCATGGATCTGGAATTACGGGCGGGCTGCATCACGGCGGTGACCTAACATGACGCTGTGCCACGTCACTGCGAGTTAGCTGGACCGCGGCCGAGAGAAAAGCACACAACTTATTACTGCAAATTGCGTCATAATACAGCCGGAGTAAGGTTACACACGTGATATGATTTATTTTTAGATCAGTGGGTAGGCCATGGACTCTGTATACTGCATGCTCAGGCTTCAAGGTGGTGACACTCAGACACTCAGACACTCAGAACACTTTATTCGGTAGGTCAACGACCCATTCGAATTGGGGTGAGATTACATAACTGGAAAAACCAATGACAACACGAGAAAGGGAACAGACAAGATATGAATAAAAAACAATTTCTTCTTGGAATTGGTACTCATAATATAATGATCACACACACACACACACACACACACACACACACACACACACACACACACACACACACACACACACACACACACACACACACACACACACACACACACACACACACACACACCGCACCGCAGCGCGCACAGACGCGCTGCATCAAGGGGTCTACCCCACTATGGGGCAGACTGAACAGATGTTTTGCGGCCATCGGCCCATAGATAATGTCCTATTACACAGATAGTTGTTCATTGCGTAATTTAAGTGCATAGAATATGAACATTGCAACTTTTCTGATAGAGTCACACAGTCCAGGTTTGCAAGCAACATGCTTATGTCCTCATTCTTAGTGTCATTCAAAAGGCTAGCCAAGTACTTATTCCTCAGTGCTGAGTATCTATTACAATACAAGAGGAAGTGTTCTTCATTCTCCACAGTCCCAATACAGAATGGACAGTCCTTCACATGTGTATTTGAATACCTATTATTTACATTCAGTTCTACTGTTCCCAGTCTGAAACGTATAAGGCTGTCCCTGAATTTCTTTATCGTAATCTGGGATAGATATCTTTCTGGTTCGAATACCGTTTTGAACTGCTTGTAAGTTGCAAACCTGTCGCTTGACTGAACCTTCGTTTCCCATGACATCACAAATGACTCTTTCAGTCTTTGCCTGTACAACAACAAAAAAGCCCTTTCATCCCCCACACCACCGTTTTGCCAAACGTGGTCAAAGCCATACTTGTGTAGGGTGCTTTCAGTTTGCTTCGCCCAAAAACAACTTGCTACGGTACAGTTCAACTGCATCTTGTACGCCTGCTTAGGAAGTCTTGTATCAGACATTTTAATCAGTTTCATCTAATACTTTGTAGCTCTTATTATGCTATTAATGTACAGTGAATGCCTACCCGTTTCACCATAAGCTGTCTGATTTGGGGGTTCTGACATCCACACTCAGTAGTCTCTTGCAGGCGAAAGTATGCACCTTTTCTATTGTTTCGAACTGCTTCAGCCCCCATACTTCAGACGAGTATAGGAGCATCGGCGCCACCTGGGTATCAAAAAGCTTAAAGAAAATACATGGGTTAAGGTTGCCAAGAGTTTCCACATAGTCCTCAATAACTGAGAAACTTTCGCCTTCGCCTTTACAGCATAGTCGGAGAGGGCCACAGTAAACGATAGTTTTGTGGTCAGTGTGAAACCAAGGTATTTATAACTGTTAACCACTTCCATTTCGGTTGCACCAATATACCATTTGTCTTTCGCTGGCAGTCGCCCGCCTTTTCTAAAAACCATTACCTTGGTTTTCTCGAGACTAACCTCTAAACCAAGTCTATCAGAAGAGCGCTTGAGGTTAGTTATCGGTTCTGCAGCCCCACAGCGCTTGTGGACAATAAAGCTACATCGTCCGCAAAAAGTAATGAAAAAAGTTCTCTCAGACCAGGCAGTAGTTGTACTCCGTGTCGACCATTTTCATTTACGTAGTTTGCAACTTCATTAATTAACAAAGAGAAAATTACAGGGCTTGCTAAACAACCCTGCCTCAGTGACCCCGGCGGGGCAGTCGAAGAAATCCGAGTATTGGAAGCCCGCTCTTACACACGCCTGAACAGATGCATACATGGCTTTCAGCATCTGAACCATTTTTGTAGAGACCTGTACATGGGTAAGAACAGACCACAACATTTCCCTGTCTACAGAGTCAAAAGCACGCTTGTAATCGATGAAAGCCACATATAGTTTCTTCAGTATTTCGAGCAAGGGATATTTGTGTAATAGATATCATTTCAAAGTGAATATATGATCAACAGTTGAGTATCCCTGCCTAAACCCGGCTTGCTCTTCGTTTATTTTTTCCTCTTTTTCTGCCCACTTGTAGAGTCTACTGTTTAGAATGGAAGTAAAAGCTTTCTGATCACACTGAGCAGAGACACCCCTCTATAGTTGGATGGGTTATTTGTATCGCCCTTCTTAAAGATCGGAACAATCACGGAACGACTCCACTCAACAGGAAAGTACTGGTTATCCAGCAGGTGATTAAAGTATTTCGTCAAAAATGGCACAATAGTATCACCTGCATGTTTCAGGTACTCTGATAACACTTGATCAATGCCTGCCGCTTTCCCAGATTTCAGCTTGCACATAGCGTGTCTGACCTCTTGCTCTGTTATTGGGCCGTCCAACTCGGGCACGTGCCTACATGTTCCCGAGTCCGCCGGCCCAGCAACAGAGCAAGTTGGTAGCGGGAATTCCCGGTCGTCCCTGTCCGGTAACTGACCACTGAGCACAGTGCGAAAATGTGTCTCCCAAGTCTCTATTTTAATCTTGGGCTGTTCTCGTTTCCTTCTGTTCGCGATTCGCACGTGTTTCCAAAACACCGCACTGTTGTTTGCATTGTCCAGTAGCCGTCTGCACGTGGATTGGTTGTGGTGTCTTTTCTTAGTTACCAACATGGCCTTATACGCACGTCTCTTGTCACAGTATGCCTGTCTATCCTCATCACAACGTGACCTACTGAACACACACAGCGCTTTCCTCGCTTCTCTTTTCAGGTCACGACAGTCATTGTCGAACCACACTGAGCCTGTACAGCGAGAGGAACCGCCCACACAAACCTGTTTTTTCATAAAATCTGCACAATAGTAGAGATACTCCGTGAAATGTTTAATGGCTATGTCTGCAGACAGATCAATGGTATGATAAGCCTCATCAAGCATCCTCTGACTCTCGTCAGAATTCACTCTATCCGTGTATTCCTGTTGCAACTCCGGATTCCAGATATATTTAGAAACAAACTGCTTTTCAACGGGCTCATCGGATGCTTGACAATGGCATAACATCTGCAGTACCAAAGGCATGTGGGGCGATTCCACTCTATGTACAATTGTACTGTACACTGTGGCACAATATCATAGCTACACAGAAAGTAGTCCACCACACTGTTACCATGAGGAGATACATAAGTAAATTTACCTGAACTGGTATCACTGTCCCCATTTAACACCCACAGTGATGTAGAGGAACACATTTCTATTAATAGTCGTCCGAAATGGTTAATTACAACATCATCAGAGTTTCTAAAATTATCATCCACCTGGTCAATCCCTATCAACCCATCAATATTGCCATCGTCCGTTTTGTTTTGCCATAGCCCAGTTCGTGCATTTAAGTCACCACAGACTATAATGTGACAGTTATTTTCCTTCTCCTGGATATCGAAAATCAACTGTTCGAGCAACGGGATGTTACTGTTTACAGTTTTCTCTTTGTAGTAAGGTGATGACGATGGAGGTATACATGAACACACTAAAATCACATCTTGCATTAACCCCACTATAGTTCCTGCTATTTTCACCACTATGGTATTGTCAAGACTAGTATCTATCCTAGTCACGTAACGTGCTATACTTTTCTTCACAAGAAAAACCACTCCACCGGATCCCCTACCTATAGTTTCGACAGTTTGTTGACTGGGGCGTGGAAAACAATAAAGTCACAAAAGGTGATGGAGAAATCAAACGACAAACTGGTGAATGTTTCTATCAGGCAAGAAAAGTCAAAAGAAGTAATAAAGTTGACAAAATCTGACTCACTTAACTTCTGCACAAGACCGTCCACATTCCAACACAAGAACCTGGCAGTTTTCTGACGGACAGCATCGCCAGGGCCGGGGCCACACCGCTAGCCGCTCCCCGTGGGACTCCCCTGACCATGACCCCGACCCCTACCACGCCCCGATGTTCCAGACCGGGTCTCGTAGGGTGCTCGCTGGAACATGTCGGTAACACGGGGCTGGCACCTGTCACGCGGCTGGTCACGACTGCCTGGACCCCCTGCTGCGCTAGCCGGCTGGCTGTGTGAAGTGGTCGCGTCACGTGTCTGGCGTGAGGAATCCCGGACAACTGGCAGGGAATCCCTCGGTGTTTCCCTGTGTTTACAGGAATTCCTCACAGGAGAGCGTAAAGGCGGTGGTAGGCGGAGACCCGTATCCTCTGTATCCCCTTCGCTCTCGCCGTTGCTGCAGTCAACACCCGATGCCCGCTGCTGTAGATGCTGGAGGTCGTCACGGACGCTGGCGCGTACAGGCGCCGGGGGGTGACACGTCCGCCTTCGGCTGCGGGGGTGCGTCGCTCTTCCGTGTGCAGGCGGCCATTCTTGTAGTAGGCGAACTTTCCTGCCTTTTTCGCCTGCTCGATCGCTGCCCTCTGTCGCCTGGTCAGATCCGCTGCCATCTTGATGCCGCTGTCCCTGAGGCTGGCCTTGAGGCGCTTGTCCTGCACCACCGACATCTTGTCCCCCCAGCGGCTGAAGCGCACGATGAGAGCCCGAGGGTGGGGGTGCTTGACGTTTTCCTTACGGGGACCCACCCTGTGGGCTCTCTCCACGTCGTCGGTAGACCATGTCCTCTGCGTGCCGCAGTGCTCGTTAAGTACATCCACTATTTTCTGAGCACAGGCGGTGTAGTCCTCCCTTGTAGACTCACGTATACCGATGAACTTTAAGTTGTTTCTGCGGGAAAATGACTCTAGATTGTCAATTTCATTCTCCAGTTCATCGATGCGCTTTATTGCCGAATCTGATTCTGCCAACTTTCCAATATCAGCTGTGTCTCGCTAGCTTATCTCTCATATCTTTCATGTCACCGTGTAACTGTGAGATTTTCTCCTCAATACCTCCATGGTTGGCGTCTATTATCTGTGTCAGTCTCTCGAAGTTGTCCCCTTGCGCTTTCATCTGGTCCTCAATTTTCTTCTCCATTCTGTCCATAAACGCCGCAAGTTGGTCCTCCGGACCAGGGTTAGGTTCTACGTCGCCGCATCTTTCGAGCAACGACACGAAGAAAAGTAGGACAACAACACGCATGGCTTTGCTGTGTAGTGTGAGTCCCTTCACACGGCGTGCTGCTTTGTCTGCCTTTCTCTTCAAAATCCACATTAAAACCGGGCAAAAAATCCCGATTTTCGCACGTAGTTCTTCAGCACCCGCTGGCATTCTGGTCTTTGTCTCTCACGTGATGATTAATGATGGCTTAATTAGGAAAAACGTACATTTTTTGTTAGAGGATCCGAATTTTGCGTCTTCTCGATCGTGACTAGTGCTCACTCCCCGCTTCAAGGTGGTGACGAAACCATGATCCACTGCCACGTCACCGGCTGCATAAACCGAGAGGGAACACTTCATTTTGTCGGATACGCGCCGAACCCTGTAATCGCATGTTGCGTCATATACAGATAGTCGGGTGTTGACAGTCGGCACGCTTAACCATAAGGAGCCTGACGATGGTGCTTTGACTAAATGCAAATCCACTGCGCCACCGCGGTGGCGCAGCAGATTTGCATTTAGTCAAAGCACCATCGTCAGGCCCCTATGCCCGTAACATGTTCACAAATGACGTCAATCCGCTACAGTTTTATCATAAGTGCGTGCATATGCGTAATAAGGGCGGCACAATGGCCGTTGTCTTCTTCGATTTGCTGCCGCTGATCAGCTGATCAGCGGCAGCGAATCGAAGGAGACAACCGGTGTGGCATAACAGATCGAGGGAGGTAGCCAATGTGAAAGTGTATTATGACTGCCCATAGTTATGCCGTCGCCTTTTCAGTTCACTCAGTGAAGGTGATCATGCAGTTAGACGATTTGCGCGCGAATAAAAAGCAACTGTGAACAGCTGCTATTGGGACTTTCATACATTATGTAAGTACCATAATCTACAAGTGCATTATACAAATTATTGTGAATAGAGACATAAGATGCTGACACGCCAACTATAGCAAATGGTCGGTCGATCAATCAATCAATCAATCAATCAATCAATCAATCAATCAATCAATCAATCAATCAATCAATCAATCAATCAATCAATCAATCAATCAATCAATCAATCAATCAATCAATCAGTCAGCCAATAAATTAACCAATCAGTTAATCAATAGATCGATCGGTCAATCAGCCAATCAATCAGCTGCTAATCAGTCAATCAATCAATCAAGCAATCAATCAATCAACCAATCAATTATTTAATCAATCATTCAACTTTTTATTTTCTTTCGGTCTGTGTGTTCGCTTGCTTATGCTTCACTATTATTCTCACTAAAATGCATGTTGTATTGTACTCCATAACTTGAACAGTGGCTAATTAATTTTTTTAAATTTATTAAAAAAAATTTTTAATATATATATTTTAATTTATCAATTTATTGTGTTATTAATGATTAATTTTGGAGTTACATCAAAGCGTTGTCATGGCATACAAAGAACACTTTCAAACGTTGTCACAGTGTAGGCCTAAGTCTTATTTGATGTTAGTTACACAGATTGACGTCAACATAAATGCATTTCTAATACACTGTACTGAAAGACCCACGCACAGGACTGATGTCCTGCAGGGATTTTCCGGACATAAAACACAGATGTTGCCGAACACGCTGCGTCGCCGCGGATTCCAGTCATGCTTGTTTCTTCATCTTCACAGTGCAGCGGCGTAGGAACCCGTGGGGCCCAGAGCGGCGTGGATGTCACATGATACAGCATCTAGACGTGGTACGGTCAGAGCGTTTTTCCATGAGTATTTTTTATTCCCGTCTTCACCTCTCCCTTCCTCGCGCTGGGACCATATGGCGTTGAGGCGCGTCCCCTGGGTGGTGGATAGGGGGTCCCTCGCGAGAGGGGTGCACCGAATGAAATAAGGTGCATGAACCAACATGGTCTAAGGGAAGGAGACCCCGACAGAAAACCCCTGGTCATCCTAGCAAGGGGGTTGGGCGTGGGGGTAGTTTCCCCACGCTGCAAATAAGGAAATAGCTGCAGAAACGCCGACGAATAGACAAACAGCAATTCCTTTCCTGGAGGAGAAAGGTTCTTCTACCGGAAGATTTATGACGTCGTGTTGTGAAAGCCGGAAGTCTTCGGAAGCCACAGGATCGAGCCGCCTCTCTTTATCCAGGGACACAATCATGGGCACATGGAATGTCAAGACCATGTACCAAAGCGAGAAGGCCGCCCATATAGCAGCGGAAATGCAAAAGTACAACCTTTCCCTGTTAGGTATCAGTGAAGCCAGATGGACGCAGTCTGGGCAGAAAAGGCTGTTATGTGGCGAGATGATTTTGTATTCAGGTCATGAAGAGGAGAATGCCTATTGCAGACAGAGCAGACCAACTCGACAGATTACTTACTTACTTACGCCCATCACCCCCCCTGGGTCATAGGCCGCCGACAAGGTCCCTCCAGCCGTCTCTGTCCTGGGCGAGTCTCTCCAGCTGTCCCCAGGTGTGGCCCATCTTCTTGGCATCTGTCTCCAGGTCACGTCGCCAGGTGTTTCGTGGCCGACCTCTCTTCCTTTTTCCCTGTGGGTTCCATCTTAGGGCTTGCTTTGTGGTGTTGGTTGCTGGCTTGCGTAGTGTGTGACCTATCCATCTCCAGCGGCGTTGTTGAAGCTCCACTTCTGCAGGCTTCTGCTTCGTCCGCTGCCACAATTCCTCGTTGCTGATTTTGTCCGGCCAGCGTATCCCGAGGAGCCTTCTCAGACTGTTGTTGATGAACGTCTGTATTTTCTTGGTGGTCAACACTGTGGTCCTCCAGGTCTCTGCTCCATAGAGGAGTACTGGTTTCACATTGGTGTTGAACAGTCGGATCTTGGTGTTGACTGACAGATCTCTTGAAGTCCAGACGTTCTTTAGCTGGAGAAATGCTGCCCTGGCCTTGCCTATCCTGGTCTTCACGTCAGCATCCGTCCCCCCCCCCCCCTTCTTGTCGACTATGCTGCCGAGGTAGGTGAAGCTCTCCACCTCTTCTAGCGCCTCGCCTTCCAGTGTGATGGGCGTTCCACTGGCAGCGTTGACTTTCAGCACCTTGCTCTTTCCACGGTGGATGTTCAGGCCTAGCCTTGCGGAGTTCACTGCCACTGCGTGTGTCTTTTCTTGCATCTGTTGTTGGGTGTGCGAGAGCAGGGCTAGGTCATCTGCAAAGTCCAGGTCGTCCAGTTGGGTCCAAAGTGTCCATTGGATGCCATTTCGCTTCTGTGCTGTGGATGTCGTCATGACCCAGTCGATGGCCAGAAGGAACAGGAACGGTGACAGCAAACACCCCTGTCTCACCCCTGTCCGGACTTGGAAGGCGTGGGTGAGCTGGTTTCCACAGATCACTCTGCAGGTCAGTCCCTCGTAGGAGTTCCTGATGATGTTGGTGAGCTTTTCATAGTGTCTCAGCAACTTCCACAAGGTGGCTCTGTTGACGCTGTCGAAGGCCTTCTCGTAATCAAGGAAGTTGATGTAGAGGGACGAGTTCCACTCTAGCGACTGTTCCAGGATGATTCGCAGCGTGGCGATCTGGTCAGTGCATGATCGGTCCTTGCGAAAGCCCGCCTGTTGATCTCAAAGTTGGGGGTCCACTGTGTCCTTCATCCTGTTGAGTAGGATCCTGCTGAAGACCTTGCCTGGGACAGACAGTAGGGTGATTCCTCTATAGTTGGCACAGTTGCTGAGGTCTCCATTTTTTGGCAGCTTGACCAGGTAACCCTCCTTCCACTCTGCTGGCACTTGTTCTCTCTGCCGGATTTTCCTGAAGAGGGGGTGGAGCATCTCGATTGTGGTTTCAATATCCACCTTTAGCGCTTCTGCCGGTATACTGTCGGGTCCGGCTGCCTTGCCCGACTTGAGCTGTTTGATGGCTTTCCGGATCTCCTCCTTGGTGGGCTCGCTACAGTCTATCGGCAAGTCTCTCTCGGCTACCTGAATGTCTGGTGGGTCTTGTGGAGCTGGTCTATTTAAGAGCTCCTCAAAGTGCTCCTTCCATCTGTTCTTCTGTCCCTCCTCTCCTTGGATGGCTCTTCCCTGTTTATCCTTTACTGGCCTCTCTGGCTTGGCAAACTTCCCTGAAAGCTTTTTTGTGGTGTTGTAGAGCTCTCTCATGTTTCCATGTCGGGCTGCCTCCTCTGCTTCTTGTGCCAGTGACTCTACAAAATTTCTCTTGTCTGCCTTGATGCTATTCTTTACTATTTTGTTGGCTGTTGTGTATGCCTCCTGAGCGCGGGCCTTCTCTGTTCTTGTGCGGCTGTTGTTTACTTCTGCTTTCTTCTTCTTTCTATCTACTACTTTCTCGAGTGTCATTGGTGTTATCCACTCTTTGTGAGTGTGCTTCCTGTAGCCAAACACCTCCTTGCATGCTGCAGTTACTGCGTCTCTCACCCCTCTCCACTGCTCGTCAATGGTTCCTTCGTCCAGAAGCTCTTGGAGAACCTGGAACCTGTTGGAGAGGGCGAGTCTGTACTCCTCATGCTTGCCTGAATCTTTCAGCAGCGTAGTGTTGAACCTCTGGCGCTGACAGGTCTCGCCGGTCCAGTTCCTCTTCAGCTTCAGTTTCATTCTGGCAACAACCAGGTGGTGGTCTGAAGCAACGTCGGCTCCTCTCTTCGCTCGGACGTCCTGGAGAGATCTTCGGAACCTTCTCGAGATGCACACGTGGTCGATCTGATTCTCGGTTAAATGGTCCGGTGATACCCATGTCGCCTTGTGGATGCGCTTGTGCGGGAAGACTGTGCCGCCTATGACAAGGTTGCTTATGGCGCATAGGTCTGCAAATCTCTCTCCGTTATCGTTCATTACTCCCAAACCCTGCTGCCCCATAACCTCCTCGAAGCCCCTGTTATCGCTGCCGACCTTGGCGTTGAAATCGCCCATGATGATGTTGAAATCTCTTCTAGAGAGGGTTCCAACGATGGTCTGCAGTCTGTTATAAAACTGGTCTTTGGTCTCGTCATCGCTGTCGTTGGTTGGGGCATAGCACTGGATGATGTTCATGCTAATCCTCTTCTGCTGTGTTCTGAACGAGGCTGTGATGATGCGTGGGCCATGGGCTTCCCACCCGATGAGAGCACTCTGCGCAGTTTTGGAGAGCATGAGAGCCACTCCCTCTGTGTGTGGTGCATTGTCCTCCTCATGGCCGGAAAACAGCAGCCTCTCTCCTGTGGTCAGTCTCTTCTGTCCGCTGCCCGTCCATCTGGCCTCACTGATGCCAAGGACGTCGAGACGGTAGTTCCTCATCTCCACTGCCACCTGAGCTGTTTTCCCTGCTTCGTACATGGTCTTCACATTCCATGTTCCGATGTTGATGGTTGCCCTGGTCGAAAGGATGGTAGTCTGCTGAGTGGCTTCCTTTCGGCTTTCACCACCCCGCGTCATAAATCCTCCAGCTGAAGGTTCATCCTCTCCCAGGGCCGAGTCAGTTGTTGGTTTCCTTGTTGGCGTTTCTGTAGCAATGTGTGTTTTTATGGGGTGGGGCAGCTAACCCCACGCCCAACCCTCCTCCTTTCACATCCGGGCTTGGGACCGGCCATGGCGGAGTTAACTCGACAGATGGGCCGAGTATTTTGAAGAGTTACTGAACAGACCCCCCCCCCCCCCCGCCCCCCAAGACATTCAGCCAGCAGACCTACCCATCAGCTGTGACAGACCCAGCCAGGAAGGGATCAGAAGAACAGTGGCATTTTTTAGGAACGGCAAAGCAGCAGGACCAGATGGCATCCCAGCGGAGGCTCTGAAAGCAGACCTAGAGATAACAGTGGAGCTGCGGTACCCACTGTTTGGAAAGATCTGGGAAGAGGAGGTGATGCCGGCTGACTGGAAGGAGGGGTACCTAATCAAGCTTCCCAAGAAAGGCGACCTCAGCAAGTGTTGCAACTACAGAGGAATCACCTTGCTGTCGGTACCAGGAAAGGTCTTCAACAGGATCATCCTGGAGAGAATGAAGAGCTCCGTCGACCCCCAGCTGAGAGACCAGCAAGCAGGATTCAGGAAAAACCGATCATGTACAGACCAGATCGCCACTCTCTGCATCATCGTGGAACAGTCTCTGGAGTGGAGCTCCCCGCTCTACGTCAATTTGTGGATTACGAGAAAGCATTTGACAGCGTGGACCGAGAGACTTTGTGGGAACTCCTACGACACTACGGTGTACCCACAAAGCTCGTCTGCCTGATCAAGAGCAGCTACGATGGCATGATATGTCGCGTGATCCACGCAAAGGGCAGTTCACCAGGGAGCTCCAGGTTAGAACCGGCGTCAGGCAAGATTGTTTGCTGTCTCCGTTCCTCTTCTTAATGGCCGTAGACTGGGTCACGAAGAGGACCACTGAGCAGAGAAGAAGCGGAATACAGTGGACACTGTGGACACAGCTTGACGACCTGGATTTTGCAGACGACTTGGCTTTACTGTCCCACACTCAAGAATCTTGAAAATCCACTGGCCAGAGAAGATCAGCAACGCCAGACTCTGGGAGAGAACAGAGCAGATAACAACAGAGAATGAAATTGGGCGAAGAAGATGGGGATGGATTGGTCACAGTCTGAGAAAGTCAGTTCCCAGTATCACTAGGCAGGCATTGTCATGGAACCCCCAGGGAAAGAGAAAAAGAGGCAGGCCGAGAAACACCTGGCGTCGAGACCTCCAAGCAGACATCAAGAGACTGGGAACCACCTGGAGTAAAATCGAAGGAGAAGCACAGGACAGGAGTCGCTGGAGGTGTCTCGTCGACGGCCTGTACCCTGGGAGGGGTGACAGGCGTAAGTAAGTAAGCAAGTACCTCTCCCTTCTTTGACACATGTACTGTAATATTGTATAACAGGCAAATTAATTATTCATGAGCTTGCTCGATATATTTTCCTTCCCAAAAAGCCTTGCGGCCCTGGCAAAATTGTTGATGGACTCTCGAGCCAGGGTCTTACAAAATAAAACACAAAATACTGTTCTGTTGCAACACTAATGCATCCTTTTCAACTATGACAGCGTTAACAATTTGATTAATTTTAAACTTACCGTTCTTCACCAATGCCGAAGATATTTTTCTTCCGTGTACGTGCCATCGCTGCCATCGTGTGCTTCGGCACTCGCATTGAACATGGAAACCCGCCGCCGTAAAAAAGCGAAACAAAGAGTACAAAAAAGCTAAAGAAACTAACCTATAACTTGAAACCTTCATTGTTGTAGATATGTAACGCAAACTAGAGTCGCGAAATGCAACATTACAAGCTAAAAAAAAACCAAAAAAACAACAACAACAACAAAATCCAACACAAAAAACAACAACAAAACAAAACCAAAACAACATCGAAACTGTATTAGCGTAGGAGGTAGACGAAACAGCCAAACGCTCAAAATCACTCAACACAGTTAGCTCCCCTGCGTCAACAAAACTGCTGTCTGCTTCACATGACACCTATAGTGGAGTCATGTTTTCTTGTTTGTTCGCTACTATTTTTATTCAAGTTATTATCCACATTGCTGCTATAGGTTTTTCATTGCCATCCCTTGCTGATGAATTAAACTGAATCAAAATTTAAATTATTTTGTGAATATACGTATGCGGTTTCGGTGTGCATGACAGTCTCGGTATGCACATCTAGTAGGGCACGAAGCGAAGGTAAAGTTTTGTTTTGGACTGGGTACATAAATAACATTGAGCAGCAACTAGCTTGATGTAGTGCCGAAAACAGGCAGATGTGATTACTTGGCCCGATCAAAATATTTTCGTCTTACGACTCGGACAGTTTGCCTAGTTCGGGTCTCGTAATCACATCTGCTTGTGTTATATATATATATATATATATATATATATATATATATATATATATATATATATATATATATATATATATATATATATATATATATATATATATATATATATATATATATGCTTCATTCTGGCTCGGTCTGCGTCATTCATCTCAATTGACCTTCGTTCAATTATGAAGTTTCAATATCGTACAATGAAAGACTTTTCTGCTTTTTTCTCTCTTGCTGTGCAGGAGAGTTCGCCGAGTAAGCACCTCTGTTCAGTACGTGTGCATATTCACAAACGTTGTAAACAGATGGACAGGAATGTTTAAGTTGATTGAGGCGGGACAAACTTTAGGCAAATTTCGCCTGAGAAGGCCCCTTTAAAAAATAAAATAAAATAATAAAAACCACGCCGCGCGGCACCAACACTATGTTGCCACTGTGTGGGTCCACCCTGTTGCAAGTACATGCTGTTTTCAAATACTTCTAACAAATGTTAATCTTTTTAACATGCACGCAGGCTAATATCTTCATCCCACATCATCTCACTTAGAACCTTGTTTTTATCACCAGCTGTGCAACTGACGTACTTTCGCTCAAATGCGCTGACACATAACTACGCCGTTACAAAACCTAGCATTGCTGGTCAAAACACAACTTTTATTTAAAAAAAAACAATGGTGGTTAAACCACCAATGGTTTTATAAAAGTTGTGTTTTTTGTCTTCTGGTCCACAAGGAGTGCCTTTTTGAGCGGCCTATATAAGGCATTTGTGCTCGCGTGCATTCACTCTAGGACTGTCGGCATTTTCTGGATCACACATACATTCACTGTGCTGACATAGGACTCAAACCTGCCACCATATAGGATGGGGTAGAGAGGTCCAGCATGCTCAATCACCGTAGTCCAGCACACACACGACCCGTGTTGTTGTGGTTGGTGTTGTTGGCGCTGGTGGCGCCGGGGGTGCAATGTCGGGGTACAATTTTTTTCTCCATTCCTTAGCAAATAGCCATAACGTTGTTGCACTAGTCCGCTAGAATTATGCGGTTTGAATTTAACCAGATATATATATATATATATATATATATATATATATATATATATATATATATATATATATATATATATATATATATATATATATATATATATATATATATATGTCTTTGATTTAACCCTTTGGCTGTCGGTAGCGGTTTTGTCGCGATGATTCCTGCAGGAAGCATCACGACAAAACCGCTACCGACAGCCAAAAGGTTAACTGTGTAAACCCTCTTGCGGCCGATACCGAAGTCGGATTCACACTATCCCCCCCCCCCCCCCCCCCCCCGTACGATTCGCTGTTGCTGCGGCAACGAATCTGTTGTCATGCATTTGAGTATTTGCTGGATTTGATGTTTTGTGAAGTGGTGTGTTGTGAGTTGTTATTTTTGATTGTAGCGCATCTGTTTGTTGCGTGCTACAGGAAGTCAGATCAAGCCCCGAGAACTCTCTTTAACCCGCGCAGGAGCAATTGATATTGGGGCAAATGATACTGGATAACAATTATCATTTATTGTTTCTTTTAATACTAAAAATGATGATGATAATGATGATGACTACGAATTCGACAATGATGATGATGACGACGGTGATGATGGCAACGACGATGATAATTATTATTGTTATCGTTGTCATTATTATTATTATTATTATTATTATTAAAATGCTATTTTTAAATGTGTAATTTTCTGTATCTCCTCCGAAGCCGCTGGAAAGATTTACTTGCCCTCTTGTAGGTGACACCCTTACAAACCCATATCTAAATTGAAAATAATTTGTTTTAAAAAGGGGTTTCCGTCGGAAATCGACTCACTTTTCCGAGCCTTGCTGTTCTAAAAATGTTAAACGTTTAGGGCATAACGTCTTTTGTCTTCAACGAAGGTGATTTCAAAGACGGGGCACTGAAAAGAGGTCTGAACAAATTTTGACCCCAGGTGGGTTTGAACCCACGACCCTTCGGACGAGAGTCGTACGCTCTACCGAGCTGCCCAGCTCCCACCTTGCAGTTCTAGGGGAGATAAAAATTTATTTCCTTCTTTCTTTCATCAGTAGCTTTATATAATAGTAATAATAATAATAATAATGATGATGATGACTAGTCTTGTGCGTACAGCGGTGTTTCAGCTTGATGTCCCAGAGCGGGAGCTACTCCGAAGAGTTCGCCAGGCCACCACTACCAATGAGATCGAACTGCTTGTGGTCTACGACAAACCGCTATATGACAAGTAGGTATTTTAACTGTATTTTACACACTGTCAGATTCTCAACTGTTCGACTGCATGTATCTAATAACACATTCGAAACAACCTGCATTCAGATACGCGGCATATTATTGCCGCGTATTCGAATGCAGCATATCTCAAATGAGTTACCCCCCCTCTCCCCCTCCCTCCCTCCCCCCCACTCCCCCGCCCACACACACACTCCCACCCGGCCAACAAAGTATTTGCCAGTGCGGAAAATATAGAGTGCCAGGGAAAACGACTGATTTCAGGTGTAAAGCCCAACGGAGAAAAAAAAACAAAACAACAACAACAACAAATTAAAAACAACACCCCAACAACAACAACAGCAACACGCTTGGAAAAGACAGTTACAACACCGCAATAACAATATTTCGGGTAAAACCCATCTTTTTAAAAGAGAGAAACAAAAAGTTGCTTCTTATCTTGTGAATGAGAGGAAGCAAGGATTTTTACCCTAAATATTAATAAATTGTTTTGTAACTGTATTTTCTGAGCGTGTTTCTTTCTCTTTTGGGTTCTTCTCTGCACTTTTGTGCGTTTGGCAGTCGTCTTTTTTTATGTGGATATATTTTTTTCTTTCTATTTCTGGTGGTTGATAAGTACGATCTCACGCCAGATAGATTCCCGCGTGCTTTTGAGACTGGAATGCTCGACCTCAGCCCCCCCCCTCCCCCCTCACCCCCTTCCCCCTCACCCCCTCCCGCTTCCCTCCTCTCATATCAGTCTGGACGAATGCAATGAAGTCAGCTTTGACCTGTCTTCATTTGAGTGCAGGTTTCTAGCGAGGAATAACAACGATGCGGCGGCCACGTTGGCGGAGATTGACCGGTACTACGCGGGGATTGTAAAGGAAGTGAACGAACGCTACGCCAAGATGGACAGCGGCACTTTCTCTCTGCGTGTCGTCTTGGTGGTCAGTTGCGCACATATACGCGCACGAACACATGTACATTTATACGCACGTACGCACGTATAGACGCACACGCGGCACACATTCGCACGTACGCACCTACTCACCTGCGCACGCACTCACACATAGGTTTCTATGTTTTTAGAAAAGATGCTTTCAAACTTGCAGAATCTCTTGCTGAGCTCTTCCGAGCTTTTGACACCATCATTCAGGTCGCACCGGAAATATACCTGCAGAATCTCTTGTAGGTCTGTCACGAGCTTTGGACCCCATCCCCGACTCTTCCTGAGGAAGAGGCGGTCCGGGATGCGGTCGAAAGCTCGTGACCTCCCTGCTATGCGAGATAAGGAAGAGTCCCGGGTCAAATGTCGTCACGTTCCTACTACAGCACCTGAGAAAGATTCTGTGATAGGATCGAAATCTCGTGACATCCCTAATATTCCACACTAGGAAGAGTCCGGGATAGAGTTGAAAGCTTGTGATATCCTTACTGTACTACTTGAGTAAGAGTCCGGGAGATTCAGCTTCGTAAGCCAGTGACTATCCCTACTATACAACCCGAGGACGAGTCCGAGATAGCGTCGAAAGCTCGAGACACCCTTACTATATCACTTGAGCCGGGAAAAGTCCTGAACTGGTGATACTCCTACTATACTACCCGAGGAACAGTCCAGGGTCGAAAGCTCGTGACATCCCTACTAAACCATTAGAGGAACAGTCCGGGATAATGTCGAAAGGTCGTGACGTCCATACTATACCACCTTAGCCCGGGAAGTGTCCGGGATGAGGTCGAAAGCTCGTGAAAGCCGTAGTATGCTACATGAAGAAGAGTCAGGGATGCGGTCGAAAACAGGTTTAATTCAGTCCTACGATACATCCTGAGGAAGAGTCCAGGTCTCAGTTGCATGAGTGAACTTAGTCCTGAATCAGCACTAAGCAAGGTGCTTCGTTATGTCCCATGAGTGAGCTTAGTCCTGCGCCAGGCACTAAGCAAGGTGCTCCGCTGTCGCGGAGCACCTTGCTTAGTGGCTGGCGCAGGACTAAGCTCTCTCATGCAACTAGGCCCCAGGGTTGAAAGTTCGTGACATCCCTACTGTACCGCCTGATAAAGCGTCCGGTATATGGTCGGAAGCTCGCGACAGACCCACAACAGATTCTGCAAGCTGTCTTCCTGTTGATACACTATGACATGATCCAGAAACAATGTCCGTACTTCTAGTGTCGTTGCTTTTTTTTGTCTGACAGGATGTGATCCGCAACGACTTGACGGAAGGACTGGTCACAAACGGTGTAGTGACGTCAGAAACGCTGCTGAGTCAGTTGCGCACACTCTCCCCATCCCTCACTCCAGCACGCGACGTTACCCTCTACGTCACCGGGTATGCCACCATAAATGAAGGCGTTCGTAAAAAAACAAACAAAAAAAACCCTCCTCCAACAGTTGATATAATACAAGTTAATCCTTTTGTGCTTGTAGGCGCTGGTAATGTTATTGTTACTGTTTAAAAAAAATAGTTGATATAATACAAGTTAATCCTTTTGTGCTTGTAGGCGCTGGTAATGTTATTGTTACTGTTTAAAAAAAACAGTTGATATAATACAGTTACTGTTTAAAAAAATAGTTGATATAATACAAGTTAATCCTTTTGTGCTTGTAGGCGCTGGTAATGTTATTGTTACTGTTTAAAAAAAACAGTTGATATAATACAAGTTAATCCTTTTGTGCTTGTAGGCGCTGGTAATGTTATTGTTACTGTTTAAAAAAAAACAGTTGATATAATACAGTTACTGTTTAAAAAAATAGTTGATATAATACAAGTTAATCCTTTTGTGCTTGTAGGCGCTGGTAATGTTATTGTTACTGTTTAAAAAAAAAACAGTTGATATAATACAAGTTAATCCTTTTGTGCTTGTAGGCGCTGGTAATATTATTGTTACTGTTTAAAAAACCAGTTGATAAAATAGAAGTTAATCCTTTTGTGCTTGTAGGCGCTGGTAATGTTATTGTTACTGTTTGCGCGGGATTTGCACCCATAGTTTTCTCAGAAACGCCTGCACATTTCTGATCCCGAACAGCGTCTATTATTTTACAGTCAGATTATCAGTCACTGTTTTATTGTTTGCGCAGGTATGATCTCAAGAGGAGCAATGGGTCAGAGAACACTGGTATGCTATTTCATGGATAGAAAGAAAATCTCAGCGAAGAAAGAAGCATGCTTTGAAACACAAATACATCACAGCTGATTCAATTTTCGGGTATACAGCGTATTTGAGGATGGACATTTTTCATATGGATATTTGGAAAAAAGGTTTAACCCTTTCAGCGCCAACACCCTACAGCAGAAGATTGATTGACCATGATAATTCAAGGGTAGTGCCAGATTAGCTTGGCGCCTGCAGGAGCCAAGCTAATCTGGCACTACCTTTGCATTATCATGGTCAACTGATCCACCTTTTTTCAAGTGTACACATACCAAGGGGAATTACTCAGCGCTGGACAGACAAACAGTTAGATCCCCTGCCCCCGCCTATCAGGCACCCAATCGCCAGCCCACAGAGAAATAAGCAGGTATAGAACAAGACGATCATCTACATCCTCAAAAAAGGATCAGCATCAGGTCTCGCCATAACCCATGTCTTTCTCCGGAACTTAGGAAGTAGGTAGGAGAAACATACATACACAAACACGAAGGTGCACTACTAAATCCTACTTCCCAAGTTTCGGAGAAAGACATGGGTTATAGACGAGACCTGATGCATCCTTTTATGAGGATGTAGATGATGGTCTTGTTCTATGCCTGCGTATTTCTCTGTGGGCTGGCGATTGGGTGCCTGATAGGCGGGGGCAGGGAATCTAACTGTTTGTCTGTCCAGCGCTGAGTAATTCCACTTGGTATGTGTACAATTCTGCCAGCGCTAGCCTCACCTGTCTGGTTTGTGAGTCTTCTGCAAGTGGTACATAGTGTTTAAGTAACACTTCCAAAATTGGGGAAAAGCGCCCATAGCGCTAAAAGGGTTAACCCTGTTTTCAAAATGTCCATTTTGGAAAATGATGTTAAGCAAAATTTGATGAATTAAATTATTTGGTTTTACTTGTATTGTGTGTTTATTAATTTGTTGGGATTTTCTTTTTACAAGCTTGACAGTCACTCTTTGGTCTGGATTTCGCATATTATGAATAATTAAGTACTGTTGTTGTTTTTAAATGAATTATAAACGTTTTGTCCTATCTTTCCGCATTGTTATTAATCTTTTAACTCATTCAGCCCGACGGCCGTATTTCCCAAATTTTGGAGGTGTCATCTGATGACTATGCACCAGTTGCAGGAGATGGATCGACCATGATAATTCAAGGGCAGTGCCAGATTAGCTTGGCGCCTGTCGGCGCCAAGCTAATCTGGCACTACCCTTAAGTTATCATGGTCGACCCATCTCCTGCTGTAGTGCGTCAGGGCTGAATGGGTTAAGCCAATTTTTTTACGACGCCAACAACAAAAGGGGGTGGGGAGGTCACCTTGCAGGAGACATATACCTCATTATGAGTCTCCGCAGACGCTGAACGCATGGCTAAGCTCCTGTACTTCTTGCTGGTCTCACTTGAATCATTTGTTCTTCAAAAGAGGGCATTGTGAAGGATTTAATGGACATGAGACATAATAGTAATCACTAAATCATCTTGTTTGAAAGAAAGATTCTTTAAATGTATCAGTAAGCTTCCCCTGTTTTAAACACAGATAGTTTAAGCGGACTTTCCCAGAACAGAATTGCTTCTCAGGAGTCTTAGTGACTAGTCGTTCTTTTAACGTCCAATGAAGTTCTTTGATTAACGTCCGTTGGATACTACACCCCATGACGTTCTTTTGGCGTCCATGACGTTTTTCTGACACCCAAGACGTCATTTTAACGCAACGGACGCTTTTCTTACACCCATTTTAACGCCCGTGACGTCCTCTGACACCCATGACGTCCTTTTGACTTTCAAATGACATCTGTTTGTCCACAGACTTGACGTATTTCGGCAGCGTCTGTACGCCTTTCAGCCAGGGGATCATGGAGGACTTTCGTGCTGAACAGACGTCATGGATTATGGCGCGGTTGATCCTTTACATGTAATGACTCATTTGTCGCTCTCGACAGAGTGTTCGCCCAGTGCACGTTAGCTCGAAGGTCGAAATTAATTAATCTGAAATTTATACTCTGAAGTGTATATGAACCAGTTTCTTAGGCTGATTAAAGACCAAAGTTCAAGGGTGGTGCCAGATTAGCTTGGCGCCTCCAGGCGCCAAGCTATTCTGGCAGCACCCTTGAACTATCATGGTCGATCCGCCTGCTGTAGTGTGACAAGGCTGAATGGGTTTAACGCGTGTCTGTCATCGTTAGATATGGATTGATACGCATTACAGTGTTTTTATGTCGAAGCCGAAGGAAATTTTCTATCTGCTGCACACCATCTCATGGACAATAAAGTGAATTGTATTGCACTGTACTGTATTGTGTGATGTACAGAATGCAGTAATGCAGACTGTACCTCTTTCATCAGACAGAGTTTCTTTTTTCGTTTTTTCGTAGGGGTGTGGGGTGGGGGGAGGGTGTCTGGGTGGAGGGCTTTTCTTGCCATTGTACTGTCTGTCTAGAATCGAAGTGATTATTGCAGACACACGTATGTGTGCCCGTGTATCTCTAATGCGTGCGTGTACATGCGTGTATATGCATGTGTGTGTGTGTGTGCATGAAAAGGTTAAACGTATAGGGCTATGGTTTAACTCATTTCGCCCCGACACGCCACAGCAAGACATGGGGCGAGCATGATAGTTCAAGGGTGGTGCCAGAATAGCTTGGCGCCCATAGGCGCCAAGCTATTCTGGCACCACTCTTGAACTATCATGCTCGATCTGAATCTAGAAATGACCAAAACACAGTCCTTCAGAGGTCAACTTCAAAATTTGGGGATTTCGGTCTTGGGGTAGAATGAGTTAACGTCTTTTGTCTAGCACGAAGGTGATTTCGAAGATAGGGTCCGCTGAACAAATTGTAACTCCAGCTGTGTTCGAACCCGCGACCATTCGGACGAGAATTCTGCAGCTCCGCATTCTACAGGACGAGCTCTACAGCGTGTTAACGAATTATGATATCTTATTAACTCATTCAGCCCGACGGCCGTATTTCCCAAATTTTGGAGGCGTCATCTGATGACTATGCACCAGTTGCAGGAGATGCCGGATCGACCATGATAATTCAAGGGCAGTGCCAGATTAGCTTGGCACCGATAGGCGCCAAGCTAACCTGGCACTACCCTTGAATTATCATGGTCGACCCATCTCCTGCTGTAGTGCGTTCGGGCTGAATGGGTTAATTGTGTTTGGGTGCGGGGTTCGAAAACGGGTTCCGGCGTCGGACTTTTCTTCTCTGGTAAGTGTCACCGTTAATTCGGGCGGACCGTCGGGGGTTCTTTCTCCGGGTACTCCGGTTCTTCCACCCCCACCCACCCCCACCCACCCCCCACCCACCCCCCACCCCCCATACTTTGGTACCGGTTTCAGGCCACTTTACAAATTTCAAATACAAGCGATAAAAAAATCTTTGTAACTTCAGTAGCTGAACTGGCCCTTCGTCTGTCTTGTACTGTGTTTGTCTTAAATGGCGCAAATCCGTGTCTGTTACGTGAGTGTGCGTGTTGGGTTTCAGTTCGCGGCGCTTTGAGTCGATTCGCCCAAAAATTGAGAAAAAGCGCCTATATAATAACGGTGTTATTATTATTATTATTATTATTATTATTATTATTATTATTATTATGTGTGCACGCAGGTTGCGAGGGCTAAGTGATCAGCTGGGGAACACGTGCACAGACGAATATTTCTCCATGAGGCAGGACTTCGCTGTTCCACCGTCCCCCGCACAGGCTGCAAACCCTTTCACCTATTCTACCTGCACTCCCACGGAGATCCGAACTTTTCTCCTTGAGTACGTGGTAAATCACTTAGACAAACTGGTTGTCTCGCAGGGAATCGAGGGAAACAACCAGTGTGACATGCAATATACTAAATCGTATTGGGTTAAACATTTAAAGGTCCATCGGTCCAAAATCGCCTGGTATTCAGGGAAACTTCGCCCACCATAATTTGAAGAAGCGTTCACAAACAAGGTCGAACAGCACAGCTCAATTAAAATAATAATAATAATAATAATAATAATAATAAACGAATGAATGACTGACTGAACGAATGAGTCTGAATGAATGAGTGACTGAATGAATGATATATACCTACATTAATAATAAAAAGAAAAGAAGTACCCAACGGAGAAAGAAACACGCTTAGAAAAGACGGGTACAACACAATTTATTAATATTTCGGGTAAATACCCTTTGTCAAAATAGACAAACAAACAAACATAGAGATTAGCCGCTACTTATCTTCAATGGCAGAAGGAATGTGGCCACATTCCTTCTGCCAATGAAGATAAGTAGCGGCTAATCATCTCTATGTTTGTTTGTTTGTCTATTTTGACAAAGGGTATTTACCCGAAATATTAATAAATTGTGTTGTACCCGTCTTTTCTAAGCGTGTTTCTTTCTCCGTTGGGTACTTCTTTGCATATTACACGCTTGGCAGTCACCTTTTTGGTCTGGATTGATTTTTTCTACATTAATAATGCATAAATAAATAAATAATAAATAAATAAATTATGTACAATTTGAAATAAAGAGATAAATCTGAAAACTATTTGTTCAGTAATGTCCTCAAACTTTATTATATTTTGTTTTGTCAAGTAGCTGCTTGTATGACAAGGAAATGTCTCCATCCCCTTCCCCCTCCCCCCCCTTCTTGATTACAATGAAGAATGTGTGTCTGTGTGTGTGCCTGGGTTTGTGTGTATGTGTGTGTGTGTTGTGTGTGTGCTTGTGTGTGTGTGTGTGTTGTGTGTGTGTGTGTGTGTTTGTATGTGTGTGTGTGTGTGTGTGTGTGTGTGTGTGTGTGTGTGTGTGTGTGTGTGTGTGTGTGTGTGTGGTGTGTGTGTGTGTGTGTGTGCGCGCGCGTGGGTGTGTGCAGCACAGGGACAGATTGCCTCCGCAGCCGGCAGTCGGTCGTTGGGTCTGAGCTCAACATCGCCGCGCTGACAGCAGTGGAACTGGGTCAGACATTCAATGCAGACGCCCAGTGTGTAGGGGCCTTTGGAACAGGGTCAAAATTCTGCAGGGTAGGTCTAACATGGTGTTGGAAATCTGTACTGACAAGCAAAAGAAATGCGACCATTTTTGGAATCATCGGATGATTCCAAAAAACGTCGCATTTAGTGTTTTCGATGATTCCCAAAATGTCGCATATTTCTTTTGCTCGTCAGTATAGAATAAGACGCAGACTGCCAAATGCGTACACAGCAAAGAGATAAGCAACATAAAAAGAAACATGCTCATGTTTCCGATGACTCCAAAAATTTATTTTGCTTGTCAGTATATCAGTGTTATTTTTCCTGTCCGCAGTCGAACTACCAGACATTTCCGTTTGACAACATGTGCTATGACATGCGGTGTCTCCTGCCTGGTACAACGACATGCCAAGGCACCCTGGCTTTTGATGGAACGACTTGTGGGAATGGCAAGGTTGGTCACTTTCACCCCAAACTCTGAAAGTTCATTCAGAGCGACCACTTCTTCGCACGACGATGGGGTGGTCGCACGGATTCATCGGGACTTTTCCCTGGCCATAAAATTGTCTTATATTTATTAAACATTTATACACATACCGAGGGGAAGCGCTGGATAGGCAAACGGTTAGGGCCCCTGCCTCCTCGAATCAGGCACAAAATTGCAAGCTCACAGAAAAATACGCAGATAAATAACAAGGTGGTTATATTCATCCTTAAATTGGTTTGTGAGTATTTATTAAACATTTACACGTAAATCCTGTTTTTAAGAGCTATTGTCCTACAAATGATAAGTAATGCGTTAAAACAATTATGCTAATTATAAACTTTTCTTTCAGATGCCACTGTCGTGCAGATCACAAATGAACCGTGTTGTAAAATCTAATTTATTTTTTCATGCAATTGATACCGATTTTTGCTTGAAACGCATCCGCGATAGCTATCAAACATGAAACGAGAGCAAAAGAATTAAGAAAAAAAGGAAATGTTAACTCATTCGAGACGTGCCGCTTCCGGATACATGGCATGAGCCGCGTATCCGGATGCGGCACGTCTCGAATGAGTTTAAAAGAGAAAGAGAAAATACTGAAATAACGATGTTTATAACACCATTCCCGTTTTCAAGTTTGTAACGTTTTTCCTTGGCAGTGGTGTCAGGACGGACTTTGTGTAGTCAGCTCCCAGGCACCGAGCACACTTTCAGGTATGTCCGTCGTCCATATTTTATCTGTTCCATTTAACTCATTCAGCCCGGCGCACGTATTTCCCAAATTTTGGAGGCGTCATCTAACGACTATGCACTTGTTGCAGGAGATGGATCGACCAGTGATAATTCAAGGGTAGCCTGTCGGCGCCAAGCTAATCTGGCACTACCCTTGAATTATCATGGTCGATTCATCTCCTGCTGTAGTTGCGTCAGGGCTGAATGGGTTAAAGCACGCCGAACAGACTATGAATCAGTTTGCCTAGGAAAACTGAACTCTAAATGACCCAACTCTACCTTTTTCTGAGGGGACATAACTCATTGCAAATGTGCGACTTATTATGTTGCCCCGGCCATCGTTTTTTTTTAACTCATTCTACCCCAGACACACCACAGGAAGATAAGGATCGACCATGCTTGTTCAAGGGTGATGCCAGGGATTTCGGTGATGGGGTAGAATGAGTTAAATAACCGATGGGAAATGGATGGTTGGGTTCATTTTGAGTTCAGTTTTCAGTTCAGTGAAATTCGTAGTATGTTCCCACAATTAATAGGGACACAGAATTGGTCTCAGCAAGAGGCATAGATCCGAATGAGCTCCCGCGACTGCGGGGGCTCATGAGGATCTATGTCTCTTGCAGTCGGGTTGCGTTCCACTTCTCCCGGCATGGAAGGGGTTAAGTTTTTGTAACGTCTTCGAGACGTGTCTTAAAAGGATACGCGGAAAATAGCCGCGTATCAGTATACGGCGTGTATGGAATTAATTAATCGTTTGCATAATTACTTGTCATTTATTTCATGCCTTCCTGTTTCCACCAACAGCAACGTGCCCCCAAGGTGACGACCCGACCGCATCTTGCACGACCAGTGTATGTGCAACCGGCAACGTGCAACTGACGGATTACGACTGTTGTAAAATATGCGGCTCACTCCGAGCTATATCAATAGCATTCACAACTACGCCAGCCACAACCCGTCGTACACCAGCTGTGTCAATAGCCGCCACAACGACTCGAGCAACCGCTGCCCCTACACCAAAAGTGTCTTTAGCGGTCACGACGATTCGAACCACCGCCCCACCTACGCCCGCAGTGTCGTTAGCATTCACCACGACAGCCCGGACGCCAAAGGTGTCAATTATAACTACCACACCGAAAGTGCCTACACCACGGGTGTCACTTATAACCACAAAGAGAGTGACAACACCGCGGGTGTCAATTGTAACTACCACACCAAAAGTGCCTACACCACGGGTGTCACTTATAACCACAAAGAGAGTGACAACACCGCGGGTGTCAATTGTAACTACTACAAGGAGAATGACTACACCGGCCGTGTCAATAATACCTCGGTCCACAACAACGAAACCAGCTGTTTCCATTGTCACAACGACACTGGGCCCCACCACACGGAAAGCCCCTCTCGTCTCTATAGCAGGTAGTACAAAAAAAAACAGAGCTGACCCCCCCCCCCCCCAAAAAAAAAAAAAAAAAAGAAATAAATAAATAAAATAAAAATAAAATAAATAAATAAATAAATAAATGAAATAAAATTTTAAAAATAAATAAATAAATAAAAAATAAATATCTAAACTAAATAAATATTAAATTAAAAATAAATAAATAAATAAATTTTAAAAATATTAAAAATAAAATAAAATAAATAAATAAATAAAATATAAAAATAAAAAAGAAATAAATAATAAATAATACAATATTTAATAAAATAAATAATTAAATAAAATTAAAATAATAAAAAATAATAAGACACTCCCCCCCCCCCATTTTTTAAAAATAAATACATAAATAAAATAAAATTTAAAAAACTAAGTCGAAGATTCTATTATTTTTGTTAGGCCCAGTAAACTCCAGATATAACAAATCGTCAGAGGTCCCCATCGGTCTCTTTGTCATATTCGCAGTTTGTTGTAGGCTAAGCATTTTACCTAGAAGGAGTGCTGTCAGGACCTCTGAAAAGGTGTTGTTATAACAGCAGACTTTTATTAAATCCGACCTTGTTATAAACGAATAGGACTGTAATTTCTTTTTATTTTATTTTTTAAAAGTTTTTACTAACAGTCATAGATCGACCAAGATTGTTCAGTAGCGGTGCAAGAATAGCTTGGCGCCTACAGGCGCCAAGCTATTCTGGCACAGCCATTGAACTGTCAAGGTCGATCATTTATTTATTTATTTATTTATTTATTGGGATTTAACGCCGAGCAGGCGACTAAGGCCATCTCACGGCGGGATGGGTAAAAATCTGCTCCGCCAGACTAAAGGCAAAGTCGTAAGACAAGATGGAAATATATCTTAAACTGAATATGACAGGCTAAAATGTCGCACAAGTCTTTAAAAGAAACGTCTACAGACTCTCAAAAAGGGCAAAATAAAGAAATTCACATAGTCTAGGAATGCTCAGATCTTGTTAAAAATATTGCATTCTCTCAAGAAATTGAAGATTTTGTCCGGGGGAACATCCCGGAACAAAACCTTCAAGGAGTGTTTATATCTCGTGTCAATTAGATCGGCACAATACAGCAAAAAGTGTCGAACAGAAAACTGCTCATCACAGGCTAAACACCATGGACGCTCATCCTGTTTAAGTAAGTAAGAGTGCGTAACATACGTCTGCCCAATGTGGAGCCGAGTAAGGACAGTCTCCTCACGGCGGCTGCTGCAGCGGAAAGGTAGACTGTCGGACACCGTAGGAAGAGCTTCATGAAGCTTGTCCCCTTCCTCTTTGTCCCACTCGGACTGCCACTCGCGGGTTATGTACGCACTAATCACAGGTTTAAAATCACTATAAACAGTCTGTGTGTCAGGGACAGGGTCACTGCGGGCACTGTTGGCAGCAGAGTCAAGGTCGATCAGCCTCCTGCTATAGTGTATTGGGCTGAATCCTTTTCTGTGATAACTCATAAAGTACTATTACCTATGCAGCTTATAATTATCAAATATCCCCCTGTAAATGCCTTCTTCTCGAAACTTCACATGATGCGAGCGAACAAAATCAAACCTGACAAGGGACATCATCAGGCAATGAATTTTACACATGAGGGACCTGATACTGAAAAATGCCAGCTTACTTTTTCCACCACCAGGTAACATCCATTTTCCCCTGCACATAATTTTCATTTTCCCTCAACATCCACATATCAATTTTATCCTGCACATAGCAATTTTATCCTGCGCATTTCCCCGTTTACAAAACATAAATTTTCCCGTGCACAAAACATACCGGCATTTGCCCTTCCACATAACTTTCATTTTCCCCTCCACATAGCATCCATTTTCAACTCAACATTCATTTTCCCATCCACATAACATACATTTTCCTTCACATAAAATCCATACCCCTGCCACAGAACATTTACTTTCCCTTCCACGTATTTTAATTCCCACCCCATCCCTCTCCCTACCAATTAACATGCATTTTCCGTTCCTTGCAACATCCATGTCCCCTCTACATTACATTTATTTTCCCCTCCACATAACATCAATGTTCCCCTCCACATAACATTAATTTTCTCCCTCCACATTCCATCCAAAACCCTTCCAACTAACATCAGTTTTCGCCTCCAAAAAATACTCATTTTATCCTCCACATAACATTCATCGTAAACGGCAGGGGGAAAATGAGTACAGAATACATACTAAATGGAATCACTGTACAATAGACAAACAAGCAGTTAGCTCCCTTGATGCCTCCTTACCGCACCAAGTCACCTGCCCACGGAAAATACAACTTTATAATACATCCTCGCTAAACACGTCTCACATAACACACTACATTCCGATATATAACAACGACATATTTATTGATTTATTGACTTATTTATTCATTCATTCATTCATTCATTTATTTGATTTTTTGTAGTCACTACAAAACCTGTAACAACCACGGCCGCAATCACTTCTACTAGCACAAGAGCCGCAACAACAACGACAACACCAGGAACCACTTCTGCTAGCACTACAGCCGCAACAACGACAACACCAGGAACCACTTCTGCTAGCACTACAGCCGCAACAACGACAACACCAGGAAACACTTCTGCTAGCACTACAGGCGAAACAACGACAACACCAGGAACCACTTCTGTTAGCACTACAGGCGAAACAACGACAACAGCAGGAACCACTTCTGCTAGCACTACAGGCGCAACAACGACAACACCAGGAACCACTTCTGCTAACACTACAGCCGCAACAACGACAACACTAAGAACCACTTCTGCTAGCACTACAGCCGAAACAACGACAACACCAGGAAACACTTCTGCTAGCACTACAGGCGAAACAACGACAACACCAGGAACCACTTCTGCTAGCACTACAGCCGCAACAACGACAACACTAAGAACCACTTCTGCTAGCACTACAGCCGCAACAACGACAACACCAGGAAACACTTCTGCTAGCACTACAGGCGAAACAACGACAACACCAGGAACCACTTCTGTTAGCACTACAGGCGAAACAACGACAACACCAAGAACCACTTCTGCTAGCACTACACGCGAAACAACGACAACACCAGGAACCACTTCTGCTAGCACTACAGCCGCAACAACGACAACACCAAGAACCACTTCTGCTAGCACCACAGGCGAAACAACGACAACACCAGGAACCACTTCTGCTAGCACTACAGCCGCAACAACGACAACACCAGGAACCACTTCTGTTAGCACTACAGGCGAAACAACGACAACACCAGGAACCACTTCTGCTAGCACTACAACCGAAACAACGACAACACCAGGAAACACTTCTGCTAGCACTACAGCCGAAATAACGACAACACCAGGAACCACTTCTGCTAGCACTACACGCGAAACAACGACAACACCAGGAACCACTTCTGCTAGCACTACAACCGAAACAACGACAACACCAGGAACCACGTCTGCTAGCACTACAGGCGAAACAACGAAAACACCAAGAACCACTTCTGCTAGCACCACAGGCGAAACAACGACAACACCAGGAACCACTTCTGCTAGCACCACAGGCGAAACAACGACAACACCAGGAACCGCTTCTGCTAGCACCACAGGCGAAACAACGACAACACCAAGAACCACTTCTGCTAGCACCACAGGCGAAACAACGACAACACCAGGAGCCACTTCTGCTAGCACTACAGGCGAAACAACGACAACACCAAGAACCACTTCTGCTAGCACCACAGGCGAAACAACGACAACACTAAGAACCACTTCTGCTAGCACCACAGGCGAAACAACGACAACACTAGGAACCACTTCTGCTAGCACCACAGGCGAAACAACGACAACACCAGGAACCACTTCTGCTAGCACCACAGGCGAAACAACGACAACACCAGGAACCACTTCTGCTAGCACCACAGGCGAAACAACGACAACACCAGGAACCACTTCTGCTAGCACCACAGGCGAAACAACGACAACACCAGGAACCACTTCTGCTAGCACTACAGTCGCAACAACGACAACACCAGCAACCACTTCTGGTAGCACTACAGCCGCAACAACGACACTACCGGGAACCACGTCTCCTGGCACAACAACCGCAACAACAACACCAGCTACAACTAGTCCTGCAACGACGACACCTGCCACAACTACACCTGTTACAACCACATCTGCTACAACCACAGCAGCAACAACTACACCTACGACCACACCTGCTACAACCACACCCTCGACGACTACACCTGCCACAACTACACCTGCCACAACAACCCCTGCCACAACAACACCTGCCACAACTACACTTGCGACAACAACACCTGTCACAACTACACCTGCCACAACAACACCTGCAACAACTACACTTGCGACTACTACAACAGACGCAACTGTTTCTTTTGTAGCCACGAAGACTACTACCGCTGCAGTTTCAACCACCACAACGGATGCGACTGTGTCATTTGCGGTAACAACAACAACAGGTTAGTTGCTGTTCTCTATCCAAATAAATTATTGTGCTTGTGGCCACCGTTACTGTTTAAAGTTCCCGTGGCTGCATGCATCACTGCCGACAAAATTTGAACTCAGCCAACTGCAAGAGGTATCGTTCCTCATGAGCCCCCGCAATTGGGGGGGCTCATGATGACCTATGCCTCTTGCTAAAACCGCTTTGAGTACACAGTTTGCGTCCACTGGCAGTGGAGGGGTTAATACGAAACTCTTATTCTGTGCTTCCGTGATGAAGGTCCATATATCGTCTTTCAAATGTCAGTGAAGTTTACCGGCGTCATTATTGAACATTGCGGATACGGCTTTACCGGATGGCAGTGATCTACATATAAATGTGTAATAACTGCACTAAGGACCATATGTTGCATACGATGCATTTATTGTTAGACACGCAGAATGAAAATGAGCGAGTGTGAATATTTGACGTTTATCGGACATGTCTTAGAATCAGATATAGTTTTGATTTTATGTTTTTTGAAACCAAAGACAAATTTCGCCAGTGTGAACACTATAGTTATTGGTAGCAGGGGTTTGCTACACCGCCTACACGGACCCTTGTAGGCCTTCGGGAGGTCAAAGGAACCATTGTGCAGCAAGCCCCTCCTACCAATAACGTATTTGTTTTCATTCCTCTGCCACTTTCGTAAAAGAAATCAAGATTAAACCTTCCGACCTGGATCACGCCAGACATGACTGAGGTCAAAAGAATATACATTTATACATAATAGACTTATGACGTAATTTAAAATCTTTCATGACGTTGCCGTCTCCAGTAGTGTGCCTGTTGTTTCGAACAACACTAAGTAACCTTTTACTTTAGAACTTTTTGGTGATCTTTTAATGAACAAAACTCGCATCCAAGATGCGTCACAAATAGGGCTACAAGAAGTCCGTCATTTGTCGATACACGGGTTTTTGTAGCTCGGTCACATGGTACGGTTTGCGCTAAAGAGATTGGTCGTGTGACGTAGGGATAAAAAAATGACGTATATTGTATTGTATTGTATTGTATTGCAGTTTTTACAAGCCAAGAAACGAACACTAAGTTTTGACAAACACATAAATTAGTTTTGATTTTATATGTTTGTGAAACTTAAGACAATTTTCCTAAGTGTGTACCGAAAGTGTATTGTATTGCATTGCACTGTATTTTATTGTGTTGTGTTGTGTTGTTGTGTTGTGTTGTGTTGTGTTGTGTTGTGTTGTGTTGTTGTGTTGTGTTGTTGTGTTGTGTGTTGTGTTGTGTTGTGTTGTGTTGTTTACAAGCCAAAATCGAACACTCTATCTATCTATCTATATCCCATAGTCTTGCCGACCGTTGGGGCACCACTGATGACTTGACAACCAGCTCCCTCCATTTCTCTGTTCAGTCTCTGCCATTCTCAGCGTATCGCCCAGCTTCAGTCCTGTCCACTCTGGGATATTGTCCTCCCATCTTTTCCTCTGTCTTCCTCTCCTTCGTCCTCCCTGCACAGTGCCTTGCAGGATTGTTTTGGCAAGCCCTGCTGAACGCGTGACATGCCCATACCACTTCAGTTTGCGTTTTCTCACAATGGCTAATACGTCTTCATAGGGCCCGATTGCTTGCCTGATTCTGCTTCCCACTTCCTCGTTTGTGATGTGATCTCTGTATGAGATGCCAAGCAGCCTTCGAAAACATCTCATTTCAGTGGCTTGTATTCTCCTTTCAAGGTCTGCTGTGAGGGTCCATGACTCGCAGGCATACAAGAACATTGAGATGACTAAGGAGCGCATCAGTCTGATCTTGGAGCAGAGTGTGATGTTTCTGTTCTTCCATATGGTCTTCAATCTTGTCAGTGCTGTTGTTGTCTGCGCAGTCCTGGACAGTATTTCTGGTTTTGATCCCTCATCTGTCACAATGGCTCCTAAGTATTTGAATTTCTTAACTGTTTCCAGTTTTTGGCCTCCCACCATGATTTCAGTGCCAATGCCACTGGCGTTATTGGTCATCAGTTTGGTCTTCTCTGCACTGATTTCCATCCCATATGCAATGGCTGTACTATCCAGCTTTTCCACCAGCTGAGCTAGCTCCTTCTCTGTTCCTGCAAGGCCATCAATGTCGTCCGCAAAGCGCAAGTTCGTGATTGTTCTGCCTCCATTACTGACAGTTCCTTCATGATCTTTCAGAGCGTCCGTCATGATTCTTTCCAGGAAGATGTTGAAAAGAGTAGGTGAGAGCAAGCAGCCTTGTCTGACTCCAACTGTAGTCCTAAACCAGTTTCCTATTTTGCCATTGAAGCAGACTGCGCGAGTGGCCTTGTTGTAAAGGTTTGCTATGCCTTTGATCAGGTTGGCATTGATGTTGTATAGCTTCATGGTGGACCAAAGGGCTGCATGCCACACCCTGTCAAACGCTTTCTTAAAATCCACAAAGACATGATAGAGGTCTTGCTGGTGCTGGAGGTATCTCTCACATAGAACTCTCAGGTTGAAGATCTGTTCAGTTGTGCTGCGCCATGGTCTGAAACCTGCCTGTTCCTCAGCCTGTTCAGTAGGATCTTCAACATGACTTTGCTTGGGTGGGATATAAGACTGATCGTGCGATAGTTCTGGCATTGATGTAAGTTGCCTTTTTTTGGGGAGAGTTATTATTAGTGATTGGGTCCATGGTGTGGGCCAATCCCCTGACTGCCAGATCTTATTGCAGATTGTTAGTAAGGCGCTTGTCGTGTCTTCTCCTCCTTCTTGGACTAGCTCTGCAGGGATGTTGTCTGCTCCTGTTGCCTTTCCTTTTTTCAGCGACTTCACTGCAGCCTCTACCTCTTCTCGGAGGATGGGATAGTTGCCATTGTTGGTCACGGGTGGGTTGACAAATATGCCTGGGTCCCCTGCAGCTCGGTGGTTGTACAAATCTGAGCAGTACTCTGACCATCTCTTCCGTATGTCTTGGTCTTCCGTAAGACAGTTTCCCTTCACTATCTTGAATGATCGAGGAGCGTCCTTGTTTTACACTGGTCAGGTCTTTCACCAGCTGGTATGCTTTTTTGCTATTATTTTTGTTCAGATTTTCTTCTACGTGTTTACACTGATCTTCAATCCACTTATTCTTTCCCTTTTTCATGCTTTTCTTAATATCCTGGTTAATTTCCCTGTATTGTTTAGCTCCTTCTACCTCTGATTTCTTTTTCTTTAATTCTCGACGCTTGTCACATAGAACAAAGATGTCAGCTGTAACCCAAGGTTTCTTTGCTTGACGGTGTTTGCCAAGGATCTCACTGGCTGTTTGGGTTACAACAGTGTTAAATGTGTCAATCAGTGTGTCCACGTCTGTGTCTTCTGCACCAGAAGTAGCAGTGGTGCGAATTTTCCTCCTATCTTTTCCTGAAAGGCTTCCGCTACCTCTGGGTCTTTCAGCTTCTCGAGGTCAAACTTGATTCTGGTGGGACCCTGCTTGTTGACCTTTTTGTGTTGTGTTGTGTTGTGTTGTGTTGTGTTGTGTTGTTTACAAGCCAAACATCGAAAACTCGGTGCTTGACAAACACGGAAATTAACACTCAGATTCCCGCTTACAGTGACTTGACTGTTTATAAAAATTGGCAAAAAAGTGTCATTGGCACAGCGAGCAGGACAGGATGTAGCACATTGCCATCTGGTGGCACGTTTTGAGTTATTCCCCCAGTGACGTCCTGTTAAACCAGGCCCACCCGATGCAGGCAAAAGGCCTTAATTTGTTTTAATAAAAACCGAGATTTTCATTGTAATACAGAAAATCTTGCTTTTCACAAAA
Organism: Semisulcospira habei; assembly: GCA_036245525.1. NCBI lineage: Eukaryota > Metazoa > Mollusca > Gastropoda > Semisulcospiridae > Semisulcospira > Semisulcospira habei. Next base: position 171,036,125 of record BTPG01000001.1, on the reverse strand, counting down.
ATGGACTTACGGTCATTTACCTTGACAGGACAGAGGGCGACCAGGCACCCCATCCCGGAAGAAATGTTCTCTCCAGTTTCATCCACTTGTGCATGCAGCCCCACGGAAACTGTTTACGGTGGCTTCATACACAAGGGTTGAAACCGGAAAGCTGATTGACTCTTCATTATTTCGATTGGGTGAACCGATGGCAACTCTGTTACAGAATGGAATCAATGTTGTTTAGAATTTAACTCATTCAAAGTGCCGACACCAATAGCAGCGGAAGTGTCGCGTAGCGTTGCCGGCGGCAACGCTATGCGACACTTCCACAGCTATTGATGCGGGTCGCCTTGAATGAGTTAAAGGGATCTTCTCCAGGGCGCACTGCGATCGCTAAAATTTGCCGACGCAAACTGGTTCTCAATGTTGTCTTGCCTCAGCTAAGACTTTTCTACCATTCTTTTCACAATCTATGTGAGCAGGCACACGTCACGCTACAAGCCTCTGGCTTGTTTTGACCTGTATGTATGACATTATGTAATGTCTTGGCAAAGCAATAAACTGTTTAACCCATTCAGCCCTGACGCACTACAGCAGGAGACGGATCGACCATGATAATTCAAGGGTAGTGCCAGATTAGCTTGGCGCCTGTCGGCGCCAAGCTAATCCGGCACTACCCTTGAATTATCATGGTCGATCCATCTCCTGCAACAAGTGCATAGTCGTTAGATGACGCCTCCAAAATTTGGGAAATACGTGCGCCGGGCTGATTGAGTTAAACCAGTTTTTAAAAAAGTCAGATATTTTCTACTGCCCCACATGGGCATCGGGGGAAACTCTCCTACGTGCCTTTGAGAAGAAGAGCAAAGAAGTCTTTAATTTTTCGACATTCAGATTTCATCAGAAAAGTTAGCCCTTTTGTCCAGCCATGCATTTATTAGGACATGTTTTGTACCATTGGAGTAGGTCGCTTTAATTTTATGGAGCAGGTCGCTTTAATTGTGAAGAAAACCCCGAGAAAAGACAATTACAACATAACACGATTGTGTTGTAATTGTGCTTTATAAGTGTGTTTCTTTCTTCATGCAATTTTTTTTTTTTTTTTTTTTTTTTTTTTGCATTTTACTCGACTGGCATTTACCTATTTGGCCATTGTGGCTCAACTGTGTTTTTATGGTTGTTCAGTCCGTCCCGTAAGTAATCAAATTTTACTGTCTTTCTCCACAGCGGAAGCGACTATATCTTTTGCGGAGACCACAACCCCGCACATGGCCGGGTATGTAATACTGTGAGCATTAGTTTGTGATGTCAGACTAATTTGTGATGTCAGACTGATGCTCTGTGAACGTTTGTGATGTCATACTGTTGTTCTGTGAACAATTGTGATGTCTTACTGTTGTTCTGTGTACATTTGGGATGTCATACTGTTGTTTCCGTGAACATTTGTGATGCCATACTGCTGTTATGTGAGCATTGGTGATGTCAGACTGCTGTTCTGTGAACATTTGTGATGTCTGACTGCTGTTCTGTGAACATTTGTGATGTCAGACTGCTGTTCTGTGAACATTTTTGATGTCAGACTGCTGTTCTGTGAACATTTGTGATGTCTGACTGCTGTTCTGACCTTTACCCCTTCCTTCCTTGAAAAACTGAACACCAACCAACTGCAAGAGGAATAGATCGTCATGAGCACCCGCAGTTTCGGGGGCTCATGAGGATCTATGCCTCTTGCTGAAACCAATGTACATCATTTTATTTATGTATTATTTATTTTAATTGTAATTATTATTATTTTTTAAATTATATATTTTTTAAAAAATATTTTATTTTATTTTATTTATTGATTTTTTTATTTTATTTATTTATTTATTTATTTTTTTTTGGGGGGGGGGGGAGAGGGGGGAATCGGGAAGGGGGGAGGGGGCGTTTGGGGATCTTTGACGTTGAATTGGCAAATATTTCAAAACCATAATCTGCGTCACTGGCAGTGAAGGCGTCACATTAAAAAACAACAACCCCTCATCAAAGCCAAACGCCGCTGTCGCCGCGTATCCCGTATAGTAGGTGATTAAAGCGTTTCTTTAAAAACGATATGATCGTATATTTCACGGAATACGGTGGTTATAAGCGCTTTTGGACTTTAAAATAACGTCTATTGCCAACACGAAAAGTTTTTTTTTTTTCTCAATGTGGATTCCAACTCCGTCGCAGCATTTTCGGGCGAAGGTCCTCGTCGTCGGCTGCTTTACCTGAGGTACAATCAGTATCCAGCTCCTCAGAATTCAATTCAATTCATAAAGAACATTATTCAAACTGCTAGGAACAGCTGCGTTTGTCCGACAGGCTCGATTCTAAAGCTAACACAATGATCTTGTATACTGAACTCGTAATTATGAAATAAAACCAAACAAACACCAGAAATGAAACACACATTCACAACCATTGCTGTATGCGCTACTACATTATACAAAGATTTAGGATTTGCACCCGCATCTCAATAGTGTTATCAGACTGACTACATATACCACGGGAAGAAAATGCATTAAGATAATGAATGAATGAATGAATGAATGAATGAATGAATGAATGAATGAATGAATGAATGAATGAATGAATGAATGAATGAATAAAAGATAACCAAATTAATGACAAATACATAATTGAATAAATAAATACATAATAAATAAATAACCCAACAAATAAACAAACACACACACACATAAACACAAATAGATAAATAAATAAATGACACTGGTCCTACCACTATCTTGCTAAAGGCTTAAGTCTGAAGTCGGTTTAGGCGTAGTGTGAAGTGACAGACAGTGTTAACATGTATGACCTCAGCATCCTGGTACATAAAAGGTCCTCGGGCCGACGTCGGCCGCAGTGGGCCCGCGCACGAACGTGCGCGGGCCCACTGCGGCCGACGTCAGCCTGATGGTCTATGCTTACTAGGGCATTGTATTCAGTCGTATTCAAAAACATCATACAATAGTACCTGCCACCGACTTCTCTATGATTAATAAAAAAAAAAAAAAAA
>BTPG01000001.1:170975603-171028103 GCA_036245525.1 Semisulcospira habei | reverse complement strand
CCTGCCTATCTCTCCAACTTACTTCACCCGTACACTCCTTCCCGCTCCCTCCGCTCCGCCTCAGACCCTCTCCGTCTCCACATTCCCCGCACCAAACTCAGCACTTTCGGCCCCCGCTCCTTCTCAGTCTATGGTCCATCCACCTGGAACACTCTCCCACTCCCTCTCCGTCAGAAAGACTCTCTCTCCTCTTTTCAGTCCGCCCTCAAAACTCACCTCTTTCAACAGTTCTAGCACTATATCACCACACTCCCCACAAAAGCTGACTGTCGCAACGTATTTCACCATTTGTTGTACGTGAGTCGTTGTCTAAAGCGTGCGCATGCGTGCGCGAGTTGTGAGTGCGCGCTTAGAGTTATAATTATTATAAGATAAGCGCGTTATAAATACCGTAATTATTATTATTATTATTATTATGTTAGGCAACACCTCCAAAATGTGACAAATGAGACCTTGGGGCTAAAAGGGTTAATCGTAGTAGCAGTAGTAGTGAAAGTACATGTAGTATTATTAGTGAGTAGTAGTCGCAGAAATATTAGTAGTAATAGTAGTAGTAGTTTACTGCCCTAATTTAGCAAAAGACAACAAGTAATTTGTTTAGCAACACGAGATAATCATTGAAATACAGTCTCGCTTTTCACAAACTGGTCTTAGTAGAGTCTTTTGCCAAATGAGGGCCCTAGTTTGGCAAATGACATTAACTCATTCTACCCCAGACACACCACAGCAAGATAAGGATCGACCATGATAGTTCAAGGGTGATGCCAGAATAGCTTGGCGCCTATGGGCGCCAAGCTATTCTGGCATCACCCTTGAACTATCATGGTCGATCTGTGTCCTGCACTGCAATGCAGGCTTAAGAGAACAACGGCAAAATTTGGGGATTTCGGTTTTGGGGTAGAATGAGTTAAGCATATTTTTACACTAAAAATCTCGCATCCAGAAAAATACACTTGGCTGGTCGTCTAGTGCCAAATTAATGCGGAACATCATCGCCACCTCAGTAACAAAATGTCTTCGGGCCCACGACGGCCGCAGTGGGCCTTCGCACTGTGTGGCTGTCGTGGGCCCGAGGTCCGTTGCTTACTGCGCACACCGCCATCGTTCATTATCGTCGTCATTTGAGATGACCATTGCACCTACCTTGATGATCGGCCACGGACTGTGTGGGTTTGACCAGGGACGCGATGCGGGCCAGCGGTTCACCGCTCACCACAGACACAAGACTAAGTGCCGCGACAGTGGACACTGTGATACCTGCAAATGAAAGATATACTAACGACCGAAAGAAGTGCGACATCTTCAGTCCGAAAATGTCTTTTTGTTTGTTTGTTTGTTTGTTTGTTTGTTTTTGCTCGTCAGTATATATATCTGGATATATTCCCCAAAATAGAACTCAGTGGAGAGCACTGTCTGTTGCTGCTGCCTTTCAGTCCCCCCAACGCCCAGTTCGGGCAAGGGACTGATGATGATGATGATGATGATGATATTCCCCACGATACCGAACGCTTTCAGTGACGAAAGACAACGCTACCCAGCTGCAAGGGAGAGTCGCGAGGGCTCATGAGGATCTATGCCTCTTACTCAGACCAATTTGTATCCATGTTCCTTGGACGGTTGTGGCTTTGGCCGTTGAACGAACACAGATGTTAGGACGGTTGTGACAGTGGTCCTTGGATGAACAAAGATGTCAGAAACAGAATGTGCGTCCAGTGGAAGGGTGGCGTTAATTGTCGGCATACACGTGCACAACTGTGTTAACCGCTTATCTGACTGTGGACAAAGACTAAACCACATCGATATGCAAAAGGCACAGATCCCCATGAAAAGCAAACACTATCTGTGCCCTATACGTGCCCTGTGAAGAAAAAATCAATGTATATTAAGCATTATTAGTGAAAAGCGAGAGTTTCTTTGTATTACAACGAAAATCTAGCTTTTCACAAAAGTGGACTTACAATCTTTTGCCTTCCTAGGGCAAAGAGGTTTATGTTTTAATTTATTAAAGGCGCTCCACATCAATAGCTGCGAAAGTGTCGTACAGTGCCGGCGGCAACGCTATACGACACTTCCGCAGCTATTGATGCGGGACGCCTTGGATGAAATAAATTCACCGTAAAACCAGGGTTTATCGACCAAAGCTTTCGCTGTAACCTGCTCTGTCCACAGACACCTGTGGAGGAGTCCTTGGCGGGGTTGGGGTGGTTGTCGTCGTCGTCTGAACTACGGACACAGGCTTGGGGGAGGGTCGAGGCGTGGTTATCTGCTGCTGCTGCTGACAGGTGGCGCAGCAGAGCGTGAATTTGTAGAGCTGCGCTGAACACAGGCTCTGGGAGCACTGGGCGGTTGGGTCGTCACCTTGTGGGCACGTGGCTGTTGCCATGGTCCAAGCAAACAGACAAATGAACAAATCAGCAAACAAACAAAACTTGATTTTCGTGGTGGGACGACATCGTCCAGATTCTTAACCACGCAGACGCAAATTAACCCCTTCCCTGCCACTGTACGTGCGTTTTTGTTTCTGAAACCTTTGTTCATTCAACGACCAAAAGGTCAAACACGACCATGGAACGTGGATACAGATTAGTCTCAGCAAGAGACATAGATCCTCATGAGCCCCCGCAGTCGCGGGGGCTCATGAGGATCTATGCCTCTTGCAGATGGATCGTGTGCACTGTTTCTCGGCAGTGAAGGGTTAAGTCGATTAGATTAAATCATCTAAATCATCCTTGGATGAATTGCAAATGAACAAATAGACAAATCAGCAAACAAAACTTGATTTTCGGGGGGGGGGGGGGGGGGGGGGGGGACGATAGGCCGCCGATTTTAAGCACGCAACGCAAATTAGCTCCTTTAAATAGTCTAAATCGCCGTTCCTTGGATGGATTGGTAATTTTATCGCTAATCCAGCTAAGAAGTAGGCATTTAAATGGGGCCAGCAAGAGGCAAAGAACCTCATGAGCCCCCGGGGGCTCAGGCGGTTCTTTGCCTCTTGCAGATGGGTGGTATCCGCATTTCCTCAGATTAGACGGGTTTAAAGCATGTGCACATGCGGGTGTAACATACGAAGGTCCAGACCAACAGAATGACAGTCAAGAGAGCGCAAAATACAAGGGAAACCAACAAATCAAACCGTGGCGCTTAGTAGTAGCAAAGACAAAACAGTTTACTATTTTCTTTTTTAAAATTTATTTATTTATTTATTTATTTATTTATTTATTTATTTATTATTATTATTATTATTATTATTATTATTATTATTATTATTATTATTATTATTATTATTATTATTATTATTATTATTATTATTATTATTGTTAATGTTAATAATTTATTATTATTATTATTATTATTATTATTGTTAATGTTAATAATTTATTTGTTATTTATTTGTTATTTATTTGTTATTTTATTTATTTATTTTATTTTTGGGTTGGTTGCTTTTTTAAGAAAAAAAAACAAGCAAAGAAAAACAACAACAAAACAACAACAATAACAACCACGCTGCTGCCGTAGTAAGTATGCCGAAGCCGTAGTATCTGTTTATGGAGGGCATTAATGTATAAAATGCACTTCATAAGATTTCAAGAGTGACTACAACGTAAGGAAAAAAAAATAAATAAAGAAAATCACAAACAAAGATACAAACACGAATCGGAAACTCAAGATGAACAAGTTTACTAGTTACTTCGAAACGCGTTTATTTCTTTGCTGGTTATTCCCCCTTAACAAGGGACTTTAACGGGGAAATAAAAGTATCCAGAAATGGCTAGAATGTAAACAGGAAGTGCGCACTCACATGACGGGGTGCCGGGAGCCAATGAGCTGGCGACACATAGTCCGTCTTGACACCACTGTGACAATAAACGAAGCAGATGAGTATGACTTTCGCCTTATCGAATAATTTAATAAAATGCACCGTTCGCACGCACGCAGTCAACCACGCACGCACACGCGCCAGCACACGCACGCACGCACACACACACACACACACACACACACACACACACACACACACACACACACACACACACACACACAAACACACACACACACACATACATTCACGCGCGCGTCCACATACACACATACACAAACGCACACATAGACGCGCGCGACAACACAAGTAGCACGCACGCACGCACACACGCACGCATGTGCACATACACGCACGAACAAACACACACACACACACACGCGCGCGCACGCACGCACGCACGCACGCACACACATACACACACACGCACGCACGCACGCACACACACACACACACACACACACAGACACACACACGCACTGCGTGCGCTCATGAGGGTCTATGCGTCTTGCGTTTGATCATCAGACCAATGTTGATGCGATATTGAAAGGAACCCTGTGAAGAGATCTGGAGGATAGTGTAAGGCGCAAACGTGCTTTTCAGAGCGCCGAGACCCCATCACTGGCTGTCAGTAGAGGGTTTTTGTCGCGATTACTATTCCTTCATGAATCATCGCGATAAAAACTGCTACCAAGAGCCAAAGAGTTAACTCTTAAACTTCCACAAATAAATGACTTCAGCCACTCTACAGAATGCAACGTATTCTACAAAATGGAAGTCATTTAGTTCTGGGAGTTTAACTCATTGTGCTCTCGACACACCACAACAAGATATGGCTCGACCGTGATAGTTCAAGGGTGGTGGCAGAATAGCTTGGCGCCTATAGGCGCCAAGCTATTCTGCCACCACCCCTGAACTATCACGGTCGACCTGTCTCCTGAATTGTAATGCAGTCCTCAGAGGATAACTAAAAAATGTGTGTATTTCGTACATCGAGCGCAAAGAGTAAAGAGTAGAGCGAAACTGAACTGAACTGCATTTGGGTCGAGTTGCTCGTTATGTCCCAGCAAGGGAAGGTGTTAACAGTGTGTTCGGTTTTTGTCATCACCTTCTTGTCTCCGCATGTCGTGCCGTCAAAAGCCAGGGTGCTGCTACAGAAGCCTGACCCCGGCACGCCGCACTGCATGTTGTAACACATGTCGTCAAACGTAAAGGCCGTGCTACTTGTGTACTGGGACTGAAAATTCACGTCATATCCAGTGTAATATTTTCAAATTTAATTTTTTTAAATAATAAAAAATTAAATTAAAAATTGATTTAAAAAAATTTAAAACATTGATAAATAATAAAATTTAAAAATTTTAATTAATAAAAAAATCAAAATCTGAATATGCAATTCAAATTAAAATTGGCATTGACATAATTATATTAATTTAATTTAATTTAAATTAATTTAATTTAATTATTTAAATTATAATTAAAATTTCAAATTCAAACTCAAATTTAATTTTGAATTCAAAAAGACAAATTAAAATTAAAATTAAAATTAAAAATACCTAATTGAACCTAACAGAGAAATTTGTGCCAACTCTTCACACATAAACAAGATAAAAGATAAACAATGATGAAGTCACACATGTTTTTTTTTTGTTTTTTTGTTTTGTTTTGTTTTGACAAGTAGACCCCAGAGGTCGACCTTTACAGATGTCAGTTGTCTGACGAAGATTATATCGTTGTTCATGAGACAGATCGATCATGATAGTTCCAAGTGTGGCACTACATTAGCTTCGTGCATTTTACAATGTATATCGACTCTGACAGTTCAAGGGAGGTGCCGGAATAGCATTGCACCTACAGGCGTTAACTCATTCGAGACGTGCTACCTCCAGACACGCGTCTTAAGCCGCGTATCCGGAGGAGGCACGTCCCGAATGAGTTAACTATTCTGGCACCACCCTTGACCTGCTATGGTCGGTGTAGTAGATTTTGTTGTTTCAGTGTTAGCCACTACACCGCGGAGAAGAAAAAAAAAAACAACCAAGAAAATACCCTACTGCAAAAGGCATAGATCCTCATGAGCACCCGCATGTGCGGGGGCTCATGAGGATCTATACCTCTTGCTGAAACCACATCGTTTCCATGTCCCTTTTGTGGGCTGGGCACATCTGACGTTGACGGTACAATGATTTCAAAACACAATATGCGTCCACGGCACACACAGTTCTCGTCGTACTTACCCGGCAGAATCGCGAGTTTACACTAAAAGCCAGCCTGCACTGCGCATCAGCGTTGTAGCTTTGCCCCATCTCCACCGTAGTCAGCGCGGCGATGTTGATCTCTGTCTGTCGACTCCGGAGACAGTCAGTACTAGGGCTGAGTAAAACACGGGAAACGTCTAAAGCCACGTTTCCATAAGCACGAATCCGATACGAATACGATCCGAATCGGGTCCGAGACAGAACAGTTCATGCAAGTTGATTGTATCATTGTGTTTCCATTTGTTTGAAAAAAGTGGTACCGAGTCACGCATCCGATTGCAAAACGAACACAACACGATTTTTTGCTCATCCGCTCAGCGGAGAGATTTTTTTTCTCTCGGATGTTTGTTGTGTTCGGACCGAAAGGGTGTCATCTGTCGAACATTATCGCGCTATTCCGATCATTGCGTCATATCAGCGGTTCCCATTGAGGCGAAATTCGGATGTCGCACATTTATATGGAAACACGCCCTCCACAAATTTTGAACGAAATTAAATTGCCCTCTTTGGTTTGGGTCGCATTCGTATCGGATTCGTGCTTATGGAAACGTAGCTTAAGTCAGCAAAATAGTCCTCGTGCCGAAGAAGTAGAGTAGAAAAGTCTCTCATTTTGCGCCATTGAAACTTAGGTAAGCCCTTTCGCCCAGTATTATTGTAAGACATAAGTCACAATAAGAACATTATTTTATAAGGAGATATTGCGGTCTAGTAACCCTATACCATTGGGGTAGGTCGATACAGCCGCTTCACTGTCGAGAATAAGTGAACACGATCCATCTGCAAGAGACATAGATCCTCATAAGCCCCCGCGACAGCGGGGGCTTATGAGGATCTATGACTCTTGCTGCCATGAGATGGTTTGATCTATGCCTCTTGCTGAGACCAATTTGTACACATGTTTGTTGGACGGTAGTTGAATGAACACAGATCATCTCAGGAACAAAAATGTACGCACGCACAGTGGCAGGGAAGGGGTTACAATCTATCTCCCACACACTCTGCATTGACGTTTGCTCACCCGGCCAAAAAGGTGCGGATCTCTTGCACAGAGCACGTGGAGAAAGTGAAGGGGTTACCCGCCAGAGCGCGCGAGGAAGGAACGGCAGCTGATGGCGCCATGGTGTAGAAGATGTTGGCGCAGCTGTTGTCCAGACCGTCGTGCCCCGCGCCAACGCTGCAAACAAAAAGCCATGACCCTTTTATTGCCAATGGCCGCCCTGGGATGGCTTGACCGGGGTGAGGTGAACGCAACCCAAATGCACGAGACATAAACCCTCATGAGCCCCCGCAGTCGCGCGGGGGGCGGGGGGGGGGGGGGGGCTCATAAAGGTTTATATCTTTTGTTAGCCCTAAGTCCTTCCTGACTACTTTTGGTTCCGTTTGCACCTGTTTCTTCACGAGAATGTGGGTCAGTGTTTGCAGTGGTTTCAAACGCGGAATTGTGATTACTGAAAGGGTCGGGATTAAGTCGCCTGGTCAGCGATAAACCCAAATAACTAAAAGACCTCATTGTTAATGACCATGATGAATATTAACTTCCACATGTACCATAATCACAGGCAACACTCCCAACATTGTGTTGTCTACTCTTATAATACACACTGGTTATCCGCCACTTCGCTCTCATTCGTTGTCTGGAGTCGTTTAGCGTAAACCTCTCTGTTGACGTCAATGTCTTGTCTTCCCAGTAGCAAAACGTCTTCGCCGGGGCCCACGGCGGCCGCAGTGGACCCGCGCACAGCCGTGCGCGGGCCCACTGCGGCCGTCGTGGGCCCGTGGAGCTTTGTTTACTGTGTTGTCTTGTCATATCGTGTCCTGTGTGCAGACAAATAATGTTTGATTCTAATATACGTACGCGTGACCAATCTCATGAGCCATCGTGACCGCCGTATGTTCATCACCAAGGTCCTCCACGACGCCCTGTCTGTAGTCGCGCGGGCTAGCGTTGTCACACACCGCTTTCAGGAAAGTTATGCCTGCCCAAAGTCCAAAATCAGGGACCAGTAAGCACAGTGGCGTAGGGGTGGGAGGGGAGAGGGGGTAGGGTTGTGTGCCCCTCTACCCCCGTCCATCTCCCCAATGTTTTTACAGTGACTTAAATGTTGAGATCCTAGCTCCTTCCCCCCACCCCCACCCTCACCCCATCCCTCTTCCCCGGTCGTGTAATTATCCTCCTCCCCCCCCCCCACCCCCCACTCACCCTACCGCCACCCACCCACTTGCCCCGAGTGTTTTGTCTTTTTTTGGCTGGAAAGTGTAATCTCAGCCACGCTTTCCTCCTCTCTACATCCCTGAAAAAAACCTTCCTGCGATACCGAGAATATTTATATTTTATATGATGATTAAGACGAATAAACTATTTGAGCTGATCACCGATACATCACACACACATCTTCACCCGTGATAATTTTGCTATGCTGATAAAGACGAGCGAAGGTGTATAGGAAAGAATTTGCTACTCACCTATCGTGTTACTGTTGCCATTCCGCAAGTCATACCTGCAAATAAACATATTGCTATTATTGTCAACCCCTTCACTGAAAGGTGAACACGTTCCAACTGCAAGAGACATAGATCGTGCCAGCCGACTCAAACTGTGCTACTACAATCTTTGTTAATTCAACACTCACTGGCCCAGGGACATGGATTCACAGTGGTCAGCAAGAGACATAGATCGTGCCAGCCGACTCAAACTGTGCTACTACAATCTTTGTTAATTCAACACTCACTGGCCCAGGGACATGGATTCACAGTGGTCAGCAAGAGACATAGATCGTGCCAGCCGACTCAAACTGTGCTACTACAATCTTTGTTAATTCAACACTAAAAAGCCTCACTGGCCCAGGGACATGGATTCACAGTGGTCAGCAAGAGGCATAGATCCTCATGAGCCTCCGCAGTTGCGAAGGCTCATGAAGATCTATGGCTCTTGCTGACACCATTCTGTATCCACGTTCCTTGGACAGCTGGGGCTCTTTGGCGTTGACTTAACAAAGTTTTCAGAAACACAGAAGAGAAGTGATTAACTCATTCAGCCCGACGCACCTACTTCCCAAATTTTGGAGGCGTCATCTAACGACTATGCCCCTGTTGCAGGAGATGGGTCGACCATAATAATTCAATGGCAGTGCCAGATTAGCTTGGCGCCGACAGGCGCCAAGCTAATCTGGCACTACCCTTGAATTATCATGGTCGACCCATCTCCTGCTGTAGTGCGTCAGGGCTGAATGGGTTAAAGTAGTTGTCAGAATCTTCTTTCTTCCTCCTTTTTGTTGCTGCTGTCTGTCCCACAGGGAAACACTAGTATGTCCAGTTTTTTTGGGTGGCGAAAAGCGAGTTTTTCAATGTAATACATTGAAAATCTCGCTTTTCGCAATAATGGATATACTGGGTTTTCCAGTTGTATGACAGGCTGTTCCACTTTTCAACATACTATTATTTTCAGTGTTTGATTGTGCAAAATGTCCCTAGAGTGCATTTTGTTGTTGAAAAGATAGAGACGGGATTATTATCATGCGACTGTTGTTTCGGGTGCCGTATTAATGGTTCGACAGAAGCCCTTGTTGATATTATTATTATTATTATTATTATTATTTTCCTTATTATTAACCTTATTATTATTATCATCATTATTATTATTATTATTATTATTATTATTATTATTATTATTATTATTATTATTATTATTATTATTATTATTATTATTATTATTATATTATTATTATTATTATTATTATTATTATTATTATATTGATTACTGATTAAAAAACAACAGTTATACACACACATGTTATACATAAGAAAAGGGTAACTCACCCAGTAACAAGCATGGCGTAGTCATGAGGGTTGTTTGCCTTGAGCAAATCATTGTCCAGTATACGGAAGTTGTCTAGTGCACTATTTGCGTTGATCACACCGTTTGACACCAAGGTTTCAGTCACTGCTGACTCGGCCACCGTCTGTTACAGAACTCGTCAATATTGTAAAAAAAGACAGCCAATCAGAAGTAGGACAGAACTGCACATGTTTCCGGCGACGAAAACTGACGTTGAATTAAAAAGCCCGGCTAACATGCAATATCGCACGTTTGTCTGGGCATGTTTGTCTACGTTTTAAGTCATTAAGCCCCGACACACCAAGGCAAGACAATGATCGAGCATGATAGTTCAAGGGTGGTGCCAGAATAGCTTGGCGCCCATAGGCGCCAAACTATTCTGGCACCCCCCTTGAACTATCATGCTCGATCTGTCTCTAGAATTGTAATACCGTCCTTCAGAGGGCAACTTCAAAATTTGTGGATTTTGGTCCTGGAGTAGAATGTATTAAAAAGCCCGGCAATAATGTAATATCGCACGTTTTTTCCTGCGTTATTTAATCCACTGTTTCCGTCAAAACAAGTGCAATTATCAGCCTACTTCTGATTCAGAAATTAGAAACTGTCTATTGAATGTCACAAAGGTTGTTTTTTTCTGCTTGTTTTTGTCGCAAGATTCGTCTTTGTGACAATTGTTACAAGACGGGCGAAGACTTCAAAAACGGAAAATTTGTCACATGGACGTAAACTTCGTTACAAGAGATACGTCGGCACTGCCGTTCTAGGGGGAGTTGGGTGGCTCGGTGGTAGAGCGTTCGACTCTCGTCCGAAAAGTCGTGCGTTCGAACTCTTTTCGGTGTCCCGTCTTTGAAATCACCTTCGTGGTGGACAAAAGGCGTTAGGCCCCAAACGTTATGTTCTTACTGTTTTTTGCCTTTGCCTTCCAAAGCAAAGGCAAAAGACAGCTTGTCCATTTGTATGTGAAGAGCCAGAGGTTCACTGTAATGTGAAAAGCATGATTTTCATTGTAAGAGGCATTAAGTTCATATTGTGAAGAGCGAGATTTTCATTGTATTACAATGCGAATCTCGCTTTTCACAAACATGGACTTAACTCATTTAGCCCGGCGCATGTATTTCCCAAATTTTGGAGGGGTCATCTAACGACAATGCACCTGTTGCAGGAGATGGATCGACCATGATAATTCAAGGGCAGTGCCAGATTAGCTTGGCGCCTGTCGGCGCCAAGCTAATCTGGCACTACCCTTGAATTATCATGGTCGATCCATCTCCTTCTGTAGTGCGTCAGGGCTGAATGGGTTAATGCCCTTGTCTGTTCACAGGGTAGGCTCACCGTGAGGATGAGGATTTTTGTGATGATGACTCGGAGGGAGAAACCGCTGGTGTCAATGGTGGCAAAACGTTCGTTCACCTCCTTCACCATACCGGCAAAATAGCGCGCTACCTCTTGTTGGGCTACGGCCGCCTGTCCATTCGCACGTGTCAGAAACCTACAAAGACAACAGCTTAACATTATTCCTTATGCGAAAAAAAAAAAAGATTGTGTGCCCTGTCTTTTTTTGGTGAAAAGCGACATTTTCATTGTATGGAAATCTAGCTTTCCCGCAAAAAACAGACTTAAGCTACGTTTCCATAAGCACGAATCCGATACAAATACGATCCGAACCCGATACGATGATGCAATTTTCCTTTAAAAAATTGCCTCATTTTCGTTCGAAGCCGGATGCGAATTCGTTCATAGCATCGGACATATGGAAGCACACAAACATGAAAAGAACTTGCACGATTTTTTTCTGTTTCGGACCCGCTTCGGATTCGGATCGGTTTCGTATCGGATTCGTGTTTATGGGTAGCCGCCTTTAAGGTAGACTTCCATAAACACGAATACGATACGAATTCGATCCCAATCCGAAGCGGGTCCGAAAGAGAAAAGTTATTGCAAGTCCTTTTCATGTTTGTGTGTTTCCATATGCCCGATACAGAACCTAAATTGCATCCGACTGGGAACGAAGATGTCGCAATTTTTGAAAGAACCCAGTGCGCAAAGGCCATCGGGCCGACGAACGGTCGCCGTTGGCCCTCGCATCTGTGCGCGGGCCAACGGCTGCCGACGTCGGCCAGATGGCCTTTTGCGCACTGGGAAAACTGCATTGGCATATTGGGTTCGGGGCGTATTCGTATCGGATTCGTGCTTATGGAACCGTACCTTTACTGTCTTTAATTTTTCCTTCGCAGATTAAAATTCACGCATAATTTTCGGTGGACCATAAAACTTGTCGTTTCATTTATGTCATAGGAATTGTCTGAAAAATCAGCTTCACTTACAAGGAAACCTTTTCTCATTGCAAAGACGGGAAGTGACGTTTCGTTGTTTATAATAAAACTAGAATAACCACCCGATTCATCTATTTAAAAGAAAAAAAAAAAACAACAACACACTACCTACAGTAACTAGAATAGGCAATCTAACCAATCACTAAAAAGCCAGTCTGACCAATCAAGAAAAGACAGCACAGCCAATCTGACCATTCGGTGCTGTGGAAATGTTATGAGGTATGATAATTCTCGTATAACAGACCAAATGAAGCCTGGTTGTAAATTAACCTGTCATAAGCGGACTTGTCCAGTACTAGCAACATTTCCACCTGGTTGGTGCTGGTGGCGAGCTGACGTTTGGACCTGATCACGCTCTCTGACCACGCGCTGTGGTGGCCGCTGTCATGGCCTGGATTGTCATGGCAGGAATCATTTTCATGGTTATTATGACAGAAAGCCCAGAAGAAGGAAAAGGAGACAAACAGAAAAAGGAAACAGAAAAAAAAAATTAAATAAAGAATTTTCGTCTGAATTAACAGTTTCAGTCGCGTAACCAGTTTCCCAGTCAACCCTGCCATACAACATAATGTGGATTGACCACGATGGTTCAAGGGTGGTGCCAGATTAGCTTGGCGCCTCTAGGCGCCAAGCTATTCTGGCGCCGCCCTTGAAGCATCGGTGCTGATCCGTCTCCAAATTTGTAAAGCAGACTTCAGCTAATAACGAGCTTAGGGTCCAGTGTGATACATGTGTGGGTGCATCAGAAACATTCTGCTAGTAACAATAATAGTAATACATACTTAATACTAACCAATTAAGGATCGTTAATACTATAATAATAATAAGAAGAATAATGATGATGATGATGATGATGATAATAAATTTATCAACATTTCATTAAAACAATTTAATATTAATGGATTAGCATCATTTGCATAGTTTGCAGTGCTGCATTGCTTTGGATCAGCAGAACTTACAATCCCTTTGACAAAATATATGTACATGACACGTTACAGAAGCAGGAACCCAGTGCGCAAAGACAGCTGTATGCGGGCCAACGGCGGCCTACGTCGGTTCGATGGCCTTATTTCGCATTGGAAAGGAATCAAGAGAAAAAGTCTGAGCGTTTTTGTCGATCACGAAGGTGATTTCCATGACGGGGCACTGAATAGGAGCTAAAAGAAATTGATTCCAGCTGGATTCGAACTCGAATTCTTTCAGACGAGAGTCGAACGTTTTACCAACTGAACTCTTCAAGGAAGCAGGAGAGAGAGAGAGAGAGAGAGAGAGAGAGAGAGAGAGAGAGAGAGAGAGAGAGAGAGAGAGAGAGAGAGAGAGAGAGAGAGAGAGAGAGAGAGAGAGAGAGAGAGAGAGAGAGAGAGAGAGAGAGAACCTTTCAGGATGTAGTCATTGTCCCGCGTACCCCTGTCCCAGGTTGTCTCCCGTTTGAGGTGTACCCTCCGCACCGACCGTGCGTCTGCTGTTTCTCCCTTCACTGGATTCGTCGTCTTGTAAAGAATGATAAATTTTAACACCACCCCCACCCCCTCGTCATCCCTTTATACAGACGGTCACCGATGGTACAGTACCAGTACAGACGGTCACCGATGGTACAGTACCAGTGGCTGCATGTACGAAGGGGTTAATCACTCCACTGCCAATGGTGGCAGATTCTGGTTAGGAATCTTTTGTTAATTCAAATCTAATCAACCCATAACCCATTCACCCCTGACGCACTACAGCAGGAGATGGGTCGACCATGATAATTCAAGGGTAATGCCAGATTAGCTTGGCGCCGACAGGCGCCAAGCTTATCTGGCACTGCCCTTGGATTATCACGGTCGATCCATCTCCTGCAACAGTTGCATAGTCGTTAGATGACGCCTCCGAAAATTGTGAAATACGTGCGCCGGGCTGAATGAGGTAATGTCCAAGTAACATGGACGTGGATAAGAAATGGACAGGAAAACGGATATGAAGTGGTGTCAGCAAGAGACATTGATCTTCATGAGCCCCCGCATTCGCGGGGGCTCATGAAGATCTATGCCTCTTGTGTCCTGCCTCATTCATATACACCTCTTGCTTCTGGGTGGTGTCGGTCGTGTTCCGGCAGTCAAGGGGTTAAAGAAGAGAGTGTGTACAAAATACAATACAATAATACTGTATTCTCTCCGAGGGGGATATAATACATTTATCATTTTATTGGGTTATTGCATTATTGTTGAGCTGGGGTAAGGGATTCTAGTTTAGTCTAAAAACACTAAAAAAAAACCCAAACAAACAAACAAACAAACAACGTCTGTTCCACTATCAAAGCACATTTCTCAGCACAAGTGCAAGCTAAATTGTAAGTAATACATGCACTTACTGCCACAATATCGTAGTCGCATCTGTCTAGACCTTCTGCAACAAAAGCAGTACACAAGACTTAAGCGCGCCGAATATTTGCTGACGAGCAAAAGAAATGCGACATTTTTGGAATAATCGGAAAAAGTAAAGTGTTTCCGATGATTCCAATAATGTCGCATTTTTGTTGTTGTTGTTGCTCGTCAGTATAGTTTCGATTTTACCGGAACTATGAATCCAACCCTTCCTATCCCGCCACATATAACAAGAGCTACCGCGGTAACTAAATAATTTAAATATTCGCAATGATGAGTTTTGTCCCCTCGGAAAAGAAAGGGTTGGAGTCATTCAGAGTTCAGTTTTCTCCGTTAAATTCATAGCATGCTCGGCGCGCGTTAAAGCGATTTAATCTAGGTTAGACAAAGGTACAGTTCGCTATATCTTCACAATAAATATTCTTAGTCTGTCTTGAAATAACGAAGAACAAAAAAGGGAAAGATTTCGGGATGGGATCTGGGAAGCAGATCGTTACCACGGGCATGGGATGGTCGTTGCGTAATCGATGATCTCTTAACACAAATGGTAGGGAATAGCCCCCCCCCCCCCCCACCCCCATCCCCACCCCCCGGCGTGCTATTTCCTACTAATCGTCTTAACTCATTGTGCCCGAGGAACGAAATACCCACATTTTGGAGTTATCCTCTGAGGATTGCATTACAATTCAGGAGATAGATCGACCATGATAGTTCAAGGGTGGTGGCAAAATAGCTTGGCACCTATAGGCGCCAAGCTATTCTGTCACCACCCGTGAACTATCATGGTCGAGCCAAATCTTGCTGTGGTGTGTAGCAGGCAGAATGAGTTAAGAGGTGATCGATTATTGAATGCATGTGATCTCGAAAGCTTTTCAACAGATTTTACAAGGTACAGTTTTTGCTAAAGAGCAGGCCACTCTTTGTTGTTGAAAAGACGGCAATATGAACTGTGTCTTGAAAAAAGAAAGAAATGTACATCGCAGAATGTGTTGTAGTGCTGTCATGGGTTTCGACTCCATCCCAGAGTCTCCTGCAGAAAACTCCAGGATGATGCAGTGGAAAACTCGTGACAGCACTGCAACCGATTGTGCAATGGACTGTGTTGCTGTCACGGGTTTTCCACCCCATCCCGGAGCCTTCCCCAGGAAAAGGCTCCGGGACGGGGTCGAAAACTCGTGACAGCATTGCAACAGTTTCTGCAGTGTAACTTTCTTGCTAATACCACGAGGAAGACGTTCGTCGAACCTCGTTAACACATTCGAGACGTGCCGCCTCCGGATACGCGGTTATAGCCACGTATCCAGATGTGGCACGTCTCGAATGCGTTAAAGCGCTGCAATCGACTCTTCAAAGTAATTTTCTTGCTAATATCTGGAGGAGGACGAATCTTGTGATAGCCATGCAGTCGATTCTGCTTTTCGCACCAATAAATTCGCCAGTTTTACGGTTGGGGGGGTGGGGGGGGGGGGGGTGAGGGGTGGAGGGTGGGTGGGGGTGGGGGGTAGGGGATGGGAAATCAAGCAAACAGTAAATCACAAATCACAATAATATTCTAAAGAAGAAAGAAAGACGCACGAAAATAAGATACTCGTCCATTCAAAACGCGTTTCTTCCTTTGATGAGAATTTCTTCGCATTTCACACCCTTCGCAGTCACCGATTCGGTCTTGATTCAGTAAATTAAAGAAAGCGAAAAAAAGCCATTTGAGTCCTACCTCTCTTGATCCTTAGGCCGGCGACTGGGACGTGCAACAACTGGGACAATACGGCCACCAAGGTCAAGGTCAAGGTCACGTGGATACCCTTCCAGTTCATGGCCTTCACGATAATGCAGATGTATTGATGGTAGGTCTATGTACACGATCTTCCAGAACAGTCAGAGAGGTGCTTGATTCGTGTATTGCAACGCCAGTGACTTGAACAAAGATTTTTATTTTAAGTTGGAGAAGGTGAATACATAAAATCGACCTCGTGCTGTTCTTTGTCCCAAACAAAACACAAGATTTAAAATGAAAAAAAAACAAAACAACAACAATAGGATATAAAACAAAAGATAAATCACAAAGAATTAATACATTAAAAATAAACACGAAGAAAAACAAACCCTAATAACTTTTCTTTCGGGCTTGACTTCGCGAACGAAGATTCTATAGAGCTTGCCCACGTCGTCTGCAGGCATTTTCGTGGCTGCGGAGGCCAATCCGGGACAGGCAGGTTCGACCGCAGTGGCTGCAGAGGAAGGTCTGGTCAGGGTTCTGAGTTACGACAACTCTGTTTTTTCTTCTGAGCCGCTTGTCCTTAAGGTTAGCTCTGCGAGAGTCCTCAAAGGAGACGGCTGCCTTGTGAATGGTGGAGCGCCAGGTGTCACGGTCCGCAGCAAGCGAAGACCACTGGCGGTGGTCGATTTGGCAGGCACTAAGTGACTTCTTGAGACCGCCTTTGTATCTCTTCTTTGGTGCCCCTCTGTCTCGGTGTCCAGTGGCGAGCTCGCCGAACAGAGTGAGCTTGGGTAGGCGATGATCCTTCATCCTGGAGACGTGCCCCGCCCAGCGAAGCTGTGTCCGCAGCAGCAAAGCCTCGATGCTCACAGTTTCCGCCTGTTCAAGGACCTCGACGTTGGTGACATAGTCACTCCAGTGAATGCTGAGGATGGTACGCAGGCAGCGCTGGTGAAAGCGTTCGAGGAGTCGTAGTTGGCTGCGGTAGAGGGCCCAGGACTCGGAACCGTACAGCAGGGTGGTGAGGACGACAGCTCTGTACACGCTGATCTTGGTGCCTTTTTTCAGCTGTTGATTGTGCCACACCCGCTTGAATAGTCGCCCGAAAGCACTGTTCGCTTTTGCCAGCCTGTTGTCCAGCTCCTTGTCCAGCTTGGCGTCTGACGTGATGATGCAGCCAAGTTAGGTAAATTGGTGTACAGACTTCAGTTCGGACTCGCCGATGGTGATGTGGGTAGGGCAATGCTCTTCCTTGGGTGCCGGCTGATGAAGGACCTCTGTCTTTTTCAGACTGACCTCAAGTCCAAAGAGCTGGGCGGCATCTGCGAAGCAGGACGTAATGCGCTGCAAGGCTCTCTCTGTGTGTGCAACGAGGGCAGCGTCATCAGCAAAGAGCAGCTCACGAATCAGTTGGTCTAGGGTTTTCGTGTGGGCCTGCAGTCGTCTGAGGTTGAACAGGCTGCCATCGAGACGATACCTGATGTACACTGCGTCGTCATCGTCAAGGTCCACTGTGGCCTGCTTCAACATCATGCTAAAGAAGATGGTGAAGAGGGTCGGTGCCAGCACGCAGCCTTGCTTCACTCCGTTGCGAATGGGGAATGGTTCTGAGAGGTCGCTGTTTAGTCTGACCTAGCCTTGCTGGTCCTCGTGGAGCTGGACGATCATGTTGAGGAACTTTGGGGGACAGCCTAGTCGCTCCAGGATCTGCCACATACCTTGCCTGCTCACAGTGTCAAACGCTTTTGTTAGGTCGACAAACGTTACGTACAGCCCCTTGTTCTGCTCGCGGCACTTCTCCTGAAGCTATCTCAGCACAAAGACCATGTCGGTGGTACTCCTGTTGGCTCTGAAGCCACACTGGCCCTCTGGGAGGTGGTCTTCAGCGATGGCAGGTACCAGCCGATTCAGGAGCAACCTTGCGAGAATTTTCCCGGCAATGGACAGCAGGGTAATTCCACGATAATTAGAGCAGGCGGACTTCTCTCCTTTGTTCTTGTACAGGGTGATGATGACTGCATCACGGAGATCCTTTGGTAGTGTTCCTTTTTCCCAGCAGCAAAGAAAGAGGTCGTGGAGCTTGTTGTGCAGTGCTGGGCCTCCATGTTTTTTTGAGATCTCTGGCGGGATTCCGTCAATGCCTGCTGCTTTGCCACTCTTGAGCTGGTGGATGGCTGTGAGGGTCTCTTCGGCGGTGGGCGGTTCGTCCAATTCAACCTTTAGTGGAAGGTGTGGGATTTGGAGGATGACTGTTTCTTGAACAGTGCGCTCAGCGCCGAAGAGGTCCTGAAAGTATTCCGACCAGCGGTTGAAAATGGAGGTATTATCTCTCAGGAGTGCCTGTCCATCAGCGCTTCGCAGGGGACTTTGTACCAGGTGCCTAGGGCCATACACTGCTTTCAGTGCTTCGTAGAAGCCCCTGTAGTCACCGTTGTCAGCGCAGAGCTGGGTCCTCTGTGCGAGTCTGGATCACCACTCGTTCTGGAGCTCTCTAAGCTTGAGCTGGAGACTGCTGCAGATGAGGCGGAAGGCAGACTTCTTCACAGGGCAGGAAGGCTGGGCTAGGTGGGCCTGGTGGGCGGCTCTTTTTTTTTTTTTTTTTGCTAGAAGTTCCTGGATCTCTACGTCGTTTTCGTCAAACCAGTCTTTGTTCCTTTTTCTAGCAAAGCCCAAGACTTCCACAGACGATTTTACAATAGCAGTTTTCAGTTGTTCCCAGAGTGTTTCAGGGGAGGAGTCTGCTGGATCAACTGTGTCTTTGAGCATGCGCTGTAAATCGGCCTGAAGGGCAGCTTTCTTGTCGTCACGCTGAAGGCTGGCAACATCAAGCTTTTTCTTGGGGGGGGGGGGGGGGGCCTTTCTTTGGTTTCAGCTTGAGGCGGAGCCTGAGTTTGCAGCGAACAAGGAGGTGGTCAGTGTGGCACTCTGCGCTGGGCATCACTCTGGTGAGGAGGACGTCACTGCGGTCCCTCTGACGCACTAGGACATAGTCGATAAGGTGCCAGTGCTTGGAGCGAGGATGCATCTAGGTGGTCTTTCGACTGTCCTTTTGCTGGAAAGTAGTGTTGGTGATGACAAGTTGCTGCTCTGCACAGAGCTCCAACAGTAGGCGACCATTGTCATTGCAGTTCCCAAAGCCATGCGTGCCGAGGACTCCTTTCCAGGCTTCAGAGTCCTGGCCCACTCTGGCGTTGAAGTCGCCAAGGATGATGACTTTGTCGTCTGCATGGGGTGCTCTGCAGGAGGCTGCGCAGGTCAGAGTAGAACTTGTCTTTTTCTGCAGGCTCTGCCAGGAGGGTTGGGGAGTACACACTGAGAAGGGTGACGTATTGCTGGTGTCTCAGTGTCCCTAATAACAAACCGATAATAAACCACCACCACCACCTCTATACCACCACCCCTCCAACACCCCACCACCACTCCCACCCACCCCTAAAAAGAAAAGAAAACCCAAACAAACAAACAAACAAACAAACAAACAAACAAACAAACAAACAAACAAACAAACAAACAAACAAACAAACAAACAAACAAACAAACAAACAAACAAACGAACAAACAAACAAACAAACAAAACCACAAAAACAGACAGACAAACAAAACCACAAAAAACAAACAAACAAACAAAAACACATATTTCTGTACCACAGAAAATCACAACAAAAGATCGCAGAAAATGGCAAACACTGAAGAAAATTAGACAATAGCGTAGGCCTATGCTAACAAACCCGAAGTAACAATAGTGTGTAAACGATCTCAGAGCGCAGACGTTTCCTCAAACAGTAGTATCAAACATACGGTTCACGTGTAAGTGTCCACCCTAGCATTCAATTAACATTATAACCGGTTAACATCACGTCTTGCCTTATCTATACATGCTGGGTTTTTTTAAGGACATTTAGTCTTTAAAATGTTTTATGTTTTAAATTAACCCCTTCACTGACCAGAACAAAACTAACACAAGCCCAATGCAAGAGGCATAGATCCTCATGAGCCCCCGCAGTTGCAAGCTTACTCACCCCAACCAAGTTTATCATAATGGAAAACGATATACTAAACACTGCTGACGAATCGCGTGTGGATCGTTGATCGTGATGGTTAAAAGATTGGGCCTGATTGGCTTGGCGCCTAAAAAAGGCACCACATCTGATCCATCACGGTCGACGCATAAGTAACAAAACGTCTTCGGACCCACGACGGCCGCAGTGGGCCCGCGCACAGATGTGCGCGGGCCCACTGCGGCCGTCGTGGGTCCGAGGACCGTTGCTTACTCGGCGCTTGAGCTGAAAGTGTTCAATGCTTAAGCCGGCAACATTAAAAAGCGGTGTTTGAAAGGATACGCGATTTCACGCACAGTAAACAATATTACCACTTACCTGTACATACGCCAAATGTCGCCATTCACATCAGTGTTGATACAACTTGATCAGCACCTTTCACGCTGTCTGGTACAAAAATCTTTATATTTCCTGATACGTACATATATGCAACAGGAAACTGTGCATATGTACGTATGAACGTGCAACTAAATGCTTATGGAGCAGCAACCAAGCGAGCAACTGCAAGAATGTTAATGTGCATGCTCATGTTCTTACAGCCGCTGATGTTTACATATCAATCAATCGTGAGAGTATTGTGATTGTAAGAAGCATAACTTGCACATTCATCTTCACGCCGTTGATTTGCCTACTAGTACTACTGGTTGAATGTGTTGTGAGAATGCTGTTTGTATTATTTGTACTATTGTACTTTTGTTGTGTATTTAGTCGACCACTTTTGTTTGTCTGATCGTGTCCAAAAACTAATTTCTTTTGGGACTATTCATTATTGTTAATATTTGTTATTATTATTATTATTATTATTATTATTATTATTATTATTATTATTATTATTATTATTATTATTATTATTATTATTATTATTATTATTATTATTATTATTATTATTATTGTTATTATTATTATTATTATTAAACTTGGTGTATGTACAGTATAATGTCGCCATATATAAGTCAATTAAGACGTCCATTTATAACGATTGAAATTACTTGTGTATATATGTGTTGTATGGTCTTTGATTTTGGACTTAGTGAGATGCAAACCCGTTTGAAATATTGTGATAACTTGGTTTTCAGTTAGAGTGAAAGCTGCCTCAAACAAGCTTAAGAAAAGAAAGCATTAAATCTATACCGATAAGTATACATTATTGTCATTATGATTTCCGGGTCGCACGCATCTGTTGAAAAGGTTGTTGTCCCCCCCCCCGCCCCCCGCCCCCCCTCGCCTCCCCCCGCCCATCCCTCCTTTATTCAGCGCAGACCACTTCCAGTGCAAGAGGCATAGATTTTCATGAGCTCGTGCAGATGCAAGGGCTCATGAGAATCTATGTCTCTGCTGTAAGGGACTGATTTTGTCCGTAATACAAAACTGAAAGGTAAACGTTTGCTGACATCAGCACCCAAGATCGGTGCCAGAAGCTTACATGAACCTTTTCATGTCATTGCAAAGCCAACAGGAATGTATGGAAAAATTCCATTTCACCTTTTGCTTATCTGTATTACTAATATACATAGCGTAACGATATAATAATAATAATAATAATAATAATAATAATAATAATATAAAAGAAATAATAATAAATTAATAGCAACAATACAACAACAACAACAAATAAATAATAATGATATTAATGATGATGATGATAATGATGATGACGACGACGATCATGATTATAAATGCAGCATATCCTGGAATTTTGTTTTAGCACATTTATGTTTTAGATTTGATAATGACGACGACGACGACGACGACGATGATGATGATGATGATGATGATGATGATGATGATGATGATGATGATGATGATGATGATGATGATAAACGCAACATGTCATGGAACTTTAAACAATAAGCAAAAACATTTATGCTTTTGATTGATGCTGTGTATTTTTTTAACATGTCCCCATGTTCCATTTACAGAGCCGGTACACAGACGTCGGAAGGTACTGGTGTTTTAACCCATACCATACTGAGGCCAAAAGCTTCAGATTTGTACACTGCCATATGCAAGCTACATTATAGTACTTACAGATAAGGATATAGACCAATGGCTTTAGTTCAAGGGTGGCGCCAGAATAGCTTGGTGCCTAGAGGCGCCAAGCTATTCTGGCACTACCCTTGAACTATTTTAGTCAAACTTATTTCACACACTGGTGTATTCCGAATGATAAGGGTTAACTCAGGCTGTCGCAGATCAGTAAATTTTACCAGGAGTGGTTGGACAAATCCCGCCCCTGCTGCGTGCGGCTAAACACTAAATGCTTCAGAAGCTCCTCTCTACAGGGGCGGATCAAACGCAAGGGTGGGTGTGGGTGAATGGAATGATAATGGGATATGGTGATGAGGGGGTGGGGTGGGTATTTGAGGGGTGGCTTTGGGTCATATGCAGCAAGGAGGAATCGACACATTCGAGACGTGCCGCATCCGGATACGCGGCGTAACGCCGCGTATCCAGATGCGGCACGTCTCAAATGAGTTAACTCCCATGTACGTGCAGCCACCGGTACTGTAAACTTTTACTGGTGTCTGCATGCACAAGGGGTTAAGAACATGTGTTGTCCTTTAACAGTGTGTGGTGTGAAGGTCCGATGACTTCAGCCTTCGGCTTGAATGAGGAAACACAGACCTAAATAGCGCCCCAATGATTGATGTTAATGTGCCGTAGCTTGCGTGTGTGCATGTGTGTGTTTATGCGGGTGTGCGGACGTGCGGTGCGATAAATTATATAATAAACAAGTAATCAAGTAAAAGCAACAATAGCAACAACTAATATAGACATACACACAGACACGCAAACAAACAAGCAAACAAACACACAAACAAATAAACAAATAAACAACAAACACACAGACAAGCGAACACAGAAAAACACTCTAGAACATTCATTTATAAAATCAGTCATACGTAATAACTTGCTTTATGACCTTCATGATGAATGACCAAATACATACATGTGAAAACTCAAACAGAGGAGCATTTAAGAGGGGTCCTAAACAACATTTATCACCTCCCCCCCACCCCAAACAAAAAACCCCAACCCCCCCCCCCAAAAAAAAAAAAAAAAAAAATCACAAGAAATAAACAAACAAAGAAAAACAACAACCAAACAAAACAAACAAAAAAACAACAACAAAAAACAACAACAAACAAACAAACAAACAACAAACACAAAGTTAAAAAAAAACACCAGTGTCTATTATTATTATTATTATTATTATTATTATTATTATTATTACACATCATTCTCATTATCGCCATCACATTCATCACCATCATATTACATGTATTATCATCATTTCTCATGGAGAGTAGTGGAATATGACACCGCCTCAAAAATTCAAATCGTAAAACGAAAGGTAGAATCAGTACACATATCAAGGGAAATAAATCAGCGCTGGACAAACAAAGAGTTAAATCTCCTGAAAGGGGATCTAACTCTTTGTCCAGCACTGAGTGATTTCCCTTAGTACGTGCATTCCTCATGGATCTGCCTCATCATGTCTATTACTATAATAGTAATAGACGCATGGCCTCCTTGTTTGAACCCCACGGATACAGAGTATAAGATAGAGAGTTAGCTGTGACTGCCAACCCTCCGCATGCTCGTCAGTTACACTACAGGTAACCACACTCACGCCGGCTAGGGCAGAGAACTGTCTTGTTACGAAGTGCATCGATGTTTCAGCATTTTCCAGTAAGCATTAGGCCATCGGGCCGACAAGGGCTGCCGTCGGTTCGATGACTCGCCTTGTGTTTGCTGGGCATTTCTTCTGTTCGTTGTTAATGAGGTCGCTAAAAACATTAAACGTTAAACGTTTAGGGCTTAACGTGGTTTGTCCATCACGAAGGTGATTTCAAAGACGGGGCACCGAAACTGAAGAGGTCTGTACAAATTTTGACCTCAGTTGGGTTCAAACCCAGGACCTTTCGGACAAGAGTCGAACGCTCTACCGCCGAGCCACCCAGCTCCCCAAATGAGGTCGTCTTTGGTAGTTATAAAAAATGCCAACCGAACACGTGGTGAAAAACTCACTTTTCTAATTCCGCACTAGCTTGTGACCGCACACGCCTTCATGGTGACTGAGGTGCAACCCAGCGCACAAGGTGCCATCGGTCCGCCTGGGAATACGTTCAATTGTACGTCGGTCTAGACTAGACTCCTTTCAGTGTGATCCAGATAGTGGTCCTGCTTTCTACACTGGTTGCCTCCCTCGATTCGCTGCCGCTGAATCAGCGGCAGGTCACCGAGAGAGGCACCCAATGTAAGAGTTTCATTGTATGCTGTGTTGGCCTCAGCTAACATCCCTTACCGGACCCTTGTATAGATATTATTTTGGATCCAGGACGGACTCTCTTTGCTGGGCCAGCTTCCTTGCCGACACGGCGGCCTGCGTCACGTTGTGAAGCAAAGCGTCCACCCCCTCCACCGTCACTTCATACGTCCCCTCCGCCGACACTCCTACCCCTGCCCTACCCCTTTCCCACCGTTTTTGGATCCGAGGTCCGCCTTGGCCCTGACAACCATGAAAACTGTGCTAACTCATTCGAGACGTGCCGCCTCCGAATACGCGGCTTAAAGCCGCGTATCCGGAGGCGACACGTCTCGAATGAGTTAAGTTGTAGCGTGTTCTCGCGGATCATGTCCTTTGCGTCCTTGGCCCACTTGCTGACGTAATCGTTCTTGACCGGCTTGGAGATGTTGTAGACGATGAAGAATCCCCGAATGCCTCGAAAAAGCTGCGTGAACGTGGAAGCGGCTTTGAAGCGCTCTTGGCCCGCAGTGACCCAGACCTGCAGAATGTCATGTTCATGTAACTCATTCAAGATGTAAAATAATTCTCTACGTGCAGCATTCTTTTCTGCACTAACTAATAGTAGTGGCGTATTTCATTCATTGTTAAAATCGATGGGGAAACCCGCTAGCATTCCGTCCAATCGGTATGATGTAATACGGTCACGTAATTTTTCCGACAGACCTGAATGTGGGTCTGCGAAGTAGATTATGTAATTGCGTGCCTTTTCAGCCGAACGGTATCATCAAAAGCCGTTGCTGTCGTTGTCGTCTTTAAAATCCATGACTTTTCATCACAGCAATTATTTTTTTTCCCTTATTATTATCATCGCCATATTTATCATCATCAAAATAAAGCACAATCCTTTGGCTCTCAGAACTAACTGACTTCCATTCCATAGAATGGCAGTCATTTACTTCTGGAAGTCAAAGGTTAACCCATTTAGTCCCAAGGACGCATTTCCTAATATGTGGAGGTGTCACCAACGACTATGTACCAGTTCCAGAAGATGCATCGACCACACGTGTGTGTGTGCGTGTGTGTGTGTATGCATGAATATGTCCATTATGCGCCCAGATATGTGTGTGCGTGCGTGGATGCAAGAGTGGCTACATGCATGAGCATGTACAATAAAGGTTTATGGTTCTTACCAGTCAAAACACAACAAAATAAATAAATAAATGAATAAATAATAAATAAATAATACATTAAATAAATAAAATAAATAAATAATAATAAGTAATAAGTAATAATAAATAAATCAATGCATCAATACATCAATACAACAATAAATCAATCTCATCATCTTGGCTTGACTTCGCGAACGAAGATTCTATAGGGCTTGCCCACGTCGTCTGCAGGCATTTTCGTGGCTGCGGAGGCCAATCCGGGACAGGCAGGTTCGACCGCAGTGGCTGCAGGGCAAGGTCTGGTCAGGGTTCTGAGTTACGGCAACTCGGTTTTTTCTCCTGAGCCGTTTGTCCTTAAGGTTAGCTCTGCGAGAGTCCTCAAAGGAGACGGCTGCCTTGTAGATGGTGGAGCGCCAGGTGTCACGGTCCGCAGCAAGCGAAGACCACTGGCGGTGGTCGATTTGGCAAGCACTAAGTGACTTCTTGAGACCGTCTTTGTATCTCTTCTTTGGTGCCCCTCTGTCACGGTGTCCAGTAGCAAGCTCGCCGAACAGAGTGATCTTGGGTAGGCGATGATCCTCCATCCTGGAGACGTGCCCCGCCCAGCGAAGCTGTGTCCGCAGCAACAAAGCCTCGATGCTCATAGTTTCTGCCTGTTCAAGGACCTCGACGTTGGTGACATAGTCACCCCAGTGAATGCCCAGGATGGTACGCAGGCAGCGCTGGTGAAAGCGTTCGAGGAGTCGTAGTTGGTTGCGGTAGAGGGCCCAGGACTCGGAACCGTACAGCAGGGTGGTGAGGACGACAGCTCTGTACACACTGATCTTGGTGCCCGTTTTCAGCTGTTGATTGTGCCACACCCGCTTGAAAAGTCGCCCAAAAGCGCTGTTCGCTTTTGCCAGCCTGCTGTCAAGCTCCTTGTCCAGCTTGGCATCTGACGTGATGATGCAGCCAAGGTAGGTAAACTGGTGTACTGACTTCAGTTCAGACTCGCCGATGGTGATGTGGGGAGGGCGATGCTCTACCTTGGGTGCCGGCTGATGTAGTACCTCTGTCTTTTTCAGACTGACCTCGAGTCCAAAGAGCTGGGCAGCATCTGCAAAGCAGGATGTGATGCGCTGCAAGGCTCTCTCTGTGTGTGCAACAAGGGCAGCGTCATCAGCAAAGAGCAGCTCACGAATCAGTTGGTCTAGGGTTTTCGTGTGGGCCTGCAGTCGTCTGAGGTTGAACAGGCTGCCATCGAGACGATACCTGATGTACACTGCATCGTCATCGTCGAGGTCTACTGTGGCCTGCTTCAACATCATGCTAAAGAAGATGGTGAAGAGGGTTGGTGCCAGCACGCAGCCCTGTTTCACGCCGTTGATAATGGGGAATGGTTCTGAGAGGTTACTGTTGAGTCTAACCTGGCCTTGCTGGTCCTCGTGGAGCTGGACGATCATGCTTAGGAACTTTGGGGGACAGCCAAGTCGCTCCAGGATCTGCCACATGCCTTGCCTGCTCACAGTGTCGAATGCTTTTGTTAGGTCGACAAACGTTACGTACAGCCCTTTGTTCTGCTCGCGGCACTTCTCCTGAAGCTGTCTCAGCACAAAGACCATGTCGGTGGTACTCCTGTTGGCTCTGAAGCCACACTGGCCCTCTGGGAGGTGGTCTTCAGCGATGGCAGGTACCAGCCGATTCAGGAGCAGCCTTGCGAGAATTTTCCCGGCAATGGACAGCAGGGTAATTCCACGATAATTAGAGCATTCAGATTTCTCTCCTTTGTTCTTGTATAGGGTGATGATGACTGCATCACGGAGATCCTTTGGTAGTGTTCCTTTCTCCCAGCAGCAGAGAAAGAGGTCATGGAGCTTGTTGTGCAGTGCTGGGCCTCCATGTTTCCAGATCTCTGGCGGGATTCCGTCAATGCCTGCTGCTTTGCCACTCTTGAGCTGGTGGATGGCTGTGTGGGTCTCTTCGGCGGTGGGCGGTTCGTCCAATTCAACCTTTAGTGGGAGCTGTGGGATTTGGAGGATGACTGTTTCTTGAACAGTGCGCTCAGCGCCGAAGAGGTCCTGAAAGTATTCTGACCAGCGGTTCAAGATGGAGGTATTATCTGTGAGGAGTGCCTGTCCATCGGCGCTTCGCAGGGGACTTTGTACCAGGTGCCTAGGGCCATACACTGCTTTCAGTGCTTCATAGAAGCCCCTGTAGTCACCGTTGTCAGCGCAAAGCTGGGTCCTCCGTGCCAGTCTCGACCACCACTCGTTCTGGAGCTCTCTAAGCTTGAGCTGGAGACTGCTGCAGATGAGGCGAAAGGCAGATTTCTTCACAGGGCAGGAAAGCTGGGCTAGGTGGGCCTGGTGGGCGGCTCTTTTGTTTGCTAGAAGTTCCTGGATCTCCACGTCGTTTTCGTCAAACCAGTCTTTGTTCCTCTTTCTAACAAAGCCCAAGACTTCCACAGAAGATTTTACAATAGCAGTTTTCAGTTGCTCCCAGAGTGTTTCAGGGGAGGAGTCTGCTGGATCAACTGTGTCTTTGAGCATGCGCTGTAAATCTGTCTGAAGGGCAGCTTTCTTGTCATCACGCTGAAGGCTGGCGACATCAAGCTTTTTCTTGAGGGGGCCTCTTTTCTTGGGTTTCAGCTTGAGGTGGAGCCTGAGTTTGCAGCGGACAAGGCGGTGGTCAGTGTGGCACTCTGCACTGGGCATCACTCTGGTGAGGAGGACGTCACTGCGGTCCCTCTGACGCACAAGGACATAGTCGATAAATCAATAATCACTAATCAATAAATCAATAATAAATAAATGAAACAAAACAGAATTTAACTCTTCATAAATTGAAACTATCGCAAATCGAAATGTAGACACACGCACGCACTGCGACATTTACTACTACTTGCTTCGTCACGAGTAGACTTGGAAGACAAACGAAGTGCGTTTCGTTAGTGACGTCACCAGCATGTCTGTACTTCCTTAACGAGCGCATTTCATACATTTCTCCTAAATTTCACCGTTTCACGAAATGCGAAAAGCGGCACATTTCGAGCAATACAACCTGTCTCTATTCCCGAAACATTTCCCTGAAACATTTCTACCCTCTGCCCAATCAGCGACGTTCGCTCGGTCACGTGTTATCTGTCGCTCTACAAGCCAAACACTCGCGGTTTTGAAGGAAACGACTTTTGTAGGTCGATTATGGCTAAAAACGCGTGATCAGTGTGACGCACGATTCTGTAAGATTTAAACGCGGGGAGGATCATTATCAAAATGGAATCTGTAAACAATCATCACTAAAAAAAAGTACCACCAAAATTTAGGCCAGTTTTCTGAACCCCACTTTCATCGGCTTTCGCTGCCGCGAAGCCTGCAAGATGACGGCTATCGCTTCGAGACGGCGGCAGCCCGGCGCCTCAGTCGATTCACTAGTTGAACCATCCCTCTTTACGCAATTAAAAAGCTCTTAAAGCTGAGGTGCAATGAGAAAAACCCGCCCAGCGCGTGTTTTAAAAAGACTACAGGACCCAGCTTGGGCCCTGCCCCTAAGTGGGTCAAATCGGTTCGTAACTCAGTTGACGGAGTTGGCAGCTGCGTATCCCGAGCTTGCAAAACTCTCGGAAAACGACAGACCACTTCCTGTTGCACGGAAATCATCGCGAGTAGCAGATCGGACAACAGCAGACGATTCTGTGACACTTTGAAACTGTCCGACAGCCACGGATTTTACGCGCTGGGGACTATGATGGCAGAATGTACGGCTGTACATGCTGTAAGTATGACTCCTGACACTTTGTAGTTGTGAACGAATTTTATCAACACGTACCTCCAGTCCAATATAGGCTAATATAAATAAATAAAGAAGCATTATGATGTACAACCAACACAGTAAATTGGATGTGAGAGAGAGAGAGAGAGAGAGAGAGAGAGAGAGAGAGAGAGAGAGAGAGAGAGAGAGAGAGAGAGAGAGAGAGAGAGAGAGAGAGAGAGAGAGAATCGACTGTTTACATAGATGCCAAAAGATACAAGGTCGCCATGGGTCAAGCTGATTTTTAGTAGCTGCCCTTCGTATGGAGAAAATGTTTTGCTGTAGGCCACTCCAGATGAAAAGATATAACAACAAACACAAAACGACAAATAACGGCTTCCTCACCCTTCCGATATCGAATAAAGCTTCAGGCTGTGCTGTGTAACTTACGGATAGCTCGGCCTGGTCCATATCCAGTGTGCGTCCAGGCAAGACACAAATGGCCTGCTCTGTCCGTCGGGTGGTCGAGTGTCGTCTGCTACTGTTGATATCAGTAAAAATATCGCTGGTTTAGATCAGTGATCGCGGTGCTCACTCGCTGCATACAGGACGTGGCCTGTCTTTTTCACGGGAGTTTTGCCAGCACGACAAACGCAGTTGAAAACTCAGTCAACTGAGTTGCAAACCGGTTTGCCGAAGTTAGCCGAACGTTCACGAAGACAGGGCCCTCGCTGGGTCCTGCAAAGTTTTTTTAAAGCTGAGAAACAGTAAAAAAAAAACTCCGCCCCGCACGTGTTTTAAAAAAACTTTGCAGGACCCAGCGAGGGCCCTGTCGTGAACGTTCGGCTAACTTCGGCAAACCGGTTTGGAACTCAGTTGACTCAGTTTTCAACTGCGTTTGTCGTGCTGGCAAAACTCCCGTGAAAAAGACAGGCCACTTCCTGTATGCAGCGCGGAGTGGGAACCGCGATCACTGATCTAAACCAGCGATATTTCTACTGACAGCAACAGTAGCAGACGACACTCGACCACCCGACGGACAGAGCAGGCCATTTGTGTCTTGCCTGGACGCACACTGGATATGGACCAGGCCGAGCTATCCGTAAGTTACACAGCACAGCCTGAAGCTTTATTCGATATCGGAAGGGTGAGGAAGGAGGGGTTATTTGTCGTTTTGTGTTTGTTATTATATCTTTTCATCTGGAGTGGCCTACAGCGAAAAAAATTCTCCATACGAAGGGCAGCTACTAAAATTCAGCTCGACCCATGGCGACCTTGTATCTTTTGGCATCTATGTAAACAGTCGATTCTCTCTCTCTCTCTCTCTCTCTCTCTCTCTCTCTCTCTCTCTCTCTCTCTCTCTCTCTCTCTCTCTCTCTCTCTCTCTCTCTCTCTCTCTCTCATCCAATTTACTGTGTTGGTTGTACATCACAATGCTTCTTTATTTATTTATATTAGCCTATATTGGACTGGAGGTACGTGTTGATAAAATTCGTTCACAACTACAAAGTGTCAGGAGTCATACTTACAGCATGTACAGCCGTACATTCTGCCATCATAGTCCCCAACGCGTAAAATCCGTGGCTGTTGGTCAGTTTCTAAGTGTCACAGAATCGTCTGCTGTTGTCCGATCTGCTAATCGCGATGTTTTCCGTGCAACAGGAAGTGGTCTGTCGTTTTCCGAGAGTTTTGCAAGCTCGGGATACGCAGTTGCCAACTCCGTCAACTGTGTTACGAACCGATTTGACCCACTTAGGGGCAGGGCCCAAGCTGGGTCCTGTAGAGTCTTTTTAAAACACGCGCTGGGCGGGTTTTTCTCATTGCACCTCAGCTTTAAAACACGTGCGGGGCGGAGTTTTTTGACTGTTTCTCAGCTTTAAGTTTATTCGGTATGGTTGGGTACTCACTTGTATTGTGTAAGCGAAGGCACTCCTGTCTTATATGTTTAATTTTTAACCGTCAGTAGTCAGAAATTATATGACCCGATATCGGCCACCGATTCAACCAGCGCATGTGTCTGTGAAGAGTTACCTCCCCTGTCCCAATCCGAAATGAATTTTCAAAGCGTTTATGTGTGTGCGGAGGAGGCATTTTGATGCAATGAAAATGTTTTGCTTTTTTGTGTATTTTTCGTTTCTCCGTGTAGGAAGCCTTTACGAACTCGTACGAATGCAGTTGTAAATCTTCGTCAAATCGCCAGTTTTCACGAAACGACTCAGTTTCGCAGAGTATATCATGTAAGAATCCTTGACTATGTGACACCATATCATGTAATATTTAAGCGTGCGGACCATTTTAGAAGTGGACTCTGTCAACAAGTATCGCTAAAGTACCACTAACATATGCTTTTATAAAAGTTTTCTGAAGCCCACTTTCATCGGCTCTCGCTGCGAGGCCTACAAGATGGCGGTCATGGCTTCATGAGTTAATAATTACGGTATTTATAATGCGCTTATCATATAATAATTATAACTCTAAGCGCGCACTCACAACTCGCACACGCATGTGCACGCTTTAGACAATGACTCACGTAACACAAATAGTGAAGATACATTAGGACGGTCAGCTTGGGCTGGGGAGTGTGGTGATATAGTGCTAGAACTGTTGAAAGAGATGAGTTTTGAGGGCAGACTGGAAGGAGGAGAGCGAGTGTTTCTGACGGAGAGAGAGTGGGAGAGTGTTCCAGGTGGTTGGACCGTATACTGAGAAAGAGCGGGGGCCGAAAGTGCTGAGTTTGGTGCGGGGGATGAGGAGGCGGAGAGGGTCAGAGGCGGAGCGGAGGGAGCGGGGAGGAGTGTAGGGGTGAAGTAAGTTGGAGAGATACGCAGGAGCGTAGTTGTTCAGGGATTTGTAGCAGAGAGACAGAATCTTGTATTGGATGCGTTGGGGGATGGGGAGCCAGTGAAGGAGCTTGAGCAGGGGAGTGATGTGGTCGGATTTTTTCTTTCTGAGGACGAGGCGGGCAGCATTGTTCTGGACGCGCTGGAGAGTGAGAGTGGTGGAGTGAGGAAGGCCAGAAAGGAGAGAGTTGCAGTAGTCGATGCGAGATAAGATGAGAGAGACAGCGAGTTTGGTGGCAGCTTCGGTAGTGAGGTATTTTCTGATGTGACTGATGCGGCGGAGGTGGAAATAACATGCCTGGGCCGTGGCGGAGACGAAGCTGGTCATGGAAAGAGAGGAATCGAGGATAACGCCAAGGTTCTTGACCGAGTCAGAGAGGGAGATGGGGGTGCTGTCGAGTTGAAGATGGAGAGAGGGAGAGAGCTGAGAAAGTTTCTGGCGAGTGCCTACCAGCATGGCTTCCGTTTTGTCGTCGTTCAGTTTGAGCTTGTTTGCTGTCATCCAGTTTTTCACGTCCTCATAGCAGTCAGCCGTGCGAGTCAGTAGTGTCTGAGTGTTGTCGAGTTTGTCTTTGTCTAGTAGTTGTGAGTCGTCAGCGTAGAGGTGGTGTGTATGTGGTGAGACTGGATGATGTTGGACAGTGGGGAGATGTAGAGTGTAAAAAGGACCGGGCCCAGGACGGACCCCTGAGGAACGCCGCAGGAGAGCCTGACTGGGTTGGAGGAGACGCCGTCGATGGTGACGGACTGCTGTCTGTCGGAGAGGTAGGAGAGAAACCAGGAGTGAGCAGAGTCAGTGATGCCAAAGGAGTGGTGGAGGCGGTGGAGGAGGATAGAGTGGTCTATGGTGTCGAAGGCGGCAGAGAGATCGAGTAGCGTAAGAAGGGAGATGTTGCCCGAGTCAGTGGAGAGAAGCAGGTCGTTTAGGATATGTAGAAGGGCAGTTTCAGTGCTGTGATGTTTGCGATAGGCAGACTGGAAGGGACTGAGGAGGTTGTTGTCGGCGAGGTGGAGGTTGAGTTGGTTGAGGACGACCTTCTCAAGAAGCTTGGACAGGAAAGAGAGATTGGAGACTGGGCGGTAGTTCTTGAGTTCGTTTGGGTCGAGGTTGTGTTTTTTGAGGAGAGGACGGACGATGGCGGACTTGAAGATATCGGGGACGGAGCCATTTTCTAGAGATGTGTTGATGATGTCCGTAATGAAGGGCAAAAGTTTTGGGAGGCCGTCCTGGTAGAGGGAAGCTGGGAGGGGGTCTAGTTCGCAGGTTTTGAAAGGCATGGACTTTATGGTCTTGAGGACTTCATCCTGAGAGACGGGGCGGAAGGACGAGAGGGGAGTGCCGGAAAAGGGGGTGTCAGGGAGGCAAGGCGAAGAAGGCAGAGTGTCGAGTGTGTTGCGCAGAGTTTGGATTTTGTCGGAGAAATAGGAGGAAAAGGCGGACGGAAGTTCTTCTTTGCTGTGTGTGTTGGGAAGCGGAGAGTCTTTAGAAGTGCCTAGGAGTGTGTTCATGGTAGCGTAGAGGGTTTTGGAAGAAGTGGATTCCAGGATTTTGTTTTGAAGGTGTTTGCGTTTGGAGTCGGAGATCATTCTGCAGACTTTGGATCTGGTGGTTTGGAAGATCTCTCTGTGAACGGTGAGTTGAGTCGCCGGAGCAGGCTGTGTCGATTCACTTTGACTGTCGCTGTTTACACACCCAGCACATCACACATTTATTTGGACTGGTTGCTAATTCACTTCTATTGTGTACGCGAAGGCACACATGACTTGTTTCTTTAATTGTTTGCGTCAGTAGGCAGAAATCAATAGCCGGTGATATCCGATGTAGTGATACCATAAAACGCGTTTCCGTGAAGAGTTACCTTCCTTGCGCCAAAGAAACGTCTTTCGCTAGCCATCTAAGCCGTATCAGCGGTTCGCGTAGTATAGCCAGTTTCGTATCGTAGGACCGAAACGAAACGAAACTGTTTGGTCGTTCTAAGTCTCCCTATTTCCTGCCAGTTGTTGAAGACTGTTTCTGAAATCTTTGTTAATTCAACGCCAAAGAACATCATTCGTCCATGGAACACGCATGCAAATTGAAATCGACAAGATGCATAGATCCTCATGAGCCCCCCGCGACTGCGGGGGCTCATGAGGATCTATGTCTTGCATTTAGGTCGGTATCTGTCGCGTTGCGGCAGTCCAAGGGTTAAAGGCTGAGGTTCAGTCTTTTTCTTCCGTTCCGCACGTCTTATTGTTCCGTCCCGCACGTCTTTTTGTTGCATCCCGCACGTCTTATTGTTCCGTCCCGCACGTCTTATTGTTCCGTCCCGCACGTCTTATTGTTCCGTCCCGCACGTCTTATTGTTCCATCCGCACGTCTTATTGTTCCATCCCGCACGTCTTATTGTTCCATCCCGCACGTCTTATTGTTCCGTCCCGCACGTCTTATTGTTCCATCCCGCACGTCTTATTGTTCCATCCCGCACGTCTTATTGTTCCGTCCCGCACGTCTTTTTGTTCCATCCCGCACGTCTTATTGTTCCATCCCGCACGTCTTATTGTTCCATCCGCACGTCTTATTGTTCCATACCGCACGTCTTATTGTTCCATCCGCACGTCTTATTGTTCCATCCCGCACGTCTTATTGTTCCGTCCCGCACGTCTTTTTGTTCCATCCCGCACGTCTTTTTGTTCCATCCCGACCCAGCTTGGGCTATACATTGCCTCCAAGTAGGTCAAACCGCTCACTAAACCATATCATACTGAGGCTAAAAGCTTCAAATTTGTACACTGCCCTATGCAAGCTACATTATAGTACTTACAGATTAGGATATAGACCAATGGCTTTAGTTCAAGGGTAGTGCCAGAATAGCTTGGCGCCTACTTGAACTATTTTAGTGAAACTTATTTCACACAATGGTGCATTCCGAATAATAATGGCTAATTGAGTTGGTGGAGTTTGAACTCCGTCAGCTCTGGGCCTATATAAGTCACGCAGAGTCATATCGGCCAGTGCACACAGAACATGAGATACACTGCAATCACAAGTGAATCCCTATCAGCTTTACGTAGGCCTACAGACGAACTTATTCTGTAACGGATGATACTGACAAATTAACTGGATGATACATTTGACAGCCACATTCCATCAGACTTAGTCTCAGCCACTCAATTGGCCTGCTTCCTATAATAGCAGACCAAATCCCACTGCTATCCAGTCGCACATTCAAGCCCCCCCCCCCTCCCCCCCCCCTGTGTCTTCCGCCTACTGAGGCGCACAGACTTACACTCAGGCACTGGCTGGACCCGGCAGAGAGATACAGGCAGATGGTTGTTGGTCGCCACTTGCATTGTGAAACCAAATGCACTTCCGGTTTTTCTACTTCCTCCTAGGCAGGGGCTGCACTCCATAAATAAAGTGTTTCGGGAGGCGCATAAGCCTTATCAAAAGCACAGATCCTAACGATCACCCACGACTGCAGGGGCTTATGAGGATCTGTGCCCTTGTTTGTGTCACGCCAATGCACTTGAAGTTTGTATTTCCTGTCATTTTCCTGTCTTGTGACTGCTCTCCGCAAAGGCGGGTCATAAATAATCGGTTGCGTAATTGTGTGCAGTTTCACCGTGCAAGCACTGGACCAACGACATAACAGAAGACTTGCTTGGTCCCACAAAAGGTACACAATGCAAAGCAGATTCGTTTTAGAGCAACCGCCATTTTGCAAGACGGAGGAAAAAAATGTTTTTAAAAGCATAATTATTTTCACTTTCAAGAGATGTCTTGGACCGCAAAACGTGTCACCTGTCATTAAAGACCATCATTCAGGTGGCTGCAGCCACAGCCACAACTACAGCCACCTGAATGATGGTCTTTAATGACAGGTAGTCTCTCATAAGGTTGGTCGCTCGAAACAGGTTCTGCTTAATACTTTTTTCTGGCTTAATATTTGTTCTCTTGGATCAGTTAGTATGCTTGGGCGCTGTAAAATTGACGACTTTCGTTTTTTGTGCTGTTTCATTGTCGTATAGCAAATAGGATGTGCGCAGAACCACGACAAAACAGTAGGTGTTACAGGCTTGGTTTTTGCTTCTTCTCAAAGATAATTGGAACAGGTCAGTATGAAACAAATCAACCGCAGTGTTGACTGATTGGATTTTTGTGTTGCTTATTGTGCCACTCTCTAGTCTGAATTTGTACAATTAATAACATACGCGGAAGGGAAACAAATAAGGAAGAACGCATGAAACCACGCTTTAGGTCACATTACATAGTCAAATTTGTCCAGTTCAGGCAGTAAGAGGACCGGTGTTTTTAAAAATAATTTTTGCCTTGTTTGAAATGTTGTAGTAGGGCTGAATGTTAGAATTTGCTGTAAATTTCTGGTTACATGAGAGGAGACATGTTTGGTGCTTTGATTCATACCATCCTGAGCTTATCCAGTGGACAATTGTGGGCCTATGTTGAGTTGCCATTGACGTAGTGATTTGAGGGGCACGCTGATTTCAGCTGTGCTTGGGTGTGGGGTTGGTAAGGAATCGGGTTCATAGCCAAGAAATGAGACTGTCAATGTGCTGTTTTTATTGTTATTTTGTGCATGGCAAATGTGCAGCTGGTGGGCAGTAGTGTTTTTTAGGGGATTGAAATATTAGGGGATGCCTGGGACTGACTATGGCTAAGAGACTGTATAGTACGGAAACAGCACTGTGTACCAGGACCTGTCAGGGCACCACATGCCATATGTGACATAGATCAGAAACTGGTTTAATGTAACCATATCATTCAGTTTGGACTTTTGCAGTTGGAAAACTGAGAAAATCATGAAAAATTTCAAATTTTGCCAAAAAATCGCTGCGATTGCAGTTTTATAGGCGTTTTTGCATATTTTGCGTTGTAACACCTTGTTTACCTGCACTGTGAGCTATGGTTAGTGTGTTTGTTGATTTATTTTTTTGTCTTACAAGAAGCCATGAGTTTACAAGTAGTCATGAGTCTGACCTTCGACCTTGAGCTGTGACCTTGACCTTGAAAGTGGTGGGGTTTAGGGCGTTTAGTTTTATAAATGCGTAAAAAAGAGGCACTTTTCAGTTATTGAAGTTGTGGGGGTGGGGGGGGGGGGGGGGGGGGGGGGGTGGAGGGGGGGGGGAGATTAAGGTCAAAGGTTAATATAAAAACTACAATGAAACAGTGTCAGCATGTTCATTTTATTAGACAGCTGACCTCAGAGTGAAAAATAGTGTGACATGCAGATGTGTTATTTTGCATGATCCAGCTACACTGGCTGCGTCTGAGGTGTAATTCTGCTGTAATTGTCATTAAGGATGTCTCTGGTGTCTATTCTGAGCCAAACACAAGCATTTTTACTCTGCGCAAAGCTCATTTGAGTGCATTGTTATGGGACCAGCAGCTGCGGCCACCAGTACAGGCTTTTACAGGAGTGTTCACAGGTTTGGCACACACATGCCTGCTGCATTTGCAACATGAGTTTAGGCCTTTTGAGACTCTGACAGGTGTGTTTTATATAAAAATGAACTGTACATAACCATTTTTCCCTGCTATCTCCTAAATAAGCACTCCAGACACTTGTTTAGGTATGCGGTGTGTCCCGCGTAGCATAGTTTTGGCTGTTTTGTGTAGTCTTTTGCCTGTGGGTTAGTTCAGTAGACTTAATGTTTAAATTGCACAGCTGTTTCATGACCCCTTTTGCCTGTAGAAAAGATTGCCAGCAGCATATAGGGCATGGTAGCTGGTTACTGGTCTCTTCCTGCTTGTTGGCACCAGACAACAGGGCAATGATGATGCCAGGGCATTGTCTTTTTGGCTGCCCTGAGATACACAAGGAAATGGCCTTGGGTCTGAAAGCTAATTTTTCATCAAAGTCAGTGTCATGGTAAGCATTTTTAGTTGTCCAGCCCACCAGAAGTCAGGTTGACTGTATTGCATGTGTTTGTAAACATGGAG
Source organism: Semisulcospira habei (assembly GCA_036245525.1). Lineage (NCBI taxonomy): Eukaryota > Metazoa > Mollusca > Gastropoda > Semisulcospiridae > Semisulcospira > Semisulcospira habei. The sequence continues at coordinate 170,989,794 of BTPG01000001.1, read as the reverse complement.
AAACAGACAAAGTAGGGGGGTGGGTAGTGGAAAAATATGAAAAAAAAGACTTTCAGGTGCCTGTGTCTCAAATGCAACATTTCTGAAGATCAGATATATTACTTGATGTACATGCCAATTTTGGAGGCATTCTGACCGTATCTAGTCTGTTTTTCATGGCATCAGATATGCATGATCCAAAACATTAACAGCATATTGAACGCCACAACAGTGCGCTTCACATAATGGGCCATAACTTAAAGATGCAGCAACATTCAATGATGTCACTTTGGGTTTGACTTAGCTAGTGTCTAAGGGTTGCAGTGATGGCAGATTGAATGGTGTTCAGGTGGGACAGTTCCTCTTTCAGGTCACATTACATGGTCAAATTTGGCCAGTTCAGGCAGTAAGAGGACCGGTGTTTTTAAAAATAATTTTTGCCTTGTTTGAAATGTTGTAGTAGGGCTGAATGTTAGAATTTGCTGTAAATTTCTGGTTACATGAGAGGAGACATGTTTGGTGCTTTGATTCATACCATCCTGAGCTTATCCAGTGGACAATTGTGGGCCTATGTTGAGTTGCCATTGACGTAGTGATTTGAGGGGCACGCTGATTTCAGCTGTGCTTGGGTGTGGGGTTGGTAAGGAATCGGGTTCATAGCCAAGAAATGAGACTGTCAATGTGCTGTTTTTATTGTTATTTTGTGCATGGCAAATGTGCAGCTGGTGGGCAGTAGTGTTTTTTAGGGGATTGAAATATTAGGGGATGCCTGGGACTGACTATGGCTAAGAGACTGTATAGTACGGAAACAGCACTGTGTACCAGGACCTGTCAGGGCACCACATGCCATATGTGACATAGATCAGAAACTGGTTTAATGTAACCATATCATTCAGTTTGGACTTTTGCAGTTGGAAAACTGAGAAAATCATGAAAAATTTCAAATTTTGCCAAAAAATCGCTGCGATTGCAGTTTTATAGGCGTTTTTGCATATTTTGCGTTGCAACACCTTGTTTACCTGCACTGTGAGCTATGGTTAGTGTGTTTGTTGATTTATTTTTTTGTCTTACAAGAAGCCATGAGTTTACAAGTAGTCATGAGTCTGACCTTCGACCTTGAGCTGTGACCTTGACCTTGAAAGTGGTGGGGTTTAGGGCGTTTAGTTTTATAAATGCGTAAAAAAGAGGCACTTTTCAGTTATTGAAGTTGTGGGGTGAAGTGGGGTGGGGGGGGGGGGGGGGTGGAGGGGGGGGGGGGGGATTAAGGTCAAAGGTTAATATCAAAACTACAATGAAACAGTGTCAGCATGTTCATTTTATTAGACAGCTGACCTCAGAGTGAAAAATAGTGTGACATGCAGATGTGTTATTTTGCATGATCCAGCTACACTGGCTGCGTCTGAGGTGTAATTCTGCTGTAATTGTCATTAAGGATGTCTCTGGTGTCTATTCTGAGCCAAACACAAGCATTTTTACTCTGCGCAAAGCTCATTTGAGTGCATTGTTATGGGACCAGCAGCTGCGGCCACCAGTACAGGCTTTTACAGGAGTGTTCACAGGTTTGGCACACACATGCCTGCTGCATTTGCAACATGAGTTTAGGCCTTTTGAGACTCTGACAGGTGTGTTTTATATAAAAATGAACTGTACATAACCATTTTTCCCTGCTATCTCCTAAATAAGCACTCCAGACACTTGTTTAGGTATGCGGTGTGTCCCGCGTAGCATAGTTTTGGCTGTTTTGTGTAGTCTTTTGCCTGTGGGTTAGTTCAGTAGACTTAATGTTTAAATTGCACAGCTGTTTCATGACCCCTTTTGCCTGTAGAAAAGATTGCCAGCAGCATATAGGGCATGGTAGCTGGTTACTGGTCTCTTCCTGCTTGTTGGCACCAGACAACAGGGCAATGAGGATGCCAGGGCATTGTCTTTTTGGCTGCCCTGAGATACACAAGGAAATGGCCTTGGGTCTGAAAGCTAATTTTTCATCAATGTCAGTGTCATGGTAAGCATTTTTAGTTGTCCAGCCCACCAGAAGTCAGTTTGACTGTATTGCATGTGTTTGTAAACATGGAAAAACAGACAAAGTAGGGGGGTGGGTAGTGGAAAAATATGAAAAAAAAGACTTTCAGGTGCCTGTGTCTCAAATGCAACATTTCTGAAGATCAGATATATTACTTGATGTACATGCCAATTTTGGAGGCATTCTGACCGTATCTAGTCTGTTTTTCATGGCATCAGATATGCATGATCCAAAACATTAACAGCATATTGAACGCCACAACAGTGCGCTTCACATAATGGGCCATAACTTAAAGATGCAGCAACATTCAATGATGTCACTTTGGGTTTGACTTAGCTAGTGTCTAAGGGTTGCAGTGATGGCAGATTGAATGGTGTTCAGGTGGGACAGTTCCTCTTTCAGGTCACATTACATGGTCAAATTTGGCCAGTTCAGGCAGTAAGAGGACCGGTGTTTTTAAAAATAATTTTTGCCTTGTTTGAAATGTTGTAGTAGCGCTGAATGTTAGAATTTGCTGTAAATTTCTGGTTACATGAGAGGAGACATGTTTGGTGCTTTGATTCATACCATCCTGAGCTTATCCAGTGGACAATTGTGGGCCTATGTTGAGTTGCCATTGACGTAGTGATTTGAGGGGCACGCTGATTTCAGCTGTGCTTGGGTGTGGGGTTGGTAAGGAATCGGGTTCATAGCCAAGAAATGAGACTGTCAATGTGCTGTTTTTATTGTTATTTTGTGCATGGCAAATGTGCAGCTGGTGGGCAGTAGTGTTTTTTTAGGGGATTGAAATATTAGGGGATGCCTGGGACTGACTATGGCTAAGAGACTGTATAGTACGGAAACAGCACTGTGTACCAGGACCTTTATCATCCTCAGGGCTGAATCGTCCCGGATGGCGCTAGTGCTACCTCACATAAACGCAGTGCTGGCCCTTGGCTGTGTGACGCTCGCCCTGGTTTTTCAAGTCATTTCTTTGGCCACGCCCCACTGGCAAGGGGCTGCAACTCATAACACGGGACTCTGGGATCCCGATGGCGTTGTCCATGGTAAGTGCAATCTTTCACAAATGGGGGAAGGGAGGCGGGGGTGGGGGGGGGGGGGGTGGTGGGGGGTGGGGGGTGGGGGAGGGGAGCGTGCACTTGAAGAAGTTGCATGGCCCACATGAAACTTCCTTGAACTCATTCACTCATTCAGCCCGACGCACGTCAGTATTTCCCAAATTTTGGAGGTGTCATCTAACGACTATGCACCAGTTGCAGGAGATGGATCGACCATGATAATTCAAATGTAGTGCCAGATTAGCTTGGCGCCGACAGGCGCCAAGCTAATCTGGCACTACCTTTGAATTATCATGGTCGACCCATCTCCCCTGCTGTAGTGCGTCAGGGCTGAATGGGTTAAATGTTTTGTCTCGTTTTTAAAACGTTCCGCAAGGCAAACAAACTGTGTGCAGTTTCACTGTGAAAACACTGGGGGGGGGGGGGGGGGGGGGGGGGGGGGAGGGGGGGAGGGGGGAAGGGGGTGAGGGGGGGGGGGAGGCATACACTTCCCAAGTTGTATGTCCCACATGAAACTTCCTTTCAATGTTTTTTTACTCGTTTTTAAAACGTTCTGCAAGGCAAACAAATTTAGTCACGAGTATTGACATTTTAAAGAATTACCTGGAACTGGATATATTGTCGAGAAGGATTTTGACCTATTTAACTCCGACGCACTACAGCAGGAGATGGATCGACAATGATAATCCAAGGGTACTGCCAGACTAGCTTGACGCGAAGCTAATCTGGCACTATCCTTCAACTGTCGTTAAGTGACACCACCAAACACGACGGGCTTGTTCAGATAGCATGTCCTTTAAAAGGTCCTAGCAAATCAAAGTGGCACAGTTGCAGTCCGCCTTAATTGATCAGTGTTCAGGTCGTACTCCATAGGCGATATATGTCCCTGTTCCCCATAACCCGCCCGTTAGGACCGTTCATCACCACTCCGGTGCCGCGGACGTTAAACCCCGAACTAACTAACCAACTATTCCATGCAACTTTGGGGGAAAACTATGATGAAGCCGTGGGATTGAATGGGTTACATGAATTTAAGTTCTGGTCCCGAAGGTATGCCACAATGTGTTAATGCCGCGATCGGAGGAAAAAATATTCGCGGATATTTGTTCTGATTTATTGCACGAAAGGTTTTGCATTTACTATTTCTTGTTTTCTCAGTCTTCCGGCGCAAATTTGAACAATTCATCAATAGTGCTTATGATCAGTTTCGCTTAACCCATTCAGGAGATGGGTCGAACAAGATAATTCAAGGGCAGTGCCAGATTAGCTTGGCGTCTGTCGGCGACAAGCTAATCTGGCACTGCTCTTGAATTATCATAGTCGATCCATCTTCTGCAACTGGTGCTTAGTCATTAGATGACGCCTTCAAAATTTGGGAAATACGGCCGTCGGGCTGAATGAGTTAATAATCTTGTATACACTGATCATTTCCTCTCGCAATCTTCTATACTTTAACTCAATCAGGCGACCCGCATGAATAGCTGCGGATGTGTCGTATAGCGTTGCCCCCGGCGGCAACGCTATGCGACATTTCCGTAGCTGCTCATGCATTGAACGAGTTGAAGATGATAGCCAAGGCTTGTGTGTGTGTGTGTGTGTGTGTGTGCGTGTGCGTGTGCGTGTGCGCGTGCGTGTGCGCGTGCGTGCGTGCGTGCGTGCGTGCGTGCGTGCGTGCGTGTGCGGTGTGCAGACTGGCTGAATGCGGTGAGAGCATTCTGCGTGCTGGCGGCCCTGGCCATGACAGGCTGTCTGGTGACTTTCTGCCTCATGCTGGTCCGTAGTGAAGTCACTGCTTTCCACTGGCTGACTGCCGTCTTGGCTTTCGTGGCAGGTCAGTTTTTTTTTTCAAATGATGACGACGACGACGACGACGATGACGATGTATTCCAGTGCTTCTTGCTTTTCCAGGTCACATAACCCCTTCCCGGTCAATGTACTTATACATTTTTGTTTCTGAAATCGTAGTTCATTGAACAACCAAAAGCCAACACCGTCCGCAAGAAACATGGATACAGACTGGTCCCTGTAAGAGGCATAGATCCTCATGAGCCAACGCAGTCGCTCATGAGGATCTTTGTCTCTTGCAGTTGGATCATGCTTACTTTCTTCTCGGCAATGAAGGGGTTAAACTTGGTTACATGTCTCCTTTTACTACCTTAATTGCAGGTCGTGTGTAGACATCGCAACATACAGTTACTTATTTGGGTTTCAAGTCTACGGCCATCTAACGGCGCCCCGCAATACAATCGATGTGGCGTTGCCTACGAAATCGTCTGGTGCAATTTCTGCCCACGACGCACTCAGCTAACATACATACAGTATTAACGTTGTATAGTCCATCTGAGCAATGCTTGCCTCGTATCAGTTTTTGTTTTGTAACTTTTGTTTTTTGGTTGTTGTTGCAAATAAGTTTTGAACACGGATGATTTCAAAAGAACTCTAAGAAGAAAATACTGCCGAAGAAAAAAGTGAGCACGATCCAACTGCAAGAGACATAGATCCTCATGAGCCCCCGCGACTGCAGGGGCTCATGAGGATCTATGTCTCTTGCTGAGACCAGTTTGTATCCACGTTTCTTGGACGGTGCGAATGAACCAAGATTTGAGAAGAAAACACAATTGTACGTACAGCGTTCTTACAGTGGCAGGGAAGGGGTTAACTGGCTTGTTTACTCATTAGCGGCGAGCCGCACTTGGATACGCGGCACAAAGCCGCGCGTACTCGGATGGGACTCGCCGCGAATGAGTTAACCTGCTTCCATTAAATTATTATTATTAAGTTTGAACGCCAGTATGATGAGTATCCCATCTTTGGTTCCAGGTGTGTGCTCGTGCATAACCTTCGCCGTGTTCGCTGCTGAAACCCGTTACTCAGTGAAAGCCACTCTGAATTACGGTTTCTCCTTCTACCTGACTGTGGTGGCTTGCGGTCTCAGCCTGCTTGCTTCCCTTCTTTTTGCTCACGCCGCCAGTCGGCGCGGCTTCTACTCAGTTATTCCCTGACACTGATCGCATCCTGGACGGTTACGCCGGGGGGACGGCCGTCAGCCCCATCGAGGCGCCCCGCATCAATAGCTTCACTGATTTTTTTGCGGGAAGTCAGTGTCGTATAGTGTTGCCGACGGCGCTTAGTTCAAAAGCAACTGATGCAGGGCTCCTTGACTGAATGAGTTAAACTTGCTGGACCCGATACACAAGGCCATGAGCGAAGCTTGTCCAGTGCGGATGTGTCTACACTGGTTTGTTTTCCACCGGCAATTTTTAAGTCCCTTCTATTTATAGAAGAGCCGACTTCTTAGGATGTGTCGCGGCCCGTGGGGCGAATTTAATAGCATGTCCATGATGCAATGGCGGGCAGGCCTAATCCTCTGACAACTGAAGTAAGAAGATAAAAATTGCATGTGTCTAGTTACGCTAACCTCGCTGCTGAACGTACTTTTGGCGCGAAGCGCCATATGTCCGCGTGTGTGTGTGTGTGTGTGTGTGTGTGTGTGTGTGTGTGTGTGTGTGTGTGTGTGTGTGTGTGTGTGTGTGTGTGTGTGTAGACACGAGAATCTCCGATCATTCTGCCCACACAAGCTTGAAACTTGGCGAAATACCTTATTCAAGTGGTGGCTAAGAGAGCCTCCGTGCACTTTTGTAACTGGATGTCTCATTGAAGACATAAAAGACCGTTTATAGGAAGTCGGTTGACGCAGATTAGAGTCCGTATTTTTTTGTCTTCATATTTACTTGAAATATGGGATATTGCTACTTTGGAGAAAGACATTGGATAACTTCGTTAGCCAGGTCTGTACACTTTCAACTTCTTCAGTAAAAATTAATTCTTTTCAGAAAAATATTTAAACAGTAAAAAAAACAAAAAAAAACAACTTGACTTCTGGAGAAAGTCATACAGTGGCGACGACGTAAAAGAAGCAACTCCGTCACCACTCAGACATTGACGCATTACTCTAAATATGACGTAATCTCTCTCTCTCTCTCTCTCTCTCTCTCTCTCTCTCTCACACACACACACACACACACACACACACACACACACACACACACACACACACACACACACACACACACACACACACACACACACACACACACACACACACACATGTTCGCATCTCCAAGAGGCATAGATCCGCATGCGCCCTCCGGATCTATGCCTCTTGGAGGTGTTCGGAGCGCGCGCGCACGCACGAAATAACGCACACACACACACACACACACACACACACACACACACACACACACACACACACACACACACACACACACACACACACACATCGAGGCGCTTTCAGAAGCGCATGCAGGTGTACTTAGTATATCATGTGGCTAGGTAAAGTCAAAAGGTAGAGACCCTTGACAAGCGAGGACAGCTATCTTAGAAGGGACTTCGTGGGTTATGGTTCATCCCATCTTGTTATTACTTAGGCTGTGATACATGATAAAAAATACAATTTTCTGTACAAATTGTATTTTTTATGTCTTCAATGGTGCTGTTCAATATGGTATAGTGGAATACTGTTTACAGTTAACATTTTGTTTTAGAAGTTCTTACACGTGCAAATATTTTTTTCGGTATTTTCATTATTATTGTAGTTATAAACGAGACCAGAATGTTTGATTGCCAGTGCTTGTAATTTAGAAGAAACTACCAAATAAGCAGGAAAAAGCAGAACCAAACTAGATCTATGTTCACTGGTTGATAAGGCACAATTCTCTCCCTGACAATCCTTTTTTATATTGATAGTTTCTTAGTTATTATTGATTACAAATAAGCATTTTAACAACATTAGGTGAGCTTGAGAAATAACGTGGCAGTTGCCGTGAGTAAGTACCATTAGTGTGGTTTCGTTTGCACCGAACGAGAGCCAGGTCACGGCGATTAACGAGCTTCTACAGTAACACCGTGAATGGACACCACTCCAAACATCTCCAAGAGGCATAGATCCTCATGAGCCCAGGGGGCTCATGAGGATCTATGCCTCTTGGAGATGTTTATTGTTGTCTATACATGTTGTAGGCCGTGACTTCGTTTTCTTTCTTTGTTGGGAGTCTTTCGGCGTAAACGTAGCCCCTCTATTTAATTATTTCGATTCGACGACATAGATGCACCACCACGAGTCTCTGGATCGCTTCTCAAATTTAGCGGCTCGAACTGTATCAGATGGTATCATACTGACGAGCAAAAGAAATGCGCCATTATTGGAATCATCGGAAAAACTTTATTGTTTCCGGTGATTCCAAAAATGTCGCATTTCTTTTGCTCGTCAGTATATCATGCCATTTTATATAGATGCACTGCACATTCGTCGCCCATCTCACTGACTTTACTTTTCACTGCCGTGTGCTTTCATTTTAACTCATTCGCGACCAGCCGCATCCGGATGCGCGGCTTATGCCGCACATCCGGATGCGACTGGCCGCGAATGAGTTAACGATAGCACAAAAAATTACTAAGAATCTCTGCAACAGAACCTTTATATTTTTTGTTCTGACGTAGAACAGAAGCCAAAATTTCTGCACAAAGTAGGTAGATGTATGGCGAGCTTGGATCGTCTTGCCGACAGCCCCGGCACACCTTTAACCAACTAGAATATTGACCATTGACTGAGACGCAAGCATTTATCAGATTGTTCATTCCTTAATTTCAAAAAATAAATAAACAGTTGTTTACAATAGGTTGTGGCTGCTTATAATTGCTATGCTTTTATCTCACCCTATTTCTCTCCTTCTGTCTGTCTGTGTCTGTCGCGCTCGCCCCCCCCCCCCCACCTCCCCCCACCCCATCCCCCACCCCCGACCTCTCAATTCTTTGATCCTTTAAGAAAATGTAGAGGAGGGGGTGCAGAGTATTCCCTCTCCGCCCTCTCCCCCCCCTCCCCCGTCCCCCCCCCCCCCACTCCTTCCAATATTTTAGAACAAACAAAATGTATAAAATGGAGGGGGGAAAAACCCCTCAACTTTTGCAGATTTGTTTTGTGGGAAGACTTGAAAATCAATTCAGATAGATTTTCACAGGTATTATCCCTGCCTTGTGCACACCCCCTCCCCCCCCGCCCCCCCCCCTCCAGTTCTTTGATTTTTACAGAGTTAGGATTGTGGCCTCACAGGCTTAAAGCCTGTTGGCTGTGACAAGGCTCTCAAAAGCCAAAATCAGGACAACAAAAGTCAGCCAACACCACAACGCTGTAACCACCTGCAAAGGCATAGATCCTCATGAGCCCCCCCCCCCTCCAGTCGAATGGGGAGGGGGATTGGGGGGGGGGGGTATGAGGATCTATGCCTTTGCAGATGGTCGTCATTTGCCAAACGCATTGTGAAACCTTCCTCCATTGTGAAACTTTCCATGTCGATTTTCTCTTCGGCGCCGAGCTATTCTGGCACCACCCTACCGCTATCATGGGTGATCTGTCGAATGGACTATCATAGTGTAGTCTTTAGGAAGTTTCAGTCAGTTTGACATTTGGAAATTTGTACCGCAAGGATCGATGTAAAAGGGAGAGCAACTGAGATGTCACTGCTTTTTATAGGTAGTATAAAAACTGTGTTATTTCCCTTAGACCATGTTAAAATTCAGCGCGTTCGTGTTGTTTCGGGGAGGGGAGGGAGCGCGGAACGCACGAGGTGACTGTCGATCAAACAGTTGCAAAAGTGTCAGCCGCTAAGTCTGTCAAGAAATAATAGTATGTGAATACTCCACTACTATGTGTTATAGAACCTTTCACAACCACAGAAATACGATGGTCGAAGCCATCTTTTGAAAAGGAGCGACGCATTTATTTTCGTAGTACACAATAACTCCAACTCAACAGTAAATAATAATTAAAAAAAATCGTAACAAATGTCCATTTTGCACAACTAACAACAAAAATAAGATGAAATTTAACTAGCAACATATGAAACAACACTGTGTAATACGAAACTATTTTTAACTCAGTATCTGCAAAAAGCGAAATCTAATTACAATGCAAATGTGCAGTTGTTTCCCTTGTTAGTCATGCTCGCATATTTTGTGGTATATGATATCGGCATGTAAACCTCTTACGTCCTCTGCGCGATCTAAACTTCTTATTTCGATATAAATAATGGGAAAAAAGTATATTTTGGATTGTGCTTGACCTTTCTACATGTGGGAAGTGAGCTTTAGCTATTCAAATGTGGAATATGTGGGTTTTACTTCTGGCGTCAATCACACACCGGCTCTAGTTTGCAAACTGGCTACAGGTTCACCATGATATCGGCCCAGAAAGCTTAGGGCGGTATATAGTGTAGGGGTGTTTCCTAGGTAAAGGTGGCCTTGAAAGGTTCTATATAGTGTAGGGCTGTTTCCTAGGTAAAGGTGGCCTTGAAAGGTTATATATAGTGTAGGGCTGTTTCCTAGGTAAAGGTGGCCTTGAAAGGTTCTATATAGTGTAGGGCTGTTTCCTATGTAAAGGTGGCCTTGAAAGGTTCTATATAGTGTAGGGCTGTTTCCTATGTAAAGGTGGTCTTGAAAGGTTCTATATAGTGTAGGGCTGTTTCCTATGTAAAGGTGGTCTTGAAAGGTTCTATATAGTGTAGGGCTGTTTCCTATGTAAAGGTGGTCTTGAAAGGTTCTATATAGTGTAGGGCTGTTTCCTAGGTAAAGGTGGCCTTGAAAGGTTCTATATAGTGTAGGGCTGTTTCCTATGTAAAGGTGGTCTTGAAAGGTTCTATATAGTGTAGGGCTGTTTCCTATGTAAAGGTGGTCTTGAAAGGTTCTATATAGTGTAGGGCTGTTTCCTATGTAAAGGTGGTCTTGAAAGGTTCTATATAGTGTAGGGCTGTTTCCTAGGTAAAGGTGGTCTTGAAAGGTTCTATATAGTGTAGGGCTGTTTCCTATGTAAAGGTGGTCTTGAAAGGTTCTATATAGTGTAGGGCTGTTTCCTATGTAAAGGTGGCCTTGAAAGGTTCTATATAGTGTAGGGCTGTTTCCTAGGTAAAGGTGGCCTTGAAAGGTTCTATATAGTGTAGGGCTGTTTCCTATGTAAAGGTGGCCTTGAAAGGTTCTATATAGTGTAGGGCTGTTTCCTATGTAAAGGTGGCCTTGAAAGGTTCTATATAGTGTAGGGCTGTTTCCTATGTAAAGGTGGCCTTGAAAGGTTCTATATAGTGTAGGGCTGTTTCCTAGGTAAAGGTGGTCTTGAAAGGTTCTATATAGTGTAGGGCTGTTTCCTATGTAAAGGTGGCCTTGAAAGGTTCTATATAGTGTAGAGCTGTTTCCTATGTAAAGGTGGCCTTGAAAGGTTCTATATAGTGTAGGGCTGTTTCCTATGTAAAGGTGGCCTTGAAAGGTTCTATATAGTGTAGGGCTGTTTCCTAGGTAAAGGTGGTCTTGAAAGGTTCTATATAGTGTAAGGCTGTTTCCTAGGTAAAGGTGGTCTTGAAAGGTTCTATATAGTGTAGGGCTGTTTCCTAGGTAAAGGTGGTCTTGAAAGGTTCTATATAGTGTAGGGCTGTTTCCTATGTAAAGGTGGCCTTGAAAGGTTCTATATAGTGTAGGGCTGTTTCCTATGTAAAGGTGGCCTTGAAAGGTTCTATATAGTGTAGGGCTGTTTCCTATGTAAAGGTGGCCTTGAAAGGTTCTATATAGTGTAGGGCTGTTTCCTAGGTAAAGGTGGCCTTGAAAGGTTCTATATAGTGTAGGGCTGTTTCCTAGGTAAAGGTGGCCTTGAAAGGTTCTATATAGTGTAGGGCTGTTTCCTATGTAAAGGTGGCCTTGAAAGGTTCTATATAGTGTAGGGCTGTTTCCTAGGTAAAGGTGGCCTTGAAAGGTTCTATATAGTGTATGGCTGTTTCCTAGGTAAAGGTGGTCTTGAAAGGTTCTATATAGTGTAGGGCTGTTTCCTAGGTAAAGGTGGCCTTGAAAGGTTCTATAAATAGTGTAGGGCTGTTTCCTAGGTATAGGTGGTCTTGAAAGGTTCTATATAGTGTAGGGCTGTTTCCTAGGTAAAGGTGGTCTTGAAAGGTTCTATATAGTGTAGAGCTGTTTCCTAGGTAAAGGTGGTCTTGAAAGGTTCTATATAGTGTAGGGCTGTTTCCTAGGTAAAGGTGGCCTTGAAAGGTTCTATATAGTGTAGAGCTGTTTCCTATGTAAAGGTGGCCTTGAAAGGTTCTATATAGTGTAGGGCTGTTTCCTAGGTAAAGGTGGCCTTGAAAGGTTCTATATAGTGTAGGGCTGTTTCCTAGGTAAAGGTGGTCTTGAAAGGTTCTATGTAGTGTAGGGCTGTTTCCTAGGTAAAGGTGGCCTTGAAAGGTTCTATGTAGTGTAGGGCTGTTTCCTAGGTAAAGGTGGTCTTGAAAGGTTCTATGTAGTGTAGGGCTGTTTCCTAGGTAAAGGTGGTCTTGAAAGGTTCTATGTAGTGTAGGGCTGTTTCCTAGGTAAAGGTGGTCTTGAAAGGTTCTATATAGTGTAGGGCTGTTTCCTATGTAAAGGTGGTCTTGAAAGGTTCTATATAGTGTAGAGCTGTTTCCTAGGTAAAGGTGGCATTGAAAGGTTCTATATAGTGTATGGCTGTTTCCTATGTAAAGGTGGCCTTGAAAGGTTCTATATAGTGTAGGGCTGTTTCCTATGTAAAGGTGGCCTTGAAAGGTTCTATATAGTGTAGGGCTGTTTCCTATGTAAAGGTGGTCTTGAAAGGTTCTATAGAGTGTAGGGCTGTTTCCTAGGTAAAGGTGGCCTTGAAAGGTTCTATATAGTGTAGGACTGTTTCCTAGGTAAAGGTGGTCTTGAAAGGTTCTATATAGTGTAGAGCTGTTTCCTAGGTAAAGGTGGTCTTGAAAGGTTCTATATAGTGTAGAGCTGTTTCCTAGGTAAAGGTGGTCTTGAAAGGTTCTATATAGTGTAGGGCTGTTTCCTAGGTAAAGGTGGTCTTGAAAGGTTCTATATAGTGTAGGGCTGTTTCCTAGGTAAAGGTGGCCTTGAAAGGTTCTATATAGTGTAGGGCTGTTTCCTAGGTAAAGGTGGCCTTGAAAGGTTCTATATAGTGTAGGGCTGTTTCCTATGTAAAGGTGGTCTTGAAAGGTTCTATATAGTGTAGGGCTGTTTCCTATGTAAAGGTGGCCTTGAAAGGTTCTATATAGTGTAGGGCTGTTTCCTAGGTAAAGGTGGCCTTGAAAGGTTCTATATAGTGTAGGGCTGTTTCCTAGGTAAAGGTGGTCTTGAAAGGTTCTATATAGTGTAGGGTTGTTTCCTAGGTAAAGGTGGCCTTGAAAGGTTCTATATAGTGTAGAGCTGTTTCCTATGTAAAGGTGGTCTTGAAAGGTTCTATATAGTGTAGAGCTGTTTCCTATGTAAAGGTGGTCTTGAAAGGTTCTATATAGTGTAGGGCTGTTTCCTATGTAAAGGTGGCCTTGAAAGGTTCTATATAGTGTAGAGCTGTTTCCTATGTAAAGGTGGCCTTGAAAGGTTCTATATAGTGTAGGGCTGTTTCCTATGTAAAGGTGGCCTTGAAAGGTTCTATATAGTGTAGGGCTGTTTCCTAGGTAAAGGTGGTCTTGAAAGGTTCTATATAGTGTAGGGCTGTTTCCTAGGTAAAGGTGGTCTTAAAAGGTTCTATATAGTGTAGAGCTGTTTCCTAGGTAAAGGTGGTCTTGAAAGGTTCTATATAGTGTAGAGCTGTTTCCTATGTAAAGGTGGCCTTGAAAGGTTCTATATAGTGTAGAGCTGTTTTCTATGTAAAGGTGGTCTTGAAAGGTTCTATATAGTGTAGAGCTGTTTTCTATGTAAAGGTGGTCTTGAAAGGTTCTATATAGTGTAGAGCTGTTTCCTATGTAAAGGTGGCCTTGAAAGGTTCTATATAGTGTAGGGCTGTTTCCTATGTAAAGGTGGTCTTGAAAGGTTCTATATAGTGTAGAGCTGTTTCCTATGTAAAGGTGGCCTTGAAAGGTTCTATATAGTGTAAGGGCTGTTTCCTATGTAAAGGTGGCCTTGAAAGGTTCTATATAGTGTAGAGCTGTTTTCTATGTAAAGGTGGTCTTGAAAGGTTCTATATAGTGTAGAACCCCACCCGGGTCTGCCCTGGGGGACTTGGGTGGGGTTAGGTATTTTTTAGTTCCCAGGGTCACCCTGGTCAGCCCCACAGGGTGGGTTTTTCTCTCTATTCTGGGGCATG
>BTPG01000001.1:170943103-170970603 GCA_036245525.1 Semisulcospira habei | reverse complement strand
AGACTTAATGTTTAAATTGCAGAGCTGTTTCATGACCCCTTTTGCCTAGGGAAAGATTGCCAGCAGCATATAGGGCATGGCAGCTGGTTACAGGCCTCTTCCAGCTTGTTGTCATCAGACAACAGGGTCAATGAGGATGCCTGGGTGTTGTCTTTTGGGCTGCCCTAAGATACACAAGGAAATGGCCTTGGGTCTGAAAGCTCATTTTTCATCAGTGTCAGTGTCATGGTAACTTTTTAAAGTTGTCCAGCCCACCAGAAGTCTGTTTGACTGTATTGCATGCGTGTGTAAACTTGGAAAAACAGAAAAAGTAGGGGGGTAGGCAATGGAAAAATATGAAGAAAAAAAAAACACTTTCATGTGCCTGTGTCTCAAATGCAACATTTCTGAAGATCAGATATATTACTTGATGTACATGCCAATTTTGGAGGCATTATGACCATATCTAGGCTGTTTTTCATGGCATCAGATATGCATGATCCAACACATCAACAGCATTGTGAACGCCACATCAAGGCACTTCACATAATGGACCATAACATAAAGATGCAGCAACTTTCAAGGGTGTCACTTTGGGTTTGACTTGGCTATTGTCTAAGGGTTGCACTGATGGCAGATTGAATGGTGTTCAGGTGGGACAAGTTTCTCTGACAGTTGGATGAGGCGCCATCGGGAACACCTATGGGCGCATGTGCATGAGCTCCCCTGTCTTGTGCGTACCGGTCATCGTAAGTCAACAGTTTTATTGAATCCCTGCTTCTGTTCTTTTTGACTTGGCAAGGGTTAAGCCCCTAAACCGACCTGGGCAAGGCGAAAGCCACCCATATGCAAGAGACATAAATTCTCATGAGCCCCCGCAGTCGCGGGGGCTCATGAGGATTTATGCCTCTTGACTGTTAGTACCACGTTCTTTGCTGCCACGTTTGGTCCCATTATTCATTTGTGTTTTTTCCTCGCGAATGTCGATCAACGTGCGGTGGTTTCAGACGCGAAATCCGCGTGCATCGGCAGTCAAGGGGTTATGTTACCAATGGTTTTCCAGCCGTTTGACATCGATGCGCACGACGGTTTTTTTTTCGGAAATATTTCCGCAAATAAACACTACCAATCTTAGAACAAATATAATTCAGTGACAGTTGACCTAATACGATTTACTTTTAAGAATTTCAAAAAATGTGTCAGTGTTGCTGCACATTCGTAAAAATTTGGATTAAAAAAAAAAAAATGAAATGACTGATCTTACGTCCTTAATGTGCCCCAGATATATTAAGCCCAGTATAACTGATAAAGATCCACTTTCACGTGGAATGGGCACGTTTTCAAACCTGAAACAGCGCAGGCATACATGAAGTCTGCATGCTTGACATCAATGTTGAAATCTGCCGGGGCTCTATTTAGGGTATTCAAAATGTCTTGTTCTTGCCTTTTCACTAATTTTTTACGACTGTACAGCAAAATCGACAAATCATTGTTCAGCAAATATATTCCATATTGAGTCTGACAGAATACGCAATTTCTGCAAAGGTAAGTATTTCGACAAGTACATTTTATTAACGTCACATATGTTATTTTTCCCGGGCTTGAAAGCAATTTTTCCCATACAACTTAGTCTTTTGTAGGAGGAAAGCATACTGAAAGTAGGCTCGCTTCTTGCATGTCTTGCATTGTATATGCCGACCCATCTTCCACATTCTGAAGACTTTTTGTCCAGATACAACATGCATGAGTTGTTCGTCTGTTTTCCAGCTTAACGGCTGTAGGTGTGTACCTGCTCTTTTTGATCAGTGGAGATGGGATATTTAACTGGTCAGGCATGGTCTTATCCATCTGGTCTTAGGCACAAGCCAGGCAGGCTGAAATCCTTCTCCGAATCTTTTCCATCTAAATCACTATGTCCAGCTAAATACCTAAATGTTTGAATTTTTTTTTTTTTTTTGCAATCCATGCAACCAATCCGCACTCATGTACTCACAAGAACTCTTATGATCAAGCTTTATCAGGACTGAGACACAATACAGACAGTAGCCCTCTCCATTATTACATATTTAATTTATGGGATGGGATGGGATGGGATGGATGGAAGTAATTCCTTGATGAACACAAGCACTTGCGGCATGGTGGTGGCCACCATGTAGAGGAAAGAAAGAAATATTTCAATACAAATACATCTGTGCATGTTCATAATCTATCCTTTGCTTAGCATTCATATGTCCGAGGTACCTTTACTTATTTTATTTTATTTATTTATTTAATGTATACATTATTTATTTATTTATTATTTTATTTTATTTGTTTGATTGTGACGTAGGTTTTGTACATAAACATCAGCATACAACATGAGAACATACACATACATGGTAATAGGTGCATTACCGCCCGCTCCCAACCCCACTCCACATACACACACAAAACCGCAGAACACCCACCAAAAGACATCCACATATGAATACTGATGGGCAGTAGTGGACTGAAAATTATAGAGACTTGAAGTTAAGAAAATGACTTGTATTTATCGCCTATATTTTAGCTGCCCAAATTTCATTTATACAGTTAATCACCCTTCACTTGCATCCATCAGTTCTGTGAAAAGTACTGTTTGCCTCATGCACAGGGGCACCAACACTTAGAAATGAGGCCACACCTGATAACAATAGTAAAACTAATATGCACGCACAGCCACTAGTTATGTAAACAGCACCTTTGTAAACAGCACCAGTGGTCAAAAGCACACGGACATCATGGATGATGTCACCACTGATCACTTCAAACAATAGGCTGCCCAATACACACGATCAGACATACCGTGAACTAGCCTGCACATGCAGCCATCAGTTCTGTAAATAGTACCGGTGGCCACTGTGATGAAGCTCTATGCTTGTGCATAGTGCTCGCACAATAGGATTAGTACGGTACGGTTTTTGTTAACGGGTTGTTTGTGCCGAAAGTCCGTGGGGCCTGCTGTCCATGTGGAATCTGTAAGACATGGTTAGCACGGGATTTTTTAGTGAGTTCTGTTTAGTGAGTTCTAGGCGGAAGCTGTGACTGTCAGAGGTCTAGATCGGGAGTGCGGGCTGTTTTGTCGTATGGAACGGTTGTGTTTGAGTTACCTAGCCCGCATTCCAAGACTCTGAAGCCTAGATTTCAGGTATGTTTCTATAAACGTAGTATTGATAGTTGTTTAGTTAAAGACAGTATGCGTGGTAAGATTAATGTGGTTGTATAGCGGTGTTCCGGTTTGGTTTAGTATAGTATGTTTAGAATTCGGTGAAGTAACCGGTGTTTCTGTATACAGTTGTTTACCGAGTTAGATGACTAAAGGAATATGAAGTGTGTATGTCTAAGCCGCTAGGAAGATAGTACATGGTTGGTTAAACATAGTCTTTTCCAGGGTATAGAGTAAGGTATAGCAAGAGTGTCAGTTAGGCTATAGTCTGTTTCAAGATAGTGACAGAGATATGGGGGTGATACGAAGATAGTTTATGAAGCACGTGTGTGTGTGTGTGAATGAACGTGTGAGTTATTTGTATCAGCCAGGTTACGTGACGTTTCTCATTGATCCAATATGTTGTGTGTTTAGCAAGTGTTACGTTGGGACTTTTGTCTATTCAGAGTTCTTGTAACGAGAGTGGAAAGACGGACGCCGAGACGTCGAGTCGCAGGTGGGACCTACGTGAGGTCATCCCTCCAGCTCTTCTGAGAGTGAGTCTGACTGGGGACCAAGACACCCAAGTCCAAGTGAGAACTGAGTACCGTACGAGAACGAGGACGTCCTTGCCAAAGAGAGACAGGACGGCGACAAGCGTACGACGAAGGACTTTCACGCCTAGACGTGAGAAGGACCAACGTAACCAGGCAACAACATCAAACAGGTTGGAAGCAATGTGAGACTAAGACCTAACATGGCAAAGATATTGTGATACGTGTGTGGTGTGATAATAGAACAGTGTATATAGTTGATAATCATTTAAGTCGTTCTTTTCATTTATAGTGTATAAAGGTTACTTTAGAAAGGGAGTCCGTGTGTTGTGTTTTACCGCATGAATGCGTCCGTCTGAGTCAGTGGCGGTGTATGCGTCTGTTGCGTGAGAGTCTGTGCGTACGACTGTGGGCAAGTCTGCGTGCGTTACAGTGGTGACCCTGTTTTAGCGGTAGGTTAGAAGTATCTGCGGGCGATAGTGAGTAGGGATTTTAGAGTAGGTCACTGTTTCTGCGTAAGTTGATATTGTGAGATTTCATTAATTTTTTTTTCCCGTCATTTGGTTGTGGTATTTGTATATTTACGTTTTTAAGTTTTGGGAAGTTGTTGTAGCAAATATGGAGGTAGACCCGGTAGAGGCTTACATTAAACAGGGTGAAAGGTTAGGACTTAAGGATGAGAAGCTTTTTGATTACGTAGAGAAATGTAGGGATAGAGAGGATAGAGCGAGAGAAAGAGAAGCTCAGAGAGAAGAAAGAGAAGCTCAGAGAGAAAGAGAAGAGAGAGAAAGAGTCCTAAAGGAGAAAGAGAAGTTCAGAGGGTGAGGGACGAGAAAGAGTTGGAGATGCGTAGACTTAGAGAGGAGAAAGAGTTAGAAATGCAGATACAGAGGGAGGAGAAAGAGCTAGAAATTCAGAGAGAGAGAGAAGAGAAAGACAGAATACTTAAGAAAGAGGAAATGGAGCTAAAGGAGAAAGAGTTAGAAGCTCAGAGAGAGCGAGCAGAGAAAGAAAGAGTTTTTAAGGAGAAGGAATTAGAAGTACAGAGAGAGAGAGAGAAAGAGAAGAGAGAGCGTTTCAGAGAGAGAAAGACGAGAAGTCTCTAGCGTTTCAGAGAGAGAAGGACGAGAGGGAACATGCCTTAAGAGAGAAAGAATTGGAATACCAGAGGGAGAAAGATAGGGATGTACAAATACAGTTAGCTCGAGATGCGGGATCTAGACCAGATAGTGATTCAGTAGGCCGAGGAATACGCAATTTTCCTAAACTGCCGATGTTTAAAGAGTCCGTGGACTCTATTGACGCTTTTTTGTGCCGTTTTGAGTCTCATGCGCAGGCGTTGAGTTGGCCTCCTGCCAACTGGCCCGTTTTGCTTTCATCTGTGCTTGAGGGACAGGCCTTGAGTCTTTACCATAGTTTGACCGTTTCAGGGAACATAGAGTACGAGACTTTGAAGGAGTGTCTCTTGCAGAAGTTCCAGTGTAATGCGGAAGGTTTTAGGGAACGCTTGAGAGCTTGTCGGCCAGAGACAGGGGAATCGTTTATGTCGTTTGGCAAACGATTGTCCCATTTGCTCGTACGTTGGGTCGAACTGTCAAAGATCGACCACACGTACGAAGCATTGTTCGATCTCATGTTGGCTGAACAGTTCTTTGGTAGCGTTTCCAAGGATCTAGCGGTATTCTTGAGAGAGCGTAACCTCAAAACTACGGACGAGTTAGTACAGCACGCGGAGGCTTTTCGGATGGCACATCCTACGAAAAACCTCGCGCGTAGGACCGAGACACCGCCAGTCGGGTTGGTCGCTGCTAACACGTCTGGGGGTTACCGGGGCATAAATACTTTACGTGGAGCCCAGCTGGGTAACGGTAGAGGTACTTTGCGTTTTCGACGCGGTGATCGAGGTAACAGCAATGGCGGTGGCGATCCGTACGCACGTGGAGGGACTTCTTTGCGTGGGTATGGTCGTGGTCGTGTTGCGAGTTCGGACACGCAGTGTTTTTCTTGTCGTGGGTACGGGCACTTCAGTCGGAGCTGTCCGTACTACAGTGCAGGCGCGCAGTATGCTGGTTATCAGGAGCACGGCCATCTGGCTCATCAAGGTCCTAATAGTCCTGGTAGGGTGGACGGGGCGGTGCAGCCCACTCACGTAGCCAGTTTTGCGGTCCCTGTCGGGGAGGAACCACAGCTGGGCGCGGTGTGTTCAGCTAACGGAGTTGGTTGCCTACCGCTGGTAGACGGGGTTGTAAATGGATGTCTTGTTTCTGTTCTCCGTGACTCCGGTACAACGACCGCGGGGGTCAGGCGTAGCCTTGTTAGACCAGATCAGTTCACAGGCGAGACACAGAAAGTAGTTTTGTTTGGAGGCAAGATAGACGTTTTTCAGTTAGCTAAGATAGAAGTTGACACGGAGTTTTTCACAGGTGATCTGGTTTCGTGTGTCATCGACGAGCCAGTAGTTGATTTAGTTCTGGGTAACATGAGGGGTGTGCAGCCAGTCATCGCTAAAGTTGGAGCGATTAAGCGAGCTCATGTTCCTAGCGGTGCAGTCGCGACGAGAGCTCAGAGCAAGCGTGCTCGTGGGCAGAGGGAACGTATTATTTCCGTCCAGAAACAGGGAATCGGTCAGCGGGTGTGGCCCAGTAGTCGGGTTGGCTGGAGACGGCATACTTCTGTTGCGGACAGAAATGCGGCTCAGCACCCAATATTTAGGTAGGTCGGAGACTGGGATCTCGCGATCGTGTGGGCAGTCGTTGGATCGATTTCATTTCTGGAGGTTTTAGCGCGTTGGTTCTGTTTTTGTGTATGCTGTGCGATCCGAGAGTGTACGTTGAGGTTTAAGCCAGTTCTATTTTTGCTTTCTGGATAGTCAAAGTTGGTCCTTTCCTGTTTCGGATAACATTACGTCGAGTAGTCTTAAAAAGAAACTCGGTCGTTTCTTTTTTTTTCCCGAGGAAGGGGGAATTGTGATGAAGCTCTGTGCTTGTGCATAGTGCTCGCACAATAGGACTAGTACGGTACGGTTTTTGTTAACGGTTTGTTTGTGCCGAAAGTCCGTGGGGCCTGCTGCCCATGTGGAATCTGTAAGACATGGTTAGCACGGGATTTTTTAGTGAGTTCTGTTTAGTGAGTTCTAGGCGGAAGCTGTGACTGTCAGAGGTCTAGATCGGGAGTGCGGGCTGTTTTGTCGTATGGAACGGTTGTGTTTGAGTTACCTAGCCCGCATTCCAAGACTCTGAAGCCTAGATTTCAGGTATGTTTCTATAAACGTAGTATTGATAGTTGTTTAGTTAAAGACAGTATGCGTGGTAAGATTAATGTGGTTGTATAGCGGTGTTCCGGTTTGGTTTAGTATAGTATGTTTAGAATTCGGTGAAGTAACCGGTGTTTCTGTATACAGTTGTTTACCGAGTTAGATGACTAAAGGAATATGAAGTGTGTATGTCTAAACCGCTAGGAAGATAGTACGTGGTTGGTTAAACATAGTCTTTTCCAGGGTATAGAGTAAGGTATAGCAAGAGTGTCAGTTAGGCTATAGTCTGTTTCAAGATAGTGACAGAGATATAATAAATAAAATAAATAATAATAATAATAATAATAATAATAATAATAATAATAATAATAAATAAAAATAATAATAAAAAATATAATAATAATAATAATAATAATAATAATAATAATAATAATAATAATAATAATAATTACGGTATTTATAATGCGCTTATCTTATAATAATTATAACTCTAAGCGCACACTCACAACTCGCGCACGCATGCGCACGCTTTAGACAATGACTCACGTACCACAAACAGTGAAATACATTACGACGGTCAGCTTGGGGTGGGGAGTGCGGTGATATAGTGCTAAAACTGTTGAAAGAGGTGAGTTTTGAGGGCGGACTGGAAGGAGGAGAGAGAGTGTTTCTGACGGAGAGAGAGTGGGAGAGTGTTCCAGATGGATGGACCGTAGACGGAGAAGGAGCGGGGACCGAAAGTGTTAAGTTTGGTGCGAGGGATGTGGAGGCGGAGAGGGTCGGAGGCAGAGCGGAGGGAGCGGGAAGGTGTGTAGGGGTGAAGTAAGTTGGAGAGATAGGCAGGAGCGCAGTTGTTCAGGGATTTGTAGCAGAGAGACAGAACTTTGTATTGGATGCGTTGGGGGATGGGGAGCCAGTGAAGGAGTTTGAGCAGGGGTGTGATGTGGTCGGATTTTTTCTTTCTGAGGACGAGGCGGGCAGCATTGTTCTGGACGCGTTGGAGAGTGAAGATGGTGGAGTGAGGGAGACCGGAAAGGAGAGAGTTGCAATAGTCAATGCGAGATAAGATGAGAGAGACAGCAAGTTTGGTGGCAGCTTCGGTAGTGAGGTATTTTCTGATCTGACTGATGCGGCGAAGGTGGAAATAGCATGCCTGGGTCGTGGCGGAGACGAAGTTGGTCATGGACAGAGAGGAATCGAGGATGACGCCGAGGTTCTTGGCCGAGTCAGAGAGGGAGATGGGGGTGCTATCGAGTTGAAGGTGGAGAGAGGGAGGGAGCTGGGAGAGTTTTTGGCGAGTGCCTACCAGCATGGCTTCCGTTTTGTCGTCGTTCAGTTTCAGCTTGTTTGCTGTCATCCAGTTTTTCACGTCTTTGTAGCAGTCAGCCGTGCGAGTCAGTAGTGACTGAGTGTTGTCGAGTTTGTCTTTGTCTTGCAGTTGTGAGTCGTCAGCGTAGAGGTGGTGGTGTATGCGGTGAGACTGGATGATGTTGAACAGAGGAGAGGTGTAGAGTGTGAAAAGGACCGGGCCCAGGACGGATCCCTGTGGAACTCCGCAGGAGAGCGTTACCGGGTTGGAAGAGACGCCGTTGATGGTGACGGACTGCTGTCTGTCAGAGAGGTAGGAGAGAAACCAGGAGTGAGCAGAGTCAGTGATGCCGAAGGAGTGGTGGAGTCGGTGGAGGAGGATAGAGTGGTCTATAGTGTCAAAGGCGGCAGAGAGATCGAGTAGTGTAAGAAGGGAGATGTTGCCAGAGTCAGTGGAGAGAAGCAGCTCGTTTAAGATATGTAGAAGGGCTGTTTCAGTGCTGTGATGTTTGCGATAGGCAGACTGGAATGGACTGAGGAGGTTGTTGTCGGTGAGATGGAGGTTGAGCTGGTTGAGAACAACCTTTTCAAGAAGCTTGGACAGGAAAGAGAGATTGGAGACTGGGCGATAGTTCTTGAGTTCGTTTGGATCGAGGTTGTGTTTTTTGAGGAGAGGACGGACGATGGCGGACTTGAAGATATCGGGGACGGAGCCGTTTTCTAGAGATGCGTTGATGATGTCGGTAATGAAGGGTAGAAGTTTTGGAAGGCCGTCACGGTAGAGAGAAGCTGGGAGGGGGTCAAGTTCGCAGGTTTTGAAGGGCATGGATTTTATGGTCTTGAGGACTTCATCCTGAGAGACGGTGCGGAAGGACGAGAGGGGAGTGCCGGAAAAGGTGGGGTCGGGAGGGCAAGGCGGAGGAGGCAGGGTGTCGAGTGTGTCGCGCAGATTTTGGATTTTGTCCGAAAAATAGGTAGAGAAAGCAGACGGGAGTTCTTCTTTGCTGTGTGTGTTGGGGAGAGGAGAGTCTTTAGAAGTGCCTAGGAGTGTGTTCATGGTGGCGTAGAGGGTTTTGGAAGAGGTGGATTCCAGGATTTGGTTTTGAAGGTGTTTGCGTTTAGATTCGGAGATCATTTTGCAGACTTTGGATCTGGTTGTTTGGAAGATCTGTCTGTGAACGGTGAGGTCAGATGAGCGCCAGAGGCGTTCCGCTTGTCGGCGCTCGCGCTTGGCCTCAGCTATGTCATCAGTGAGCCAGGGGGAGGGGAGTCGGTTGGGTATGGAGCAGGTGGTGACAGGGGCATGGGTGTCTAGAAGTTTTCGAAGGGAGGAATCGAAATGGGATGCAAGATCGGGAGAGGGGGTGGGGTCCGAGAGAAGGTCGACAGCTTCGTCGAAGAAGCTCTCGCGGTTGACAGATTTTAGTTTGCGGCGAGAGACAACGAGATATGGGGGTGATACGAAGATAGTTTATGAAGCACGTGTGTGTGTGTGTGTGAATGAACGTGTGAGTTATTTGTATCAGCCAGGTTACGTGACGTTTCTCATTGATCCAATATGTTGTGTGTTTAGCAAGTGTTACGTTGGGACTTTTGTCTATTCAGAGTTCTTGTAACGAGAGTGGAAAGACGGACGCCGAGACGTCGAGTCGCAGGTGGGACCTACGTGAGGTCATCCCTCCAGCTCTTCTGAGAGTGAGTCTGACTGGGGACCAAGACACCCAAGTCCAAGTGAGAACTGAGTACCGTACGAGAACGAGGACGTCCGTGCCAAAGAGAGACAGGACAGCGACAAGCGTACGACGAAGGACTTTCACGCCTAGACGTGAGAAGGACCAACGTAACCAGGCAACAACATCAAACAGGTTGGAGGCAATGTGAGACTAAGACCTAACATGGCAAAGATATTGTGATACGTGTGTGGTGTGATAATAGAACAGTGTATATAGTTGATAATCATTTAAGTCGTTCTTTTCATTTATAGTGTATAAAGGTTACTTTAGAAAGGGAGCCCGTGTGTTGTGTTTTACCGCATGAATGCGCCCGTCTGAGTCAGTGGCGGTGTATGCGTCTGTTGCGTGAGAGTCTGTGCGTACGACTGTGGGCAAGTCTGCGTGCGTTACAGCCACATGCACAGGGGCACCAAACTTAAAGATGAGGCCACAACTGACACCTCAAACACACATATCAATGATACAGTCAACCTCCGTGTGCGTTAGACAAGACAGGCATAAAGTCCGGGACTGTAAATCTTCAAGCGAAATAACAAAGCCAGTAAGAAAATAAGAAAACAGCAGCAAGTAAATATATTTTGTAACTCATTCAAATACAAAAAGAACTCATTGAGCTCAATGTTCATATGAGTTGGTGATGGAGACAGTGAAAGAATGTGGACATTATGCAGTACCTGCCTCCCCCCCCAACCCCCTCCCCCCGGACTCTCCACCCTGCCCTAAAACAATCTGTTCATCTCATTGAGTGATCACTTGACTGAATGATCCAGTGTGCACAAGACACACCCCATACCCTTGATCCGCGGATGCCCGAGTACCCAGGGCCTGAGGTATATACAGTGACACAAAGAAGTCAACTTGCACCAAAGGCGCCCGTCGCAGAGCGCAATGATGGATTATCCTAATAAAACCTGTATAGCCTTTCCAGACATGGACTTGTGCATCCAGTGTGGACATGATACACCGGAAAACCTTTATTTGTGGGCGTGCCGAGATCCCAGGGCCAGACCATTGTACTGAGACACCAAGAGTGCAACTGGCGACACAGGAGCAATGATGCAACAATCATCCCGCGCCTGTGGGTTGTCTCCCTCGATCCGCTGCCGCTGTGTATGTGTCCGTCAGTCTCACCGTCCATGATTCAATCCATAATTTTCAGTTGTGAGCTATCCACTGATTCCACTGATCCCCTTTTCCAGTCTCAACTTTGAAATCATCTTTGCCCCGTTACAAATCCAACTAACTCCTTCATTTCCAAAGACTTTGAACTGTACAGTACTGCCTGACAACATGAAGGGAAAAGACGCCAAGTCCATTTTTGTAAAAAGCAAGATTTTCATTGTAATACAACGAAAAGCTCGCTTTTCATAAAAATGGACGTGAAGTCTCTTGCCGCTGTCGCAGGGCAGTGTACCTTCGAAACCACAGCCGCCGCCGTGATCGAATTCTTGTTAACCCTTTTAAACCCAAGGTCCCATTTCTCAAATTTCGGATGTGTTGCCTAACGACTATGTACCAGTTGCAGAAGATGGCTTGACCATGATAATTCAAGGGTAGTGCCAGATTAGCGTGGTCCCTGAAGGCGCCAAGCTAATTTGGCACTACCCGCGTTGAATTATCATGGTCAAACCATCTCCTGTTGTAGGGATCCGGGGCTAAATGAGTTAACCCGTCAAGCTCTCAGTACAGTCTGCCGTAGGTATTACATCTCCACTAAGCTCACTTTCTGTTACCGTGATATCTGTTACGTGGTAGTCGTAGTCGTAGTATGGTGCAATCACACCAGACGCACGCACGTAGGGTTCTTGTAAAGAAACTTCACTCAGCTGCAAATCGTCACACGTGGGCACAATTGTAGACCACACTGAAGTAACAGTTCCAACAATATTTTATTGCAGGGATACAATCTCCGCACAATGCATCCACAAACGCACCAAAACTGTTACACTGTCTCCTCTACAATGCATCAACACTTTTGACACACTGCGTCTCTCATACAACGTATGCATATATTTCCTGACAGCTCTTTTATACTATTACAGATTTCCAGAACAATCCAGCAAATTCACACAACACAAACAATCAGAAAAGAAAACGTAACCAAAACTTATTAATATTCATTAAAAAAAAAACTCTAGAACTAACTACAGCTTTTGACTAACATCTAGGCGCATACGATGCAATGTTACGAAATGTAACCAACAACCTTGACGTCATATTTGAGGTCATTATAATAATCGCGCCTTTTCCAGATCGTTCTAGGTCAAACGAGGTCGGACTACAGCAAAAATGTAACGAAACGACGCGTCATTTTAGCTACACAACAGAAATCGATCGCATTTTTCCGGGCAAAGGAAAACGAATCCTACCAAAAATGTACGTAATTCTTATCCAAAATAACTCAAATGAATATCGGATCTTTCCTATAATCAACACACACATGCTCTCAAAAGAATATCACAACCACAAACGTAACATTGACCCCGTTTTCAGAACGAAATTTCACAATTTGTTTCCTCAAATCTCAAAATACGGTTGTGGCTGTGTCAAACTTCACAGAATAATAAACACTAACAATCTCACATCAAAACTTAAATCAAATAAACTGCTCTGTAAAACAGTTCCTTTAAACTGTCCTGGACAAAGAAAAGAATTGTTCCTTTAAACCGCTCTGCTCTAATCCGCTCCAAAATTCTTCGAACCCGGTACCTTGATAGACTGTAACTTAATGTCTTAGTAACTTAGTTCATTAGCACTCGTTTTAATCCTAATAATATGAATGCCAGTGCTAGTGCCAGCTGCTAAGAATGCTTGCAGCGAATTTCAAATGTATGCAGACACACTGCAAATTACACAGCAGCAATATACAGTTCATCTTTTGCGCAGCTAGGAGGCTACTGCTAGTGAGATAGGGTTTAATTTGAAACAAAACATTGCATTAACATTCAAGCGTGTTCACTTTGTGCTGTGTATTCTTTCAATGCGTAGTGTATTGTACCATTAGACTGTGCCATCAGTGATCACTGAGACTACATGGCATTGACCACACAACATAGCTTACCAGTGCAACTGACTAAATTAAATGTTACAGTAATATATAATTAATCAATTTCCGAAACTTTGTTCAGCCCTAACAGTCAAAACCAAGTGGTGTGGTACTGTCGTAGTAAAAACGACTCCAACTCCTTCGTCAAGTTTGCTGACGACATGGCAGTGGTGGCTCGACTTACCAACAGCGAGTCCTTCAGTGTGTATAAGGACACAGTGGCTGACCTGTCTGCATGGTGCTAAGAGAAATTTTTGGAATTAAGTGTTCCCAAGACAAAGGAGATGGTCTTTGATTTCCGCAGCAAGGGCCACTTTGACGGCGATGGTAAAACTGTAGAAATTGTTGACAGTTTCAAATATTTGGGCGTGACTCTTGATTCTAAACTTACCTTTGGCCCACATGTGCAGACTGTTTTTTAAAAAAAAGTGCCAACAAAGACTGTACATACTGAGGAAACTAGGATCTTTTTAACGTGAGCCCCAAACTGCTGTCACTTTTGTATGTCAGCATTATTGAGTCTGTTTTGTCATTCTGTACGATCTGTTTCTTCCCCCCATTGTCTACAGCAAACAAAAACGTGCTGCACCGCGTTACCAAGGCGGCCGCCAAAATCATCGGCTTATCTACCAACAGCCTCCTACAACTGACTGAGAGAGCGTTGGCTAGGAAAGCACGTGCAATCGTGAGTGACCCAACCCACTCACTTCACTCGCATTTTGAACGCCTTCCCTCCAAAAGACGCTATCGCTGCCCGAAATGCAACAGGAACAAATTCAAACTCTCTTTCATTTCGCAGGCAATCAGTTGTTGAACAAGTCTAAACTCTAACCCCCAGCCCTCTGGATTGCACGTGACTTTCCAGCTGACGTGACTTTCCAGCTGAGCAGACTCACACCTACTGACCTACAGCTCCCTTTGGGGACAAACAAGGTAGCTCCAACATAGTCATACTGGACTTGCCGTGTTTTGCCTTCAGAGGGCAGTACTGCCATAAACTAAGTATGTGAGTCTGTGCGCGTGTCTGGGCGTGCGTGAGATGTTAGTGTCAAAAGGTACTATTTTATATTTTTGTCTAGTCAGAGATATAGCCATGTTGTTTGTTTGATTTGTAATTGAGGTATTATGTTTTTAACCTTGACCTACCTTCCTTGCGCCAAAGAAACGTCTTTCGCTATAGCCCACAAGCTAGGAAGATCTACCGTGCACCACCCCCCCACCCCCAGTACTCAATAAGATGGGTTTCAAAGTGTTCCTTAGTATGTCCTGAGATGTTTAAGCCATGTTCCCCGAAAATCCTTAGGAACACACCAGAGATATAGCCGATGGCGCAAGGGTACCCCATTCACGCTCTTCGCAGGTGGTAAAATGAGGTTGAGAAACATTTTACTCTAAATAAATCAGAGTTCATTCCAGAAGCCTACATCAGGCAATATTATGTTAAGGCACATGTTCTGCAGCCTCTGCAAAAAACAGAATGAAAAAATATTGAATCTCTGGCTCACAGTGAAGGTATTTGTGCACCCAGCAAACGACCATTTCCGCGAAATTGCAAAAAAAGACAAAAATAATGTGTCAGATGCCTTCAGACATTTTGTATAGCGCTGGCAGTCCATGTTCAGGCTTACATCATTAAAACAGGATGTCAAAATTATTATAAACTTGACTAGGTGATGCTGTGATTACTGTGAGTGCCACAGGGGTTGATTTTGTATCCCTACCCCCAAGTTGTAAAAATACACAAAATTAATTAGAAAAAATTACTAAAGTTATTCCATTTCATTTTGACCTCTCTTTACCTATTAAGTTTCAATAATATGAGCATAAAGGGCAAGAAAATAAGGAAAGTCGGCATCCTTTACGGTACATTCGTGGTGAATGATAGCTTTTCCCCATTTAAAATTGCCGAATTGGGAAAAGTACGTTGTTTCCGGTGCCCTCAGAAATTTTGTATACAACCGATAGGTCTTTGTTAGGTTTTATTGGTTAGGATAGAGTACCACAGTTACTCGCAACCTGATTCTGTGATGCTATGATGCATTTAGGGGCCACAGTGGCTGAATCTGCTGCCCTACCCCATTTTACCAGTACGCAAAGTAACGCAAAATAATCATAAAAATTGCTTACGTCATACTCCTCTGTTTAAATATTTTTTGTTGCCAGTTTTTTTTTTAAAGTATGCGTATTGAGTAAAAAAAGTTGTGATCATTTCATTAATTTTAATGTAACCCATCAATTTAATTGTAACTATTTTTAACTGGCTGATCTTTTAGGTGATATTTTACCTAGTGTAAGGCGGGTCTAGTAAGGTCTCCCCTTTTCCTTTCATTTATTTTCATCTAGAAATGTGTAAATATGAATATACGTAATAAAGTTTCATGGTTTCTAATAGCCAAAACAATTTTATCAAAATACTTAGTTTCCACATGTCGACCACGAGATCTCCACTTCCACCTTCTGCAATGTTCAAATTTTTATGACCACGAGATCTCCAATTCCACCTTCTGCAACGTTCAAATTTTTATGGCCGTATTTAAATCTTATATTGTTCTGGCTGCCAATAAGTGAGCTGTCAAGAGCTAGGCAGCATGTTTTCAGAGTTTGGTGTACAGGGGCGTGTCTTCTGGTCAGAACTGCCAGCAGACCGCTTCTCTGTATGGACATGTTTGGAGAATGTGCTAAGGAGACTGATTTTCTACGCCAAATTCGCATAGGGCTGTTCCACATGACCCAGTCTCACGAGGTGAGTCCAGCAGGGTCCTTACGGTCTGTAAACATCTGTGAAAGTTGTTAAAAAATGACAAGGCTTTTTCAGGGCCCTGGAAAGTCTGTCAATTTTAGTCCTTTTCCTCAAAGTCTGGGAAAGTTTGTAAAAAATGACAACGTGCTGGCAAACTTTTGTCTACTTCTTTTTTTTTTTCTCCCCCAATTTGTGACTATTCCATTGCGAACGATCTTGCTGACGCTTGTTGCAAGTGATCTATATTTAGCTCTGATCATAAAGTGACTGCATGGCCTTTCTGCCGAACATTCTGATTGGTTGTTTACGCTTCTACCGAAGTCCGCCATTCGCTAAGCGTTTTTTTTTATTTTGGTATCTCTTCATGCATTAGGCACGGAAGCTTCAAATAATTGCTGATACAGAGTGATCTGATTAAAGTGTGTAAACCTTCAGGCTTCAGTTTGGGTTTGTGAAACGTTCCTGCTTTTCTGTATGGACCCGGTCCAGAGCAATCAGTGCGTAGATGAAAGATGGTGGCCTGGCTCTCCCTGTTCAGCTTGTTGATGTCATCTGCCCATGGGCTGCAGCCGCCATTCTGCTGTTGCCAATCACTTTGTTGTTGTAGTGTCTCCATTTCCAGCTAGTCCAGAATGCACTGGAATCCACTGCAGCACTATTTTGTGGACAGGGCATCCAGTCTATCTTGAAGCTTCCTGGTGAGATCAGTGGATCAAGCTGCTGCCTTTCCCTAGCTAGTGCTCTGCTGCTGTGTTGAGCACCTGCAGATCTGTACGATAGTTGGAGCTGCTGCCACCAGCTGGTAAGGAGAGGGAGGTAGTAGTGTGGTCTGCACAACAGATGTACACGCCACTTCCTTCATTCCGCACGGCATCTTATGTGGTATCACAGCTGCTGTGAGGGTAGCGCTTGTGCACAACCTCCAGCAAGATGGCTTTGTGCAGTGCTGCGACCTTTGGCAAAGAGACCTGGAACATTGTTTATGTTGTCTTGAAGGCTTTTTCGAGATGTCCAGGTATCTGAAGGGAGCTGTTCACACATCGTTGGGCTTGGTTTCAGGACGTCAGTGTTAGCCCTTTGCAGGACCTTCAGTTGGCGGTTCAGACTTGGGCATTTCTGACGGTTCTTGGTCTGCTCCTGTAGTCTCCCATGCTGTCGGTGTTTAGTAAGTCTCTTCATCGTGTGTGCTGTTCTGTATTCCAGTGGCTCCAATGTCCTCCACTTCTTAAATTGGGGTGCTCCAGATGGCTCTAAGAATGTCACTGCATCATGAGAATGACCCATGTTCTGCATCTTGTCAAGTCAGGCTTTTTGGGTTTTGCAGGCATTGTTTCATGTTGTCGATGTATCTTGGTACCGCACAACTGGTCTGACCGAGCAGGTGTTTGCTTGTGCCAGGATGCTGTAATTTGCGCCAATGTGGTCCCCACCAGTTTCTTCATCAGAGACTTTTTTTTGCAGCTCTAGCTTCCATGGCTTCAATGTGAGGCCTCCACGTGAAGCCAGTAATTTATTTGTTGCCAGTAAAGTTGGCCTGTCTGTCTTTGGTACTGGAAGGTCTCCAGTTTTGAGGTGACCTCTTCCGTCTGATTGAAAGAGATGGTCTAGCTCAGTTTGAGTGTCCTCTTTCAGTCCAGCTGCTGACTCTATTGGCAGCATCCTGGATTCTGCAGGATGCTATTTCTTTATGTTCTGCTGTGCTCTACACTGCAAAGTCATCCGATTGGAGGATGTTCGAGACGAATCTTGGTACTGTTGTACTGATGTCATTAATGTAGACCAAAAACAGCATCAGACACATATCTCCCTGAGGTACACCTTCCCCGAGTTTGACAAGAGTGCTGAATGTGCAGACGGTAGAAGCTTCAGCGGTAGCCCCTGTTAAGCATACCTTAAATAAAAAGAATTACAATTAAATTAATGGGTCACATTGAAATTAATGAAATGATCACAAATGTTTATGCTCAATATGCATATTTTGTTAAGAAAACTGGCAACAAAATTATTTAATCAGAGGAGCAATTGTTATGATCATTTTCCGTTCCTTTGCCTACAGGTAAAATGGGGGGTAGGGCAGCAGATTCAGCCACTGTGGCCCCTAAATGCATCACAGCATCATAAAATCAGGTTGGGAGTAACTGTGGTACTCTATCCTAACCAATAAAACCTATAAAAAAAAAAACTATCAGTTGTATACAAAATTTCTGAGGGCATCAGAAACAACGCAACGAGGAATTGTGGCAGCGGACAAAGCAGAAGCCTGCAGAAGTGGAGCTTCAACAACGCCGCTGGAGATGGATAGGTCACACACTACGCAAGCCAGCAACCAACACCACAAAGCAAGCCCTAAGATGGAACCCACAGGGAAAAAGGAAGAGAGGTCGGCCACGAAACACCTGGCGACGTGACCTGGAGACAGATGCCAAGAAGATGGGCCACACCTGGGGACAGCTGGAGAGACTCGCCCAGGACAGAGACGGCTGGAGGGACCTTGTCGGCGGCCTATGCCCCAGGGGGGGGGGGGTGATGGGCGTAAGTAAGTAAGTAAGTAAGTATCAGAAACAACGTATGTTTCCCAATTCGGCAATTTTAAATGGGAAAAAGCTATCATTCACCACGAACATACCGTAAAGGATGCCGACTTTTCTTATTTTCTTGCACTTTACGCTCACATTATTGAAACTTAATAGGTAAAGAGAGGTCAAAATAAAATGGAATAACTTAAGCAATTTTTTCTAATTAATTTTGTGTATTTTTACAACTTGGGGGTAGGGATACAAAATCAACCCCTGTGGCACTCACAGTGATCACAGCATCACCTAGTCAAGTTTATAATAATTGTGACATCATGTTTTAATGATGTAAACCTGAAAATGGACTGTCAGTGCTATACAAAATGTCTGAAGGCATCTGACACATTATTTTTGTCTTTTTTTGCGATTTCGCGGAAATAGTCGTTTGCTGGGTGCACAAATACCTTCACTGTGAGCCAGGGATTCAATATTTTTTCATTCTGTTTTTGCAGAGGATGCAGAAGGTGTGCCTTGACATAATATTGCCTGATTTGGACTTCTGGAATGAATTCTGATTTATTTAGAGTAAAATGTTTCTCAACCTCATTTTACCACCTGCGAAGAGCGTGAATGGGGGTACCCTTGCGCCATCGGCTATATCTCTGGTGTGTTCCTAAGGATTTTCGGGGAACATGGCTTAAACATCTCAGGACATACTAAGGAACACTTTGAAACCCATCTTATTGAGTACTAGGGGGGGGGGGGGGGGGTGCACGGTAGACCTTGCTAGCTTATGGACTACTAGCCATCTAAGCCGTATCAACGTGGTTCCGCTCAGCTGGCGATGAACCCATCATCGCCAGCGTCACTCCAATTGGCTACCGCCTGGCCTCCTTCCCGCGTGCTTCCAGAGGGGGTGGCATTGCCATCATCTACAGGGACTGTCTTTCTGCTCACTTCTCCTTCTCTCAGTCTCTACCTTTTGCTCATCCCTCCTTTGAATCTGTCGAGGCCGTAGCAACACTCCCTGGCCAGTCCCTCATCTTCTCATGTATATATCGCCCCCCTCCAAGCTCTCAAAACAAACTCACAAACTCCATGTTCCTCACCGAGTTCGACCTCCTCCTCGACCACTACAGCACACAACCCGGAAAACACATCCTTCTTGGCGACTTCAACTTCCACTTCGACAAACCCGACCACCCTGACACAAAAAGCACGTCACTTTTAAACCACAATCTTACACAACACATCACTAAACCCTGCCACCGACTTGGCCACACCCTCGACTGGATCATCACCCGCACCTCCGATCAACTCTTCCTCGACTCTGACACCTCTTCTGTGCTTCCCTCTGACCACCTCGCTATTCTCGTCACCCTCAACCTACCTCCCCCGAAAAAACCCAAGCTCTTTGTCTCTCGTTGCAAACTAAAATCTGTCAACCGAGAGAACTTCTTCGACGAAGCTGTTAACCTTCTCTTGGACCCCGCCGCCTCTCCTGATCTTGCATCCCATTTCGATTCCTCCCTTCGAAAACTTCTAGACATCCACGCCCCTGTCACCACCTGCTCCATACCCAACCGACTCCCCTCCCCCTGGCTCACTGACGACATAGCTGATGCCAAGCGCGAGCGCCGACAAGCGGAACGCCGCTGGCGCTCATCCGACCTCACCGTTCACAGACAGATCTTCCAAACCACCAGATCCAAAGTCTGCAGAATGATCTCCGACTCCAAACGTAAACATCTTCAAAACAAAATCCTGGAATCCACTTCATCCACAACCCTCTACGCTACCATGAACACACTCCTAGGCACTTCTAAAGACTCTCCTCTTCCCAGCACACACAGCAAAGAAGAACTCACGTCCGCTTTTCCCACCTATTTCTCCGACAAAATCCAAACTCTGCGCAACACACTCGACACTCTGCCTTCTCCGCCTTGCCTTCCTGACCCCCCCCCCCCCCCCTTTTCCGGCATCCCCTCTCGTCCTTTCGCCCCGTCTCTCAGGATGAAGTCCTCAAGACCATAAAGTCCATGGCTTTCAAAACCTGCGAACTAGACCCCCTTCCAGCTTCTCTCTACCGGGACGGCCTTCCAAAACTTTTGCCCTTCATCACCGACATCATCAACACATCTCTAGAAAATGGCTCCGTCCCCGATATCTTCAAGTCCGCCATTGTCCGTCCTCTCCTCAAAAAACACAACCTCGACCCAAACGATCTCAAGAACTACCGCCCAGTCTCCAGTCTCTCTTTCCTGTCCCAGCTTCTTGAGAAGGTTGTCCTCAACCAGCTCAACCTCCACTTCGCCGACAACAACCTCCTCAGTCCCTTCCAGTCTGCCTATCGCAAACATCACAGCACTGAAACAGCCCTTCTAGATATCCTAAACGACCTGCTTATCTCCACGGACTCGGGCAACATCTCCCTTCTTACGCTACTCGATCTCTCTGCCGCCTTCGACACCATAGACCACTCTATCCTCCTCCCTCGCCTGCAGCACTCCTTTGGCATCACTGACTCTGCTCACTCCTGGTTTCTCTCCTATCTCTCCGACAGACAGCAATCAGTCACCATCGACGGCGTCTCCTCCAACCCAGTCAGGCTCTCCTGCGGCGTTCCACAGGGGTCCGTCCTGGGTCCGGGCCTTTTCACACTCTACACCTCTCCCCTGTCCAACATCATCCAGTCTCACCACATACACCACCACCTCTACGCTGACGACTCACAACTACTAGACAAAGACAAACTCGACAACACTCAGTCACTACTGACTCGCACGGCTGACTGCTAGGAAGACGTAAAAAACTGGATGACAGCAAACAAGCTCAAACTGAACGACGACAAAACGGAAGCCATGCTGGTAGGCACTCGCCAGAAACTTTCCAAGCTCCCCCCTTCTCTCCACCTTCAACTCGACAGCACCCCCATCTCCCTCTCTGACTCGGTCAAGAACCTCGGCGTTATCCTCGATTCCTCTCTTTCCATGACCAGCTTCGTCTCCGCCACGGCCCAGGCATGTTATTTCCACCTCCGCCGCATCAATCAGATCAGAAAATACCTCACTACCGAAGCTGCCACCAAACTCGCTGTCTCTCTTATCTTATCTCGCATCGACTACTGCAACTCTCTCCTTTCCGGCCTTCCTCACTCTACCACTCTCACTCTTCAGCGCGTCCAGAACAATGCTGCCCGACTCGTCCTCAGAAAGAAAAAATCCGACTACATCACTCCCCTGCTCAAGCTCCTTCACTGGCTCCCCATCCCCCAACGCATCCAATACAAGATTCTGTCTCTCTGCTACGAATCCCTGAACAACTACGCTCCTAACTATCTCTCCAACTTACTTCACCCCTACACTCCTTCCCGCTCCCTCCGCTCCGCCTCCGACCCTCTCCGCCTCCTCATCCCCCGCACCAAACTCAGCACTTCCGGCCCCCGCTCCTTCTCCGTCTACGGTCCATCCACCTGGAACACCCTCCCACTCTCTCTCCGTCAGAAACACTCTCTCTCCTCCTTCCAGTCCGCCCTCAAAACTCACCTCTTTCAACAGTTCTAGCACTATATCACCACACTTCCCACCCCAAGCTGACCGTCGTAATGTATTTTCACTATTTGTGGTACGTGAGTCATTGTCTAAAGCGTGCGCATGCGTGTGCGAGTTGTGAGTGCGCGCTTAGAGTTATAATTATTATAAGATAAGCGCATTATAAATACCGCAATTATTATTATTATTATCAGCGGTTCGCGTAGTATAGCCAGTTTCGTATCGTAGGACCGAAACGAAACGAAACTGTTTGGTCGTTCTAAGTCTCCCTATTTCCTGCCAGTTGTTGAAGACTGTTTCTGAAATCTTTGTTAATTCAACGCCAAAGAACACCATTCGTCCAAGGAACACGCATGCAAATTGAAATCGACAAGATGCATAGATCCTCATGAGCCCCCGCAGGCAAAGACAAATATCCTTTAATGGACAATAAATTTCTTGAATCTTGAATCTACTCAATCTCTTTACGGCATGCTGCATTTTGCACTTTGGAGAACATCGATCTGCATGAGTCATTTACAATCACAAACCATTTGGATTAGTAGGTTGTTTATTGAGATTTTAACGCATTAGCTGATGTAAAATGGGTCTGTGCCACAAGGGCATAGTGGGGGCATAATGAAACAAAAGGTGGTGCCAGAGTATCTCTTAACTCATTCAACTCCGACACGCCACGGCAAGACATGGATCGAGCGTGATAGGCGCCAAGCTATTCTGGCACAACCCTTGAACTATCACGCTCGATCTGTTTCCAGAAGTGTAATACAGTCTTCAGGGGGAAGCTTCAAAATTTGCGGATTTCGGTCCTGGAGCAGAATGAGTTAATCCCAATATGGTTGGAAAACAAATGCAGACAGTTGCGTACAAACACAAACAATGATTTGTATTATTATTTTGAGATCAAAATATTCTTGGAGAAGAAAATCTCGAGATTTGGATTGCTGTGCCCATGGTTGTGTCCCTGGATAGAGAGAGGCGGCTCGGTTCTGTGGCTTCCGAAGACTTCCGGCTTTCACCACAGGACGTCAAAAATCTTCTGGTAGGAGAACCTTCCTCCTCCAGAAAAGGAATTATTGTTTCTTTTCGTCGGCGTTTTTGTAGCTATTTCCTTTTTTGCAGTGTGGGGAAGCTACCCCCACACCCAACCCCCTTACTAGGAGGACCAGGGGGTTTCTGTCAGTGTCACCTTCCCTTAGACCATGTTGGTTCACGGCACCTTATTTCATTCGGTGCACCCCTCTCGCGAGGGACCCCCTATCCACCACCCAGGGGACGCGCCTCAACGCCATATGGTCCCATCGCGAGGCATCGGTTTTAGTCGCGATGATTCCTGTAGGAGTCATCGCAACTAAAACCGCTACCGACACACAAAGGGTTAAACCCTTCATTGCCACTGGACGTATATTTTTGTTTCTGAAATCTCGGTTCATTCAACGACCAATAGCCAGCACAGTCCAAACAACATGGATATAATTTGGTATCAGCGAGAGGATTAGATCCTCATGAGCCCCCGCAGTCGCGGGGGCACCTGAGGATATATGTCTCTTGCAGCTGGATCGCCGTGTGCACTTTTTTCCTCGGCAGTGAAGGGGTTAATGACTGACGTGTGTCGCCGCCTCAAAAGTGTATGGCCGGGCCAAATCTTGTACACGCTCATCTAGCGAGTCTTTTCAAAACATTCGTAAGGACAAGTACACACCGTGGCAATACTCAGTACATGTTACATTTTATCACATTACAGACGAGCTGCATCTGGATACGCGGCTTAATGCCAAGTATCCAGATGCAGCAAGTCTCGAATGAGTTAACATTCCAAAAGAGTGTTTTGTTTCTTTCTTGGCGTTTATATTGTTTTACGCAGGCCCATGTTTTGACGTAGCTTACAAAATACTGAGTTGAGAATGACATATTATGAAACGCGTCAGCCTGGCATATAGACCAGATGTCAGGTATTGCGAACACAGAAGATATTTGACATTACAGGCCTTCCCTTGACTGAAAATTCGCTGTATTTGATGGACACATTTTGACAGAGACGGTAAAAGTGGAAGGTCGTGAATGTTTTACACTGTTGCAATTTTTGAAAGATAGCACGCACATCCCCTCTCCCCGCCACACCCCTTTGTACCTTTGCCGTTCTATGAATACGTTATCAAAGTGTAGTAAAACTGTTGCCGCTAAGGTTTCATGTAAAAGGAAAACAGAAAATAGAGGTTGAAAACCCTATTAGATACAAGGAACGCAACGTTTCGGATCAAAGATCCTTCTTCCGGGTGATATAGAAACAAACGTCATAACAGAAAAGAACACACGATAGAAAGAAAAGACGTAATTCTGTATAGAGAAAATATAGGATGAAGTAAAAGAAAATGACGCAAATATACATGCACAAAACATGTAGCACAAAAATTACGTCTACACACATTCACTCGTGCCTCAAGTACACACACACACACACACACACACACACACACACACACACACACACACACACACACACACACACACACACACACACACACACACACACACACATACACACTAATCAGTGCAAGGTAGCATCAAGTATCAACAGTAGCATCAAGTATCAGCAGTGAGGGCAAGTCTAGCACTAACCACCCATCAGCTCGAGCATCCATCACTAGGGGCGAATGTTCAAGCCGCGGGATGGTAAGTGCCAAGCCTGTCCGCGAAACTGAAAGGATTCTATCATTTTGCGGCGGATGAAGTTGGATGTATTTTGCCGAAGGATGCGTATGCTGAAAAAATTAATGTGTGAGGCTATGAGGAGGTTCGATGAAAAGACGTCCAACCTGTTGTATCCGAGGCTGATCAAACGGACGTGCTCCTCGCAGGGATCGGGGAGTGTACGGTATGTCTCCCCCACATAAAGTATCTTTGGGCAGTGAGAACATGAGATGACATAGACGATATCTGATGACTGGCATGTGAATGATCGGTGGACAGCGAAAGATGACAGAGGTCCGGTGATGACGGAGGGATGTGTTGATGTACGGACATGCTTTGCAGTGTGGTCGCTGACAAGGGAGTGTGCCAGGTGGTAAGGTGTTAAATGCGCGAAGTGAACTGTGAACAAGATGATCGCGTAGGTTTGTGTCACGTTTGTAAGCTACCAGCGGACGCTCAGGAAATATGTCTTTCAATACTATGTCATTCTGAATGATGTGGAAGTTTCTGAGGAGAACGTTTTTGATGGGGATGTCACCGTGTGATGATGATACCTGATACACAGGACCGGCCGCTCCTCTGCAGCACTGTGAGTTTTCTCCCGCCAAACTTCTGCTTGTAGCATCAGCTTTAGATCGAGCGGTGTTGACCTTGTCTTGCGTGTATCCCTGGTGTGAGAGGAAAGTGGCCATGGTTTGTGTCTGTTTGGTGAAGTCGTCGTCGCTGCCGCAGATCCGACGGAGTCGCAGAAAGTGGGAGAATGGGATGCCGTTTTTGGTGGCGGCAGGATGGCTTGGTGAAAACTGCAGGTAAGTGTGGGCGTCGGTGGGGTTGTAATGGACGGTAGTATGGAAATTGTCAGCGTCGGCTTTGGTGGATATTTGGATGTCGAGGAAGGGCACAGACTCCTCGGAAATCTCATGCGTGAATCGGAGAGATGGATGAAATGATGAGATGAAGTTGATGAACTGTAGAGTTTCAGCCATGCTTCTCGAGGTGACGCCCAAGCAGTCGTTGATGTAGCGCTTGAAGAGGTCTGGCAGTGGTCCTGTGTATCGAGTGAAGATCTTTTCCTCCACGTAGCCCACAAAAAGACAGGCATAGGAGGGTCCCGTTTTGGTTCCCATGGCGACTCCTTTCTTCTGTTTGTAGTGCTGACCATGAACTGAAAGGAGTTCATGGACAGCACCAGTTCGGCTAAACTATGAACACGTGCAGCTTTGCGATCTGTACTGATGTACTTACAGGTCCGGTCATGTCACAGTACTACGACACGAAGTGGACCGACCATGATAGTTCAAGAGTGGTGTCTGAATAGCTTGGCGCCTATAGGCGCCAAGCTATTCGGACTCCACCCTTGAACTATCATTGTCAACACGTCTTCCGAACTGTGGCGTAGACATCCAAGGATTTCTCCAAACTTTGATAACTTCGTCCTCAAGGCTCCCAAAAGTTTTAAAGTGATACCTTAGTAACGACTATGTACCAGTTGCAGGAGAAGAATTGCCCATGATAATTCAAGCGTAGTGCCGGAATAGCTTGGCGCCCTTGTGTATGTGTGTGTGTGTGCGTGTGCGTGTGCGTGCGTGCGTGCGTGTGTGTGTGTGTGTGTGTGTGTGTGTGTGTGTGTGTGTGTGTGTGTGTGTGTGTGTGTGTGTGTGTGTGTGTGTGTGTGTGTGTGTGTGTGTGTGATTTCATCGAGGTAATAATTACAGCAATATTTTCAGTTCTGCTTTTCACATGATCAGCCATTGTAGTTGGTGATCTCCATTTATCGCCAGTTACTAGAACGACTTGTTGTACAGTCACGGTGCCGCACTGCTTGTTGTTTGTATGAATGTGAGTTAATACTGTGTACTTTTTAGTAGAGTATTAACGGCAAGCGTGAAAAATGGCACACGTGCTAACTGCTTCTTCCGTTGATAAATAAAGTATCATTTCATTTCATTTCATCGGTCTCCCGCTGTAGGGAGTTGGGGCTAAATGGGTTAATGAGTTAACACATTCGAGCCGAACGGCATCCGTATACGCGGCTTTCAGCCGCGTATTCAGATGTCGTTTGTCTCAAATGAGTTAAAGTCTGCGACGGACCGTAGAACGCCTGGGACGGATTTTTTGGGCATGATGACTGATAATTTTAAATCCTAGCGGAAAGCCTGCATTAGTTTTAAAGGGGCACGCCTGACCTTTTTGAAGACTTCAGTTCGAAAAAAGCTTTTACTGGGATTCAGTACACATACCCACTTAGACAGTGACCACCCTATTGTCCCACCAAATGCTTTCTTTCGTCCGTTCAAAGCGAAAACAGGCCCACCGGAATCTTGTGACAGGACCCCGTGAAAAGATTGCTTCTGATAGGCGATGGTAGCTGACGTCATAACTATTCTATACGACCTTAGGTCATCTGCATAATTATAACCAATCAGAGACAAGATGGCGGATGAACCAGGGACGAAAAACTGAAACTGAGAAAGTACCGATGATCATTGACTCGTGCCGACAATGACAGACTCGGAATTGAGGAGAAGAAAGAGGAAGCGAGACAAGATACCCCTAAGTAGAACTGACATCGGACAAGGGAATGTGGACATGTGGCAACGCGTAAAGCAAGAGCTTGGCTTGACCGCCCATCTAGAATTTGTCCCTTTCCTGCTGAATCAGTGAGTAATCTACGGTCTTTGTCGATCTTCCTATAGTTCCGCGAGCGCTAGTGATTTTCAGAATTCATGATCTTCATTAGAATGTACTGATTTAGCAATATTTTATATCTGTTTTATCACACAGTTACGTGCAGAAAGTGGGTATAAATACCAATGTTATGTTTTAATGTTGGAACGCGTTGCGTGTTTCCGAGGGGTAAAGAATCAAAGGTCAAACTAGGCACCGTGGACGCAGGCTCGCCGGCTTT
Source organism: Semisulcospira habei (assembly GCA_036245525.1). Classification (NCBI taxonomy): domain Eukaryota; kingdom Metazoa; phylum Mollusca; class Gastropoda; family Semisulcospiridae; genus Semisulcospira; species Semisulcospira habei. Next base: position 170,943,167 of record BTPG01000001.1, on the reverse strand, counting down.
TTGCGAGTCACTGAAATAAGTCACGCCCTCGGCACGACTGATCTTTACTAGAAAATACTAGCAG
>BTPG01000001.1:170880603-170938103 GCA_036245525.1 Semisulcospira habei | reverse complement strand
TTCAAACACTCAGCCATCTTGCTCCATCTGCAAGAGGCGAATTTGAGTCTATGCGTATTGCTTCTTACTAACTCATTTAACCCGTTCACTGCCGAGAAAAAAAATTAACACGATCCAACCGCAAAAGGCATAGATCCTCATGAGCCCCCGCAGTCGCGGGGGCTCATGAGGATCTATGCCTCTTGCCGATACCTCTTTGTGACCATGCTGCTTTACTAGTGAATGACTGAAACTCTTTGACGTTGAACTAGCAAAAGTGTGAAAAACGCCTTATGCGTCCAACGGCAAGGAAAGGGTTAACAGTATAATAATAAGCGCATTAAATAGGCGCTTTATCCCAATTGAAAATCGGCTCAAAGCGCCGCCGCGAACTGAACCCAACAAGCACGCTCACGTGAATCACGCGCATTCACTCACACACTGTACATAAACACAGAACATTCACGTGGTGCTAAGGGCAAGCTCAAGCGAGCTACTGTAGTTTTTTTTGAAATTCAAAATCGTTTGTATTTGAAATTTGATTAAGTGGGCTGAAACTGATACCAAAGTGGAGGGGGAGGAAGAACCGGAGTACCCGGAGAAAGAACCCCCGACGGTCCGCCCGAATTAACGGTGACACTTACTAGAGGAGAAAAATCCGACGCCGAAACCCGTAATCGAACCACGCACCTTTAGCATTGGTGGCAGGCGCCTTAACCACTGCGCCACGGACCGCCCCATGAGTATGACGTACAAGGAAATATGACGCAATGATCGTCGCGAGCTAGCCATGCCAGATTCACATGGGGGAAAAAAGACGGACAAACAGTGTTTCTCATGTTATTTTTTTAATTGTTTTTTAATAATATAAAGTAACCATGGGTGACAGTCCGAAAATTGAAATGACTGAAACAAATCAACAGGCTGCCAATGACCCACTACCCAGTAAACAAAAGTCCTCAGGCCCAAGACGGCTGTGCGGCGCGAGCCCACTGCGGCCATCGTGGGCCCGAAGACATTTTGCTACTGGGGTATGGCACAAGGACAAGTAATACATGTAGTTAAAAATGTATATGTCAGCAAACAATAAAGTTTTCTTGAAGCCTACACGAGCTTTGTGAAATCAACCACCACCACCACCAACAACAACAACGAATTTATCACAAAGCACGTTCATGGACACTCCTAGGAGTATCCACGAAACTTTGTGACAGTTGTCAAATTTTAACAAAGATCGGCATTAAAAGTCTACCAAGCAAAGTACGGACAACCAACAGACGGACCAGCGAGGCCTATATTATTGGTGCGAACTGCATTTGCAATCAAACGCTGCACACCCAAACGATGACAGGATGACTGCATCGCTCACAAGATCTTTTGAGCCTTCTACTGAACACCTACTACATAGAGCAATAGGGACTACCCCCAGGCGCCCCGCAATCCGCTGGAGAATATCCAGTCCTCCCCCGGAGGGGGGATGCTAGAAAATATTCCCAAACAGATATTGGACCTGCTGAGTAGATTTAAAGTTTTTGCCGCCTAAAGCTTTAGGGTACTAGTGGTGCTACCAGTACATTCTGGAGGCGGCTTCTAGTACATGCGTCGTGTTTGCAATTTCAGGTTACGCCGTATGCCTACCTGAAGAGCCCCCCTTGAGGCGAAACCGGTTGTAGGCGGCAAAAACTTTAAATCTACTCAGCAGGTCCAATATCTGTTTGGGAATATTTTCTAGCATCCCCCCCCCCCCGGGGGGGGGGGAGGACTGGATATTCTCCAGCGGATGGCGGGGCGCTTGGGGGTAGTCCCTATTGCTCTATGTAGTAGGTGTTCAGTGGAAGGCTCAAAAGATCTTGTGAGCGATGCAGTCATACAAAGGACTGCTGATGTCCTGATGACACAATGCAAGCTTACCAGCCTGGAATTCCATGGCTTTAGCGCAGCATTCTCAGAATTTAATGAAAAATTACGTCCCTTGGAGCTACTCTGATTGAGTGCATTTTTGGGCTTTGGGCGACGCCTTTGTTATATTAAAGAATATATATATATATATATATATATATATATATATATATATATATATATATATATATATATATATATATATATATATATATATATATATATATATATATATATATATATATATCGTGAATCTACCCGGCAAAATCTACCACAGAAAAAATAAATATATATTTTTTAAATGCACGAAGGTGAGAATCTACCTTGTGCGAATGTGCGCTGCCGATGTTAACTGTCACCCAGGTTTTTAAGCTGAGCTTTATCATTGAGGCCTCTGTGGATACATGCTTGGAAAATTTACTATGGATAGACAAATACAGGGCTGAACATTTGTAAGACTGAGTCTGCGCAAATAGACGAGTTTCGGTATTTCCGGAAGTCAGAAGTCGATCAGAAGTAGATTAAAAGCCCGGACAAACACGCGATATCTCATGTTTGTCTAGGCTTCCAATCCACTGTTTTCATCGAAAGATGTGCAGTTTTCGCGTACCGTGGCTTTTGATTTCCGGAAATCATCTGTTGGGTGGTTCCGTGCTGGGTAGTTTCTGTCTTTGAAGACCCACGCTGAGTAGATATACGCATAATACATAGAGGCCTGATGATAGTGCTTTGACTACTGCAAATCCGCTGCGCCACCGCATCCGCGCCACCGCCTACTAAGCTCAAGTCATAATACAAGGGAGAAAACGAAAGGCACACAAAGAGGCGAAGCACTGTGATTCCAGAGCAGTTGTCAACCCTCATAGCAACCATCCGCCTAAAACCTCGAACTGAACAAACTCGGTAGATATTTTGCCACAACTGAATCCATATCAACCTTGTCGCCGATCAAAACTGATAGTTTAGTATCAAGGCTTTTTTCATAGTCAAGCATCATTCATAGCTGACGTCGAGTAGTTGGGCTTTAGACGTGGCCGGAAATACGCCCCATGCTCATTTTTCATTGGTTTATGTAAATTAGCATATCCAATGAAATTAAAACAAGAGTGCCTCTTACTGTCGACTGACATAGTGGCCTGCACGCAGCAATCGCTTTAGGTACGTATATCTCCCAGCCCGAAAAGGTCTACTTTAATGGAGTCTGGTTTAAACGCTACTCAGTTGTCAATATATTTTCGAGTAATTCTCTTCGACTTTAGTGTAAACACGACAGAAAACAATGGATGCACCGCGGTGCATAGTGGCCTCTTTCACGGCACTCTACTAAAGGGTTTAACGTTCAACTCTAGATGTTGAGAAAGAGGTCCGGGATACTTCCGGCCACAGCTAGAATTTCGCGGGTGTGCTTCGTTTGCTCGCTTGTATTCTGACTTGAGCTTAGTAGGTCGTCAGGAATTGAACACCTTTACCCCCACTCCCCTCCCCCCCCACCCCTACGGGGGATGGGAGACCACATTTTTTCGAAAGCCTATCACCTATGAAGACAAACCGTAGGTGTTTGCCAAAAATAAATACCGTATTGAATATAGGAGGGCATGTACTAAGGTCATATTTTCCTTCTTTGGGCCCTATATTTTGCTTTTGTGGGTAGGGTTGGTGTTAACGATGCAGTTGCCGTAAAAAAAAGCACACATAACTAAATGACTGGTATCTTTGGAAACAGAATACATTTACCTACCATTTACAATGATTCAAAGTCTAAAAAGCAAAATGGTGACCTCATCGCAGCGCCATTTTTTTACCTTTCATTATGCTCGAAATAGCCTTCTTGCCAGAAGAATAGGTGTCCAATCTTTGACATACTATGAAGAAAAACATATATATACCAATGTTATAATATATCATCAGTGGAAAGGTAAAGGATTCAATTATTTCCACTTGCGACATTGAAAGGTGTTATTTAAAGCTCAAGAACACCTAAAGTTGTACTTATGAAAAAAAAACATATTTTTGAAAATGTGATGAAAAAAAATCTTACAAAAAGTGATAACATGTATGGACTTTTTATGAATAGCTGTTGATAAACGATTAGACGTGACCTTCACGAAGGTCAAGATCGCAGTTTTCGAAGAGCTCATAAGAATATTCAGTTTACAATAGGGGCAAACATTTGCTCTGATTTTAGAAATATTTGCTCACAACACCTACATGATCTTTTATTATCGAATCATACTTTGTTGAGTTGAGATTATCAGGAACATTATAATATAGACACCCTTTATAATTAAGGCCAAAGTCACAAAATGTACAGCTGTGCACTCAATCTGATAAGTTAACTGTTCCATGCTCTCTCTCTCTCTCTCTCTCTCTCTCTCTCTCACACACTCTCTCTCTCTCTCTCTCTCTCTCTCTCTCTCACACACACACACACACACACACACACACACACACACACACACACACACACACACACACACACACACACCACACATACACACAAAGATAAAGAATCTAATATAGGTAGTAGAAAAGAAAAGGATCTCATTTATTGTTTATGTATGGTCCATTCTGATAAGTATGGAACTTCTGCAGAGACTGTAGCCCTGGCAAGTAATATGCAAGTCAACAGATCAGTTGCTTAAACCAGCTATAAAACGGTAGTCATGTAGTTTGTCCCCCCTCCCACCCCCACCCCTCAACTCCCCCCCCCCTCATCACACCACCTCATGCCACACCAACCCCTTCGCAGAAAACACTTGGACTGGAAATAACATTGAAACATTAAGCTATATGGATTGTTCGCACTACCATCAAATCAGTGCATGGGCTGATGAGACAAAAACAATGTTCAAGCAGGTTATGAGTGTTCGCAAGGAATGTACGTGTTAGTTTGAAACATGGCGCCTGCAAGCGGATTGAGGTTTACTGGTCATGTGAGTAGTAACACTGAGAGAAAAGACGTTTCTCAGACCACATGAAAGCAACCCAAAGTTAATTTGCTGTTGCTGTTGAATATTCTTTAAAACGCTATAACAAAGTCCCTTTATAGGGAGTTTTGGACACCTCTCCTCTCCCCCCCCCCCCCCCTTCCTGCCTTGCACCGGGTATATTTTGACATTTGGCAAGCAGTGAGAGTCCCGACACACTTCCCCCTCCCCCCTTTTGTTGTTGTTGTTGTTGTTTGATATTTCGGCGATTGGTGACATTTTTCGGCCATTGGATGCAAGGTGTTAGGCCTTTTGTTCCAGGTTGAAGGTCCCAAACAAATAGTTGGAACCACCCCTGAGGTAACTCTTCCGCCCCTGGTATGTGTGTGTGTGTGTGTGTGTGTGTGTGTGTGTGTGTGTGTGAATGTGTGTGTGTGTGTGTGTGTGTGTGTGTGTGTGTGTGTGTGTGTGTGTGTGTGTGTGTGTGTGTGTGTGTGTTTTCAAACGCCCAAATAGCGTACACAGCTGATTTGATGGGAACATGTTAACAATCTACGTACACACTGAATATCAAACGCGCCATAGTTTAATGTGCTCCTGACTTAGATCGTCACGAACGTTGTCTCATGCATATGGCTGTTTGGGCTTACTGGACGGTCTGCTCGGCCGTTATCCCACCACTTGCGATATTTGAAAAAGGGCTAAATGCCTTTTAGCACAGTATTAGTACTGTTTTTACCGACAACGTCTGTGTGGTTAGTTCTTTTTGTGTCTGACTCTTGGATTGTGCCCTCTATCATGATGTTATACGCTGCAATGATCTGACATAGTAGTAAATATTTATTAGGATCATAGATAGCTCAGTTCACTACTGACATAGTCTAAACATAAGTAAACTTGGCAAGACGGAAAGAACCATCAACGACCGTTTCAAAGAACATCTTCAGTTGGTCAAGTACCAATATAACAGACCGGTCGGACGACATTTCAACCAGGCCGACCACTCCGTCTCGGACATTCGGGTTAAAGGCCTCTGGCTTATGCAAGCCAGTAATGTCTGGGCCAGGAAAAACCGAGAAAATTTTTTGATTCATAAACTGGGCACTGTGGCGCCACTCGGGATGAATATGAAAGATTAACATTTTTACCTTGTCTGTGTCATTATTATCTGCTAACGGTAACTTTACCATACTGTGTCGCTTCTGTTTAACTATTCACTAACCAGATAGGTGAGGCTGGCGCTGGTTGAAATGTACACATCCCATGGGGACTTTCTCAGCGCTGGCCGAACGATCGGCTGGATCCCTTACCCTTGCCTGTCGAGCGCCCGGTCGCCGGCCCGTGGAGTGGTGCGCGTGCGCGGGTGTGGGGCGGGGCGATCGTGTGCATCCCTTGGGGATGTATGTGGTCGTCTTGTGTTGGTCGTCTTGTTGCGTGCCTGTGTGTTTTTCTGTGGGCTGGTGGGTGCCTGTTGGGTGGGGCTGGTGGCTCTGGCTGGTTGTCTTTCCCTCCCCCCCCCCCCCCACCCCCGACCCCCCTTTTTTGTCTTTTTTCTTCCCTTTCTCTCTCTCTCTCTCTCTCTCTCTCTCTCTCTCTCTCTCTCTCTCTCTCTCTCTCTCTCTCTTTCTCTATCCCTCTCTCTTCCTCCCCCCCCTACCCTGCTCTCTCTCTCCCTCTTTACACTTTTTCCCTTACCCTTCTTCCATTTCTCCCCCCCCCCCGCCCCCGTCTCTTTCTTTCTCTCTCTCTCCCCCCCCCCCCCCCCCCGTCCCCGCCCCCTCTCGCTTTTTTTTTTTTTTTTTTTTTGAGTTACACTTGAAGACGGTTTCACAACTACGTACTCTCCACTTATACCGAAATTCTCTTACTGAATTTGACTATTTACTTTGTTTCAATGACTTATTACTTGTTGTGTACCGTGCTAAATGCTAGTTTTTTTTCCCGGGGTCCTCCCGTTTTTCCCCGAGCTAGTCCTCAACTTGAAGGTGATATAAAGTTTGCCTTCGGGTTGGTGTTTAGCAGGCTTTGTGTATTAGACACTCAGCCTACTTCGTGCCCAAGGGCACTCCCCGTTCGATCTCTCTCTCTCTCTCTCTCTCTCTCTCTCTCTCTCTCTCTCTCTCTCTCTCTCTTAGTAGTAACGGCATAGGTGATAGGTGATAGTGACAGCAATCACAGCCCCACACCCCTCCACCAGCTCCAGTGTCTTCAGGTCCGGCTAGACGTCAACACACTCCTCATCGGCGACTCCATCCTCAAGAACGTGAACGAGCGGAGGATGTCGGTCAATGGTGCCGTGGTCCAGAACCTGTCGGTTTCAGGACTGACAGTGTCGTCACTGAGTGGCTAAGGCGTCTACCGACATCGCCAAATATCCGCCGTGTGACCTTACACGCGGGGATAAACAGCTGTCAAGTGGGCGTGGTCAGCAAGCAGTCATGGGTGCAGCTTATCCGCTTACTCCGTGCAGCCTTTCCCAACGCCGCCCTGTTAACGTCCTCCATCATTCCTGGAGGGGCCCACCACTACCTGTCGAAGGCCGTGTTCCCCTCCAACGACAACTTGCGGGCAACGTGCGAGCAAGAGAAGGTCTTTTACATCGACCATATACCGGCCTTCCTTACTTACACTCTGGCACCGCGCAAGGCCTTGTTCCAGAAAGACCGGATCCACCTGACTCCTGCCGGTACCAGAACACTGGCACTCAACATCAGGTTTGCTGGAGTGCCGCGCCGTGCACCAGGTGACGGATCCATAGTAGATCGCCGCAACCAGCAGCATCAACAGCAGAATGACTGGTCTCAGCAACACCATCACAACCAGTCGGGCAGTGGCAGAGGGCCAAAGTTTACGCACGTCCACTACTCCCAACCCAGCCTTTACCAACACCACTCCCAGACAAATTGCCCCTCTACCAGTCACTCTCTATCCCATAGTTCCCAGACCAGCCACTGGCCTGCTAACTATGCCAGCCCCAGCCACTCCATGTCCAACCGTGCGCAATCTGGCCATCCCGCTGCGTACTGTCCTCAGCCAGGTCACGCCAAGCCATTTACAGTGACGGAGGAAGAGTTTCCCCGCATGCCGCCCCCGCCTCAGGACAACTCGAGAATCAACAGCGCTCTCCAGGCTCTGGCCGCTCCTAAAACCGCTAGTACCCCGGCCAGGGGGGTGGGAGACCCTTGCAGCTATCCCCGGAGGCAACGACTCGCAGGTAATGCGCGTTCTGGCGCAGCTGCTTCAGCCATTTATCCAGGGATATATCAGTCAACAAACAGTTTTTTAGTTCATTGTTTAAAAAACAACACGTTTACAACAACAACAAACAACAACGATCGGTGGTGCTTCGTAATGCCATTAATTCTAGCGATTGACAGTTCATTTCTGATTCTAACCCTTGATAAACGTGTGTATTTGACACCGCTATTACTTTACTTGTAGGCATTCGTTCGGGATTGTGCCTGTGGACTGTTTTTTTTTTTTTTTTTTTTTTTTTTAATGCATGTGTATTTCTGACTGTTCCAGAACTGTTGTTAGCATGTGAACAGTGCGCAGTTCGGGATTGTGCCTGTGGACTGTTTTTTTTTTTATGCATGTATATTTCTGACTGTTCCAGAACTCTTGTTAGCATGTGAACAGTGCGCAGTAAGCAAAACTTTTGGTGATCCATGTGCCACTGTTATGTATTTTGCGATGACCAAGAACAGTTACGATCACCATTTTCTGTGTCGTTCGTTCGTTCGTCGTGATTAAAATCTCTCCGAGACTAGAATATCATTGATCCTTTAGTTTACTACTGTGTCGGAGTACTCTGTGTGTTTTATACGAGGTCAGTCAGTGCTTGTTCCAATACCAGCAGACTATCAGCGTGAAGGAAACTCAATTGAATCAAGACGATTCAATCAAGCTTCATTTTACTCTTGATAACTGTGTCTCCGCTTTACTTCGCTGAGCAGTATTGAGTTGAAAGCGGATTACCAAACCCCGGCCAGTATTGTGCTCGTGTGCGGCTGATACGCCTAACTGAACTTGCTATGGGGACTTTGATGTTCGAGCTGTTGGATTATTTCACTGCCGACGAGTCTGCTAAATCATTTCATTGTGTCCTCTCTATTTACCAGCTTTATATACATATGCATTTGTGCTGTTTCATTTAATAATTTCAACGTATACTTCCTTCTTTGACATTTTATTTTGTTGTTGTTTGTTCTGTACAAATTTGCCTTAATCCGTAATAGACATAAATTATGCGAATAGGGCATCTCAATGTTTTTCATTTGTACAATAAACTAACCGATATATCTGTCTACATTAGCAATCCCACACCGTTTTATTTATTTGGGCTTAGTGAGACGCGCCTGAGCTCGTGTCTGAGCGATGAAGCCATTAGTATTCCTAATTTTTCCGTGACTAGGAGAGACCCCTCGTCCCCAGGTCAAACAGGCATCGCTGTCTACATTCTCAACTCCATTCAGCATTTAGTCCGTAGACGCTTGGACTTGGAAACTCTCTCTCTCTCTCTTTCTCTGGCCTCATCTACACGCCTTTTCTTTCGCTCGCTCCTGCACGTGCTTGCACACACTCTTGTCTCTCGTGTTCAGGTTCTTTCCGAGTCTCTCTCTTACGATTTTTCGTTGACGTCATTTTTACTTTTTCCGCACTTTTGTTCTTCCTTTTCTTTCTTTTACGTCACCTCCTTCAGTTGCCACATACTTTCTGCCAATGAAGATAAGTAGCGGCTAATCTCTCTGTTTGTTTGTTTGTCTATTTTGACAAAGGGTATTTACCCGAAATATTAATAAATTGTGTTGTACCCGTCTTTTCTAAGCGTGTTTCTTTCTCCGTTGGGTACTTCTTTGGAAACAACAGACGTAGAGTGTTTGTGGCTGGAAGTGAAATGTCCTAAATCGACACCGCTACTAGTTGGATTCCTTTACAGAAACCCTGCCGCCACTTTTGAATGGTATGACCATTTTAGTCAGATCCTTGACAGAGCTTGCAAAAGAAAGGCTGACCTTCTTCTCATGGGAGATTTTAATATAGACTTCCTTAAGAATCACACTGCGTGGGATACAATATCTTCATTGTTTGGTCTAGTCCAGTTAGTAAAATCGCCCACCAGAATTACTCAGAATACGTCCTCACTTATAGACCGCATATACACTAATAAACCCAAAGCCGTCTGTAATGTTGAGGTTTCAAATCTAAGTGTTAGTTGTCAGTTGTTTGTTCATGGTCAAAAAAGATTCCGAAAGCAAAAAAGAACGGCCAGACAACCATAACATATCGATCATTCAAGAACTTTAACCATAATAAATTCCTATTTGATTTAAATAATACTCCGTTCGACGATGTACTTCTCTCCAATGACCCGGACACTGCCCTTTCTATTTGGTACACTCTTTTTCTAACTGTATTAAACAAGCACGCACCCCTTCGTGAGAGAAGGGTTAAATCGAACACACTTCCTCCATGGTTAACCCCAGGAATAATAATAATAATAATAATAATAATAATAATAATAATAATGAATGGTTCTTGTATAGCGCAAAATCTTTTTGTGGCAAAAACTCATTGCGCTAACACACGCAGTCAAACATGACATAGACGAATACAATAACATTACAAATAAATACAACAGGACCACGGATCTACGACAGAGGAAAAGCAAGCTGGAAGAAGTGAGTTTTCAACTGAGCCTTAAACTGAGGGAGAGTAGAGAGATTTCGAAGACTGACAGGCAGCGAGTTCCAAACTGAAGGTGCAATGAAGCTGAATGAGCGTTCACCAACAGTTTTCAAGTTACGCTTCGGAGCCTTCAAACGTTTCTCACTGGAGGACCGCAGAGAACGTGAAGGCTGGTATGTGCAGAGTGAAGCAGAAAGGTAAGCCGGTAGAGTCCCGTCAAAGTGACGGTATGCCAGAGTTGCCATCTTGTACTGGCATCGAAACTTTACCGGCAGCCAGTGGAGTTCTTTAAGCATGGGTGTCACGTGGTCGCGTTTACGCTTCTTTAGAACAAGCCGTGCAGCGCTGTTCTGAACCCTTTGCAACCGACATACCTGTTCCATGGGCAGACCTGAATAGATGGAATTACAATAGTCAAGGCGGGAAGTTACCAGCGCAGTGACTAGTCTAGCCGAAGCGCGTTCAGAGAGATAAGGCCGGATAGATGCAATGCGTCTGAGCTCCAGGAATGAGGCTCGACAAACACTGCTGATTTGATCGTGCATGGCCAGTGTCTGATCTATCTTGACACCAAGATATCTAACTGATGTTTTGAAGGGAATGGTGCTGCCAGCAATGTTGACAGAAGCACTGTTTACAAGTCGGAGCCGGGAGGGAGCACCAACAGGAATTACTTCAGTTTTGTCAGCATTCAACATCAGCTTGTTACTATTCATCCACGTTAAAACGTCGTCTATGCAAGTTTCAATGCCTGACAGAACTGAAGAAAACTCATCAGGAGGTGCGCCCTTTGACAGCTCCGTGTCATCAGCGTATTTGTGGAAGTCACACTCATGAGCAGAAATAACGTCTGACAGAGGCTGGGAGTATAATGTAAATAAGACGGGTCCCAGGACGGAACCCTGAGGAACTCCGTACACAAGGGGGCTTGGAGCTGATACAATACCATCAAGAATAACACACTGACACCGGTCACTGACATATGATTTAAACCAGTCAAGAACAGTGCCTTTCACTCCATATGTCATCTCAAGCCTATTTAGTAGAATGGAATGATCAAGCGTGTCGAATGCTGCACTGAGGTCCAAGAGGGCCATAAGAGAGACGAATCTCTCATCTGCCTTTACCAACAGGCCATCAAGGACACTCAGTACAGCAGTCTCTGTGCTATGATCCTTCCTGTAGGCAGACTGGTACACTTCTAGAAGACCATTACAAGACAAGTGTTTCTGAAGCTGTCCCAGGACGACTTTCTCAAGAATCTTTGAAATGAAGGGGAGATTGGAAACTGGTCTATAATTCTTCAGGTTATTTGTATCGAGACCTGGCTTTTTCAAGATAGGCGTAACTACAGCTTGTTTAAACTGTTCAGGGACTAAACCTGCGGAAAGAGATGAGTTGACAATGGCAGTTATCACCGGGACAAGTTCAGAAAGGCACTGTTTTGTGAGGGAGGAATAATGCAAGCGATGGCGTTCAGAGATGATCTGCGTAGTCGAAAACTATTTACTGAATTCAAGCAACAACGTAACCGTGTTAAGTACATGATCAGAGAGGCAAGGAAAAGGTTAGTCCGTGACACAGTGAAAGACAGTAAGGATACTTCCACTATCTGGCGCCTATTAAACACTCTAACTAAAGGCTCTCCTGGCACTTCAACAACCTTTCCCAGCAGTCTTACTGCAGAATCTTTTAATAATCATTTTCTTTCAGTCGCTGAAACTCTAAATGCCTCAATTAATAGCAGTAAGTATGAATGTTCTAATTTGCTTTCTAAATTCTGTAAACACAGAACAGAGGACACAGACCCCTTCAGCTTTCCCTTGCTAGCAGTTCATGAGGTGGGTTTGCTCATTAGTAAACTACCAAATAAAAAGTCTTCGGGGCCTGATGACATCAGCCCGCAAATACTTAAGTTATCCCTGCCGTACATAGTAGAGTCTATTACGTACATTTACAACCTTTGTATCAAGCAACATACTTTCCCTAACAAACTAAAATACGCTAAAGTCATTCCACTTCCAAAAACTAAAGATCGTTCTGACCCTAACAACTATCGGCCGATTTCATTATTATCAGTTCTATCAAAGCCGCTTGAAAGGCATGTCCACAAACACCTGCTTGCCTACTTAGAAAAGCGCAAGCTCCTCCACCCATTTCAATCCGGATTTCGCCCACTGCACTCACGCGCCTCATTGACACATGGCTTCAGGGTATGAACAAATCCCAGATAACAGGCGTCGTTTACTTAGACTTTAAAAAGTCCTTTGACCTAATCGATCACACCACTCTAATGACAAAGATTCAGAAATATTTCAATAGTACAGAAGTAGTTGCATTTTTTTAGATCATACCTAACTGATCGTAAACAAAAAGTTCTAGTGAATAGATCTTACTCTTCTCTAAAAGATATAAAGTATGGCGTTCCCCAAGGATCTGTGCTTGGTCCCTTATTATTTTGTCTATTCATCAATGACCTGCCACTTCATTTAACTTGCAAGAACGTACAGTGTGATCTTTTTGCTGATGACACTTCCATTCATACGACTAACAAATATATACAAGTAATTTCTGCCAACTTGCAGCATAGTCTTGACGAGGTGTCTGAATGGTGTCACAGGAATTCTATGATTGTTCATCCAATTAAAACCAAATCGATGATAATCGCCACTCATCAAAAACACCAGTTAGCACCCCTGTTACTTAACCTTTTATTAAAGGAAAGTCAAATAGAACACGTTAATGAACACCGGCTACTAGGGATTACAATTGACAGTCAGCTTAAGTGGAAGGCTCATACGGACACTTTATGCAGAACGGTAGCCAAAAATCTTTTCATGTTGTCCAAACTGAAATATTACACCGACTTCACCGACTTGGACACGCGCAAACTATTCTATAATGCTCACATACGTTCTCATATTGATTACGCGTCAACGGTGTGGGATGGATGCAGTGAAGTCCACTTGAAGAGACTCAAATTGTTACAAAGAAGGGCAGCAAAGTTAATCCTTCCTGACCCACGACTCACAACAGAAGAAAAACTCGCCAAAATAGGATTTCTGCCGCTGCAAGACCACTTCAAATACAATAAGGCTATTTTTATGTTCAAAGTGTGGAAACCGAAAATACCAGAATATATCGCAACTCTTTTCTCTAAGTCGGAATCTAGGCTTGGTAATATTAGGCAACTTTTCTTAGTCCCCAAAATAAAAATTTATATATACAAATCTAGTTTGTCATTCTCGGGAACGCAGACTTGGAACACGCTTCCTGATTATGTAAAATCCGCTTCCTCTATAGCCCGTTTCAAAATCAGTCTCTTCAAGTACTTATCGAAGCAGTCGTAATCATTACATTGTGAAATATATACTGCCCTGTACATCTGATTATGTTTGCTCCCAATTACAAACTCTGTGTGTGCGTGTGTGATGGTGTGTGTGTGTGTGTGTGTGTGTGTGTGTGTGTGTGTGTGTGTGTGTGTGTGTGTGTGTGTGTGTGTGTGTGTGTGTGTGTGTGTGTGTGTGTGTGTGTGTGTGTGTGTGTGTTTAGGAGTGTGAGATCCTCATGGGACTTTCTTTCCCTAAACTAGAAATGTTTTTGTTTCATTTACATTTAACTATATGCTTAGTTTTTTGTATATTGTCTCGTAGTTTTGTAGCAACGGTAGGTTTGAAAAATGGCTATGTCTATGACGATGTCAATGCCTCAACCGTTGATAAATAAAGCTTCATTGAATCATTGAATCTCTCTCTCTCTCTCTATGGCCTCACACACACGCATTCACTTTTGCTCGCTCCTGCACGCGCTTACACACATTCTTGTCTCTCGTGTTCAGTTTCTCTCCGAGTCTCTCTCTTATGAGTTTTTCGTTGACGTCATTTTTACTTTTTCCATACTTTTGTTCTTCCTTTTCTTTTATTTAATTTACGTCACCTCCTTCAGTTGCCACATTCCTTCTGCGAATGAAGATAAGTAGCGGCTGATCTCTCTGTTTGTTTGTCTATTTTGACAAAGGGTACACATTTTATTAAATTATTAATAAATTGTGCTGTTCCCGTCTTTTCTAAGCGTGTTTCTTTCTCCGTTGGGTACTTCTTCTAAGTAAACTTCAGAATACATCTAAACAAGGTGGGCATTTTATGTGTTGCCCCTCATTATCGTAACAGAAAGACGCATCCCTGAACTGCTGTTTCGATTCCACATGCCCACATTTATTTAATCGCAAACCCTTACCTCTACCAGCCATTCTTTAAAAGCACGACACAGCGACATACACACGCGTACGAACGCACGGTGTCACACATACGCACACACTGATCAACAAATGATCCCGACATTAGAACTGCTATTGCATTGGAACTATTATTGGAATCCCCTCATTCATACGCCGGTTTGTCACTGACGTAAGGTAAATAGATGTGTTGTGCAACTTGTATTACAGGCGCCCTACTAGTCTATACGCGTATTCTTTCATTCTATTCCGATTGGGGCATCACAACTGTAGTCATACATAATTGTAGTCTCAGTCTTACACTAATTAAAAACATACTGTAAGCTCTGTGTGTGTGTTTATTTGCTCCCCCCCCCCCCCACACACACACACATTCACACCCACCTGCCTCCATTAAAAAAAAAATATTCCCAACATAGACGTAGTACTCACACTCTTAGCATAAACTGACTAATTTTCACCACACTTCAAAGCCTGAAAAATTACAAAAACTTTAGCTGAAAAAAATCATATTCTAGAAAAGTAATAAAAATCAATCCACTTTAACCTTAAGGTACTATTATATGACGTCACCAGATTTTACAAACTGAGTAAATATGAGGTGCGCATATATTACTGGAAGTATTTTAGCTCATAAAAAGTCTTTTGTGTTCGTGTCATTCCATTAATCATGGAAGAAGTGCATCGGAACACCGCACCTAAAAAAATGATGCCATATTCATTGGGTCCAAATATGGAATGCTGTGACGTCATCATGTATAAAAGAAGAATAATAAAGTTTATTATTTTCGGAAAGCCCGATAAAGGACGAACACACGGATACCAACTAATAAGTTTTTTCTTATAGTTATCATAGCTTTGCTGTTCATTTAGTACCTTTACCCCCCCCCCCCCCCCCCACTCCCCAAATTATGACCCCTTTGGGGTCTGGGTTCTACCAAACTTTGTGGTATCTTCGATACAGTGTTTTTGGCAAACATCTAGGAATCTACGTGGTTTTAGATAGACTTTCAGAAAAACATAGTCTCTGATCCCCCGCAAAAGGGGGGGGGGGGGCGGTCTATGGAGGGCCAAAGGTCTATAGTAGGCGGTGGTACAGCGGATTTGCATTAGTCAAAGCACTATTGTCAGGCCCATATGACATAATAATAGTGAAGATGATCCCTTCAACGGAAGTGAGGTCACAGTCATGAAAAAACGAAATAGGACGACGAGCGACGCCTTGCCAGAAACTATCCAGCATGGATCCACCCAGGCATGAGCCTGGGTGGACCCGTGCTGGGTAGTTTCTGGCTTTGTGGGTTTTTAGTTGGATAGATAACACGCATTGACCAATTCGGCGGAAGTTACGTCACAGTTACGGAAGAGCAGAATAGGACGAGCGACGCCTAGCGGCGAGAGCGAAGAAAATGGAGGCAAGAACACTGAGAGTGGAGGCTACCACGGTGAGATAGAAGGAGTAACGGTAATCCATGTTGTTTGTGATCAAGTCCCGCGTTTTGGCGAGGAACACCGCAAAGGCCACACACCCACACAGGCCTGCAACAGATCATTAAACCCAGAACATCAATACCCAGTGCGAAAAAGCCATCAGGCTGAGGTCGGTCGCCATTGGCCTGCGTATGGCTGTGCGCGGGCCAACGGCGACTGATGTCGGCCCGATGGCCTTTTGTGCATTGGGACACGACGACCCACTGCAGCAGTTGAGGGATAATAATTCTAAATATCTCTTTTACAAATGTGCTTGGTATGTCTTACAATAACGCTGACAGGAATAATATAATAATAATAATATAATGTGCATTTATATATCACTTAAACTCCAAATCTATGATACTCTAAGCACTTTACAAAACCAAAGACCAAGGTCGGAGAAGAAAAAGAAAACAGTACAGGATACACGAAAAATAAAAATAACATTAAAAAGTTACAATGAAAAATCACAACTGAAAAGTACATAGCAAAAGCACACACTAGGCATGCACACACGCATGTGCACGTATACACGCACGCATAATAATAATAATAATAATACAGCACTTTTTTTTTATAGCGTCCTTCCCCACTTACGCAGGCTAGGTTGTAACGCTCACACTTGTGCCACGATTCGAATCACCTCTGGGTATCTCCACACTTTCGTTTCGAAGAGTCGAGTCGATGGTGGAGTTAGATTCCCGTCTGGTGTTTGACAAATGGCGGTATTGTTTTTAATTTAATAGCATCAAGAGGTTTCAGGTGACCCTCGTTATTCATTGCTTTTACCACAGACGGTAATCTTTTAACCCACTCAGTGTTACATTTGTCGTGCATGAGTTCCTTAGTATATTGATACCTGAAAAACCTCTTCGATAATTGTTTGTTAAAGTTCTCAACAATTGCCTGTGACATGTGGACGCCTGTTATGCCACGTCTGATTAGTACACCATGCTTCGCAAATAATTGATCAACTGTACCTTTGAATTCACTTCCATCGTCAACTTGCATAAGCCTAGGGTATTCCAGAGGACCATGACTATATATCAGTGAAAGCCCTGCCGCCACAGTAATAGCGTTTTTCTCAGTTAGAGGTTCAGCGTCCTTGAATCTTGAAGCAATGTCGAATACAGTCAGTGCATACTTGTATCGTTTTTTTTTCCCTTATAGTATCACGAGGAAGGAACAAGAGATCCATTTGATGTGTGTCATTAGGGGTGGTGTTTTCAAAGTGTGGTCTTATTATTTTTCTTGGAGCGGGCAAATCTATATACCATATAGTTTGCCTTTGCAACCACTGTTTTACTTGCTCGAGAGAAACGGCACTGCCTACAGCAGCAGACAATTTTTCTATTGCAGTTTTTCCTTTCCAGTAGCCAATTGAGGAGTAATATATTTTTGACAACTTAGCGTCTGTGCTTGCCATTTAGCAAGAAAAACTCCTGTGAAATAAACAAATGTCATTCCTACTAAAACAAACATTATTTTTCCATTTTCTTTTTTGTTGTGGGCTGGGTTGATGGTAGTCGCTAAGTTTAGGTTGTGGTATGCTCACGTCTTCACCAGTAAAAAGGTAGTTTTCTTTAATGGCATCATCAACATTTGAGAATGTATGCTGTGTGTGACCTTCCAGTCTAAGGTTTTCATTGATAAAATAAAGTCTTTCAATTTTTTTTCTTCTCGTAATCTTGTTCAACTTGGGCCAGTTTCTCTGCAGCTTCATTGTGAGGTCTCATTTTTTCAGCACTCCCTTCTTTACTAACTTTTGAAAAGAGGTAATTTGATCCACTGAAAGCAAGTGCATTGACCACAGCACTGCCAACGACAGCAGCCAATGTTGCCATATTTTTATTTATATAGATACATTTTCTGGAATAATTCCTTGCTAGGCAAGAATGTGTTTTGTTGCAATGGATGCTGTGACAACCGCAACTAGCTTAGCGCTGTCGTCAAAATCTAGTTTGCCTAGGTCTGTAGGATGCATTTTGATAAGACTCTATCCTAGCATAGTATATGTGACAGCATCTCTACTTAGAACGGCAGAGTGATAAACGAGGTTCATTAGGTTCTTTGTGTCGCTCATTTTCTTATGCCACAAAAATTAAAATAATAAATTTATTCACTGCATGTAAAATAGATTAAAAGCTTTTTGTGCTGCTGATAATGTCAAGGCTTCTTGCTTTGCTTTTTGAGTTTCTGGGGTTTCTTGGACACTGTTTGAGTTTGTGGCTTGTATTTTTTCCATAACTTGTAACCGATGTAACCAAACCCAACAACAAATCCGCCCAAAAAGTATTTTGTTATTCCAGGATTAGGCTGTTCTGTGACAGGCTCAGTTGTTAGTCTCTCACTTTGTTGTGGTGGTTGTGGTGGTGCTGTTGATAGTGGTGGTGGTAGGTCAGTTACATGAGTCTTTTCCTGTAGCTGTAACTTTTTTGTCTGTTATGCTCAGCTAATCTTTTTCCTGCCTCAACCTTGCCCGGTCTCTTAGCCTTAGTTACCAATTGAACTTGGGTCAAGCTCGGTTGTGTGGTCGCCTGATGGTCCTCCATTTTCTTCTGCTTTAAAATTTATTTTTTAAAAATCTATATGACTCCCAGTGATTGATAATGCTACCACAGGGGCAAGGTAATTGGCCAAACTTATAGGGAATGCTAATTTGCCGATTGTAATTGAAACAATAGGGTTGCTTTCAAAATCATGTGATAGACTGTCAGTGTCCACAGGCAAGACGTGACTAACTGCTTTCATGTACAGGCACACAAGAAATTGACTGACATCACGGGTCATTAGTGAACCAATGTCCTTTTTATATTTAGCATGTAGTTTAATTACCTCCTCAGTAGTGAGTGATTCAGTTTCTTCTGTTGTGTATTGTTTTCCCAGATATGCCTTTGCTTTTCCAGAAACTATCACAGCAAGAAGACGTTCTTTTTTCGAGTCCAAGTTTTTATTCTCTACAGTGCAGATATCGCTCAGAAGTAGTAATTCATCTTGATCCATTTTATAATGTAAAATAAAATGTATTAATAATAAAAAAATTATCTCTGTGTTAATTTAACTGTGACAGAGAAGGGGTTAACCTGAAAAAGGGCAAAAGTCCACTTGTGGCCTTTTTCCACTCACTCTCGCAGAGGAGGTTATAACCTAGGTTGTGCATAGAATACACCTCCTCAGTGAGAGTTTGTGTTGTGGTTTGGTATATTATAGTATTTGTCAAACCCCAGACAGGAATCTCACTTCACCATTCGACTTGACTCTTCAAAACGAAAGTGTGAAGATACCCAGAGGTGATTCGAATCGTGGCACAAGCATGAGAGTTTCAACCTAGGTTTTTGCACGCAACTCACTCTCATGCTTGTGTCAGCGGCCAAAACCGCTGAGCCATTTCACGGACCAAGCAAAGCAGCAACAATTTGTGTAGTTAACTGTCAACAGTGAGTTTATTGATTTTCCAGCCGGCCTGAACCAGTCTGCTGACTGACGGTAGTGGGTGACAAGGGATCAATGATTTAAAAATTTACTGAGTGCACTGAGAGGGGTAGGTGTTTCGTAAGAGGTGAAGGGGGGATAGCCAAGTTAGCCTTGTTTTAGAGGTCGATGAGGCAATAATGATATAGTGGTTTCGGATTGTACTTTTCCTACTCTCTGATGAAGCCAATCATGTGGCTTCGGAAAATGGTCTGCCATGTCGTTTCAGTAGCTAGTGATGATTATTAAACTTTGTTATACCAACAGTATTTTATTCATGAAAACTCTGCCAACTATTGTTGGATTTCAAGGAAATAATTTGTTTCTGTACCGTTTTTCTGCATCGCATCCATAGTGACGTGCTGTCTTGCCCTCAGCCCACTGCACTTTCTCGCCTCTCGCGCTAGTTTGGGGAGCTCGCGATCTCGGTATAGATAGCAACATGACTGCAACAGACGCAACTTACCGGCAACACCAGCCAAAGCAGTGGGCAGGTAGTGGACAGCTGTGACATCATTGCGGACCAGCGTGGCGGCAAAGCTCAACACACAAGCGCCCAGGCTCAGAATCGCCATGATGCTGAACGCACGAACCACTTTCATCCAGTCTACAGACAAGCGCACGCACGTACGCACGCAGGCACACGCACACAGAGATGATGATGATGATGATGAAACTTTATTTATCAACGGTAAAAAGTTTTGACAGAAACAAATCGTCATTTTACAAACTTGCTGTTGCTAACATCTACAACATAAAATAGGTTAAATAATAATAATAATAATAATAATAATAATAAAGAATTATTCTTACACACATTATTTCATGCAACAATAATATTAAAAAAATAAAAACAAAATAATAAAATTAAAAAAATTATTTACACAAAATAATCGAAACACTCAACATTCATCTTATACCCTCCCCCCACCCCCACCCCCACCACCCACCCCCACCCCCCCACACACACAAACACTATACATAAATGCATGTATTACATGAAAGTATTAACCATCAGGGTTTGTTTGAATAAATGCCCAGAGAGAGAGAGAGAGAGAGAGAGAGAGAGAGAGAGAGAGAGAGAGAGAGAGAGAGAGAGAGAGAGAGAGAGAGAGAGAGAGAGAGAGAGAGAGAGAGAGAAGTTCATTAGTTCATTCAAAATTTTTCGAAACATACTGACAAACAACCTGCCGAGAAAAACTAAACACGATCCAAAAATGCAAGAAGTGTAGATCCTCAATAGCCCCCCGCAACTGCGGGAACTCATGAGGATCTATACCTCTTGCTGAAATCACTTTGTTTCCATGTTCCTTGGACGGCTGTTGCTTTTGGTCGATGAATAAACGAAGATTTCAGAAATAAAATAAATGTCTAGTGGTAGGGAAGGGGGTAAAGCCTCATATTTGCCTCACCGAACGTGACATTTCAGCTTGCGTTTGAAGTGATCAGGAACGAGCTGTCTGTGTAATCTTTTCTAACCATCTCATAGTTCACTGACTGCCGCCATCTGCCAATGGTGAAATGCTGCAACGCCCACCCGCCCACCAACCTTTCTGTGCGAGCCGCCGACCATGCGAGCCAAAGCCGGACAGGCGGATGCGAAAAAATCCCCAACCCACAGGTGCCTGCCCAATGCGCAAATGGCCATCGGGCCAACGTCAGCCGCCGTTGGCCCGGGCACAGCTGTGCGCGGGCCAACGGCTATGCTATGCTATTATTGAAGGGACAAGGACTTCCAGCTGGCGCTGATTTCGTCCGGGGGGGATGGGCCAAGGGGTTGGGGGGTAAGGGGGTTTAGTTCTGGCTGTCTGTCGCTGGTGCCCGCGCATCGCTAGTTTTACAATCTTGCATCATGGCTGCCCGCGCCCTATGGGGGTCGAGTCGTAGGGGGGGGGGGGGGGGGGGTCTCCTTCGTTCTTGTCGTCAGTGACGGGTCGTTTGTTTAGATGTGTTGGATCAGGGGATGTTTGTTAAGTAGTTGTATTGTCTGGTTTGCGGTGGTGTGCCAAGTGTCTGGGGTGGGGTTTATGAGACCTTCCAGTGTGAGAGGTGAGTTTAGTATGTCTTCTAGTCTAGCTCTGGCGTGATTTAGGGTAGGGCAGTCTAGGAGTATATGTTCTGTTGTGAGTGTGTGGCCGCATGTACATATGACTGGGTTGGGCTGGACCAGATATCTCTCGCCCCCTAGTCTGATTCTTGTTAGTCGGGTTTGGTCTTTCCTTTTGCCTGAGAGTAGGATGGGTACGTTGTTTAGGACCCTCGTGAGGCCTTTACGTCTACCTCTTTTTGCGTGATGAAATTCTTTTTCCCCTAGATTTTGGAAGGCTGGCCGGAGGGCGTTTGATCTTTCGGCTGCCGACAAGGGTAGGTCGAAGAAGGTCGATTCTTGGTCGAGGCCTGGGCCAACGGCGACCGACGTCAACCCTTTTGTAGGAGCATCAGTCAAGCGTGAGGGAACCTCTTCCTCCTTCTCCCCATTCGCCGAATTTTCAGAAAGGGAGGGAGGGGTGGGGGATGGGGAGGGACGGGGGCGGGAGGGCGTTCAAACTACCCACAAAAAAAGAAGACAGGGGCGGATCTGGGAGTGTGTGTGTGGTGGGGGGGGAGTGCAGTGATTCCGAAAACCCCACCTCCAGGCCAAAAATTCTTTAAAATGCTTTAACAAAATTAATATCCTTTTGGTGCAGTTCGGAACCACCCCCGCCCCCTCCTCTGCTGTCTGATTTTTCGGCGATTGTCGACCATACCCCCCCCCCCCCTAATTGTTTGATATATCGGCGGCTATCCCCAGTAGTTTGATTTTCCGGCGGGGACTGTCACTCCCCCCCCTCCCCCCCTCCCCCCTCCCCCCCCCCCACACATCTTTTCGATAGTTCAGCCCCGAGGAGGCCTTTTCTGTCAGATTGAGGGTCCCAAACAAAAATAAACAAAAAGTTGCCCCTCCCCCGCCCCCCCCCCCTCCCGGGGGAGGGGAGCCAACTTTTTGTTTCTGACCCGCCCCTGTTTGACACGTATTTTAATGAATTTTTGGCCGGGGAGGGCGGGAGGTGGTGGGGGGAGGGGGGGCCAGATCCGCACCAGGACAAGCAGACCCACAGCCGAACAATAAGACAAACATACAGACACTCACCGTCAACACTGGGAAAATCCAAACAAATTAGATCACTCCCAGAGGGAAGGTGCCCGCATACCTTCCACAGTCCAAAGTAGCCGTCCGAAGTCCCGATCCACTGAGGCGTGGCATCGGAGACGATCTCCAACACAATCGCCACCACAGCGAAGCCCACGCCCAGCAGAGCAGTTGCATGAGGCGCCATCGGGAATACCTATGGACAATGGTTTGTCGTTCTTAGTCCTGATTACAGCCCTTTCACCGCCAGGGCCACAAACTGTGTGCCGGTAAAATCACACACAAATTGCAAAGTCGGTGAACACAAAAAAACCGAAAAGGAAACAACAATCGACCGAGAAACGCGCATGCAAATATTCACTATCAAGAGGCATAGAATCTCACGAGTCCCTGCAGTTGCAGGGGCTCATGAGATTCTATGTCTCTTGCAGAGGAAAGTGTTGGTTAAGGTGCTGTTATTGGATTTAACGGCTACTACACCCCCCACCCCTCCTTACCCCCTCCCCCAAAAAAAAATTTAAAAAAATAAAAAATCGACGCAAGAATAGGAAGCGCAGCCCAGACTGGCACTGGGTGATGGTCAATATACAACTTGGAAGACTTGTGTGCGTCTGCTGCCCAGTACATGCTGGAGTCCAGGCCAATGATCTAACGGACACCCTCGCTGGCAAGACAGAGGCCACACATGGGCTTGGTATGGGCAGGTCAGACGTGGTGAGAAACCTGAGAAAGCCTTTCCAGGAACACAGCCAAGGGCACCACCCAGTCGATCGCCTCCAGAGCAGAGGTGTGTAAATAGGGGGCGGGCGATGGGCAGACGAGAAAGAACGTGTGAGATCCATACCAAACCAGACCAAGGTATCAAAAGAAGATTTCTGATGGTGGGGTGGTTCGCGTATGGGCCTTTCTAAGCGCAGAGATCACATCTTGACCGAGCTGAACTGAATTCAACTCACTCTCTGCTGTGTTTCTTCACGCGCATCGAGGGACGGATTCTAACTATACCCTCGATATATATAAACCCAAATAACTAACTAACTGTATATATAGGCTAATAGGTCACTCTCCAAAGCTGTGTTTGTTCCGGGATGTTGCCCCGGACAAAATCTTTAATTTCTTGAGAGAATGAAATATTTTTAACAAGATCTGAGCATTCATTGAATATGTGAATTTCCTTATTTTGCCCTTTTTGAGAGTCTGTAGACGTTTCTATTAAAGACTCGTGCGACATTTCAGCCTGACATATTTTTAAGGTATATCTTGTCTTAAGACCTTTCTGGCTGAAGAATGTCTGGCTGACCTGATTTTTACCCATCCCACCGTGAGATGGCCTTAGTCGCCTGCTCGGCGTTAAACCCCAATAACTAAATAACTCCAAAGCTGTGTACCACAGAGGATCATACTCTCAAATGAGTGTTTTTGTAAACCTTTCCTACCGATCGGCGGTTTTCACCATAGGCTGAGAAATAGCCATCCAACGTAACGCGTGTTTCCGCCACCGGCACATATCAACCAACAGGCACAGCTTCTTTTCAATACACGAATGAAGACAATATAAATTATTGGTCGGAGGGGTTCGCTACACGGACCTTTGTAGGCCTGAGGGAGGTCAAGGGAATCATTGTTCCCCGAAGGCCTGAGGGGTACAATGATTCCTTTGACCTCTCGAAGGCCTACAAAGGTCCGTGTAGCGAACCCCTCCGACCAATAACGTATTTGTTTTCATTCCGCCGTTTATTGTGTAGAAAAAAATCCAGTTTATGAAGACGGCCGCTCCTGTGGCGGATAGGTGACACCATTGAATATACATGTTCTGCCGGGGATTCCCAGTCTTTACGAGACAGAGTGTGAAGCGCAAGTTTCGCGCGTAAAAAGCTAATCTTGGCTTGTGTACGGAATGATTCAAGCTGCAATGTCTACAAAAGGTCGTTAAAGTATGTACAGTGACAGTGCTTCTTGACTGCTGTGTGATTCAGAAAAATGAAGAACTTTTGGATGAAGCGATCGGCATTTAACCACTAATGTGACAGCTTGTGCAAGTTAGCATGGTGCCTTGTACTTTTAGATTCAAGATGACTGAAGGGGATGCTTCGAGTGTGCAGCAGATTGTCGTTGTTATATTCTAAAGTGTCATGTGTGTTTGGATATCTGGAAAAAGGAATACCAAAAGAACGCTCGTTGTTAACAGCAGGACTAGCGCTGAGATGGATTTTAAGGTAAGATTTTATTTTACAACGTTGACATGATGTCAGATAGTCTTCGAAAATTCGTGAGATGTTTTTCTTCAGATAGTCCCGTATTAAGTGACGTGAAGAGAGAACTTTGGCAATATCGTGCTTTGTGTATACTGTAGTGTTGCTGGGTGTGTATTTTCGTTTTAGTTCTTGAATTTGTTGCTCTGTGCTTTGGTGAAATTGTGGCATGTTGGTGGCTGAGCAGACGACAGTGTGTTGTTTGCAAGGATTGCTGTCTCTTATTGTTTAAAAAAAAACTCGGAAGCTATTTTTGTTCCGTGGTTTCCCGAATTTTAAAAATGCTCGGTGAATGGCGATGAGATGGATTTGGCGAAGGCTTTTGCTGTTTGCGCTGTGTAATTAGTGGTGAAATATTGTTTACGTTGGCTCCTCACGTCGTAAAAAATAAGGCAGAGGATGTGTATTACGTCAAATAGGACTACTTTAGTGCGTTTTTTTCTGCCATTTTGTCGAACCGAGTTGCTATCAAGACTCGAAAACGAGGTCCTAACGCGTCATCGAGAGGGCTATAAAACGTCCGCCATTTTTCGCTACAGGGGTTTTTATATCACGGTCACATGGTACAGTTTGCGCTAAAGTGACTGGTCGTGTGACGTAGGGAGGAAAACAAAACTATTTGTATCCTCAGACCATGGGATATGTGTTAGAAACATGAAAGTCGTGATTAAACTGTGAATGAAACAAATACATACTTTTTTCGAGTTTTTAAAATGGCATCGACCGGATCGCTTTCTGTTTTCGCTGTTACATTGGAATACATCATCTTCACATTTTACGATAGAAAACCTACAGCCCACGAACTGTTTTGGCATCCTGTCTCGGAAGACAATGGAGTATATGCGCTTGCTGGGTCAGTCACTGGAGTGACCTCTCCAGGGCGCAAGCCTGGGCGAAGTGTATGGAGATCCTGGGGTGCCCAGTCGTCAAGATCCCCCTCTCGGCCTCGCTGATGTATCCAAAGGAATGCAAAGCAGTACGTTTGGCACCAGTTTGGCTGCAGGAGCTGCCAGAACAGTGCGTGAATACAGGCAGCTGTCTGCCTTCGGGGCTCCACTCCTGATTTGAAGGGTTTACTCCCCCACATTTGGCCGTTGGATCCAACCTGATCTCCTTCGTCCTCTAGCCGTTGGCTGTCAGAAACAGCTCATCCGCCTAGTGGTGCAATGTGAAAACCACCCCCTCACGTGGTTTAGCCCACCAGCTGAGGTGGTTTGCCAGGGTGTGGCGCTTGGAGCCAGCACGGGAGAGATTAAGGAGATGGATGAGGACCAGTGATGCCCGTCCGTCCTATGTAGGACGCAGCTGCCGAACAGCAAAGGTGCTACCTCTATCCAGAGCCCCTTACAGCCCACGAACTATGTTGCATATAAATAGCTTCCGGTTGTCAGCGGAAGGCTAGCAGTGCACTCTGTCAGTTTGAAAGAGGTTTGGAGAGAGAGAGAACGCGAAGAATGAATTTGGTTTCTTTCATACTTCCAAATGTTACGTTGGATAGATTTACACTTTCGCATCTTTACCACCTCACAAAAACATGCAAATATATAAATGCAAATATTCGTGGTTTTCGTACGGAAAATGATGGTTTAAATCTTTATTTACAAGAAAACACAGAAAAATCACATTTAGAGGTATTTTATTTTTGTGGTCAATGTCACACTTTTGGTACACAGCTTGAGTGAGTGAACCATATATGTGAGCCACTCTTTAAAGCTGTGTGCCAAAAGTGTGGCATTAACCACAAAAATTAAATACCTCTAAATATTTTTTTCTGCTGTTTTTTTTTCCCCTTCTTCTTCTCGAACGCCGTCACACTTGGAGTTTGGCTCTCAAAATGAAAATCTGCGGTCTTCTGTAGCGCCTCCACAGGCCCGTACAGTTTCTCTTGTAAAGTTGCGGGCTTCGGCCATATCTCCTCCCTC
Organism: Semisulcospira habei; assembly: GCA_036245525.1. Lineage (NCBI taxonomy): Eukaryota > Metazoa > Mollusca > Gastropoda > Semisulcospiridae > Semisulcospira > Semisulcospira habei. The sequence goes on along the minus strand of BTPG01000001.1, from coordinate 170,911,128 downwards.
AGAGGATGGTGGTTCCCACCATCCTGGAGGATGTGCTCTGTGGTCTGCTCTGCTTCTCCACAAGGGCACAGGGGAGATGGCACGAGGGGGAGGCATCTGTGCAGGTAGAAATTGAGTCGGTTGTGTCCGGTCCTCAGACGGAAGATGGTCACCTGCTCTTGTCTAGACAGCTGATGGTAACTGTCTAGGGGTCGTTGTGGTGGTCCGTACACAGACTTAATGATGGTCTTCATCTCTGTGAAGCTGTCCATTTTCATTTTGTTTTTCCTCTGCGCCCACTTTTGCCATTCTGTCAGCTTCTTCATTGCCGTAGATGCCACAGTGTGAAGGGATCCACTGAAGCACCAGTCTGGTGCACTTGATGTTTTGCAGTGCCTCTTGTAGACGTGGCAGTTTGCTTGCTGTTGCTGCCTCAAGGACAGTCAGGAAGACAATCTGGGCATCAGGGTCTGCAGTGGCACTCAGGATGTTTGCAGCGTGGACCTCAGCTCTGTAATTTGTGCAGTGAAGGCCTGTTGATACTGTTTCAGCCTGCCATTTTCCGTTTGGGTACTGAATGTACACCCCAGCCCATCCATTCTGAACTGCATCTCTGGCTGATCCATCGGTGTATGCCCGTATCCATGCTTCCTGGGGATACTTTTCTTAGAGCATGGCCAGTGTCAGGGCTTTCTTGCTCACACTGCTGTGCTCATCTTTGGTGTGCGATGTAGGGTACCGTGGAAGAGATGGTGATGTTTTCTGGCTTACTTTCCCAGGGTGGTAGGGTCGCTAGCAGGATTCAGAGCCTCTACCTGCGCAGGGAGCTTTGCCTGGTGTTTTCTCTGCAGTGCTCTCGTCTCCTTCACAAAGCTTGATCTTTTCAGTCTCCCTGATGTTAGTTGTTTTATCCTGGCGTTCATAGGATGGTCTTTGGAAGACTTGACCTTTGTGGACTGTATCAAGGCTTTACAATCTCTTCTCATGCGCAGGGGTGGGATGCCTGTTGTCTCTTCCATCTTTTAAATTGGTGTGGATCTCATTGCGCCGGTGATGATACGCAGTGCCTGGTTCTGTCAATGGTCTGCTAGTGTGACTGAGCTGCCGTCAACCATGCATTGGATCCGTATTCAAGGTGTGGTCTCACTGTGCCTTGATAAACATTTTTGAAGATCTTTTCATTTGCTCCCCATTGTGTTCCAGCCAGCTTCCTCGTGATGTTCAGCTTTCTTCTGGCTTTCGCTTCTGCGTTCCAGATGTGCGGCTACCACGTCAGCCTTTTGTCAAGGGTGACTCCGAGGTATGTCTGTTGGTATTCATACCGCAGCGGGGGTGTTGCCCAGCGTTATGTTGCCAGCCTTTGCTTTGTTGGAGAGAGAGAAGAGTGTGGCTGATGATTTTTCTATGTTGATGGTCCAGTTGTTGGTCCAGCCTGTCAGCCTGTCCAGGGTTAGCTGCATCCTGTATGTAGCGGTTGTTACATACTCTTCTGTGCACCAGAGTACCAGGTCATCTGCGTACAGGGCTGCGTGGACTCCTTTTGGTAGCTCTGGCACAAGGTCGTTGATGAAGAGTATGAACAGGGTCGGTGACAGGACTCCTCCCTGTGGCACCCCCTGACGCAGCAGCACTTTTTGGCCACAGTAACTATCCACTGTCACACGGGCTCTGCGATTGTGCAGGTATGACTTGGTCCACCGGTATAAGTTCCCTTGGATGCCACTGCGAAGGAGTTTCACAAGGAGACCATTCTTCCACACCTTGTCGAAAGCCTTCTGTAGGTCAATGAAGGCAGCTAATGTCACCTTCTGATATTGAAAGGTATCTTCTGTGACCTGTGCAAGGTGTGTTGTCTGGTCTTCTGTACTCTTGTGACTTCTGAAGCCGGCTTGCTCTGACACGATAATGCTCTCGGAGCCCAGGTACCACTGCAGGCGCTTGTTGATGATGCGCTTCATGGTCTTGCACACACAACTTGTCAGGCTGATGGGGCGATAACTCAGGCCTTTGGACTTATTCTTCCCTTTCTTCAAAATTGGGATCATTCTGGCTTCCTTCCAGCACTGGGGTACCTGTCCTCCTCTCCAGCTGTGGTTAAAGATGTCCGGTAGCTTCATTAAGGCAGTGCTGCCAATGTGTTGTAACATCTCGTTTGAGATGATATCTGGACCTGGAGATCTTTTCTCCTTCAGCTGTTTGATGACCATCTTCAGTTCTGGAAGGGTGATGTCCTTCTTCATTGCATCGTGGATGTTTGCATCTCTTGTTCTCTCTCTTTCTTCTGGTCTGATTTCTTTCTGAAGCATTCGTGGGACAGTGATGTTACTTTCTTTGGCATAGATCTGTGCGAACATGTTTGCAGCTTTCCTACCAGTCAGTGCTTTCCCTTCTTCTTCCAGGGTGATCTTCTGTTCCCTGGTGCCCTCATCGTTCAACGCCTTGAACAGTCTCCACAACTTGGTGGTGTCCCTCTCCATGTTCAGTCGTGCAGTCTTCTCTCTCCAACTTCTGCAACCCCACCCGGGTCTGCCCTGGGGGACTTGGGTGGGGTTAACTACTTTCTAGTTCCCAAGGTCACCCTGGTCAGCCCCCAGGGTGGGTTTTCCCCTCTATTCTGGGGCATGTGTTTTTGTCTACCCTTGGTCCATTCACCTGTATTTTCCTTTTTTAAACTCTCCCTACTGTCTGAGCTGCCTGTAGCTCTTGATATTGGATGTGTGTTGCTAAATGGTCCTAGCTTTATTTAGGCCCCATGTCGTAGGTTTATTTAACGTATTGGACCGGCTGGCGACATACATTCAATATTATGTTTAGGTTTTTTTTTTTCACAAGCGGTGCAGGCAGGTCCTGAAAAGTCTTGTTGCTGTCGGGACGTTAAGCAATGTACAATCAATCAATCAATCTTCTTGTGCACTCCAACTTAAGCTTCAGATACTGGGCCTTACTGTGTTGTAGCTCGATGTTGTTGTCTTGGCTGGGGTTGGTTTCAGTGTCTTCTCTTGCCCTAGTGTCATATGCTTTCTGAAGATCTGCAGTCCAGTATGGGGTGTAGTTTTTCCGGAGCCCTCGTTGTATGGTTTCCTTGGCTGCCTTACTGATAATGTCGTTAAAATCTCTGACCACATTGTTGATGTTCCTTCCAGACACAGCGAGGTCTTGCATTAGCTCATTATTTCGGATACTGAACAAGCGCCAGTCTGCCTTTCGGTAGTTCCATTTTGGCCGGTGTGGCGAGCTAGCTGCTGTGCTTCCTTTTAGGGAGAGGAGGACAGGGCTTCCTCCTAACTGTGGTCCTACTGTTCTGCTTAGGCGCTTATGAACATCTTCAGTGCAAAGCGCCAGGTCCGGTGTAATGGTGGTGTGACAGCGGCGAGAGTAGAAGGTAGATTGGTCCTCAGGGTCATTGGCAAGTATCAGGTGGTTTTCATCTTGTCACTCTTTGATGTCTTCTCCTCTCTTGTCACGTCATATCCCCAACTCTGGGACTGGCTGTTGAAGTCATCAGTGATGAGGAATCGACTGTCCGGGACCTGGATAGTGTCGAGGGACAGCAGTTTATCATTAGGGCAGTAGTAGTTGACCAGGTCGAGGGTGCTGTCACTGGTGGTTACCTTGACCTGGATGTATTTCGCCTCTTCCATGAATCTCCTGGTTTCGCTGGCATTCAGGTTATTTCTAACTAGGGTCATAACTGCCCCTTTCTTCCTCCCTTGGCGATCACTTCGGAAGACCTGATATCCTCTGACCTTAAAGGGTTTCCCTTCTTGCAGGTGTGTCTCTTGTATACAGCAGATGTTTATGCTGTTTTCATGCAGAAAGTGCTCTAGTTCTGTTTTCTCGTTGGTAACCCCTTCAACATTCCAGTGCATGATGTTCACATTGGGTTTTTCTTTGTCTCTGGTCTTGTTTTTCGCTGGCCAGTCGCTCTACTCCCCGGCCGTCCACTGGCTCCTCGAGAGAGTCGGGAAGGTCCTCCAGTCGCTGTGGTGGGCTCCGAAGAGGCCCAGAGCCCGGTACTGCACCTGCCTGGTGATACTCCACAGGGCGAGCACCATTTCTGTTGAATTCATCTCCAAGTGTCATATGGCTGTATATGCGTGGTACTGTGGTTTATTAGAGTGCGCTGTGCAGTCCAGTACCTCCGTCTTCAGCACTCGGGGTTTCTGTCGGGGTTACCTCACCCTCAACTCCTGGTCAAAAGACCTTTCCTGGGAGCACAGGATGATTTGGTTTTGGAGTGTCCTTCTCCTAGATGGGTTGCCGACCAAGGCTTATGAGTCCGATCTACTCAGGTATTTCCTCCGAGTTTTCCTTCTCGAAGGAGATCTGTCAACCAAGGCTATCGAGCATCCCTGCCCGGATTTGTATAGGGTTTACTCCCCTAGCCATTGCCTCTCCCAAGGCACCCACAAGGCAGTGGGGCTATTTACCCTTAGCTGGGGATCTGGTTCATGGACATCAGGGCTTGTCCACACATCGATGGGCATGCCGCATGTCTGGGGGCCAGACCTCCTCCGAGTCCTCTGTAGTTCAGCCCGAGTCCGTAAGGTGCTCTGTTACTGTGAGTCGCTACAAGGAGGCACTACATGAGGCTTGTTGTTGGAGAGGCTGTGTACTGGCAGGGAGAGACTGACATACTCGGCTCCCCTTTTCGCAAAACTGCTAGCCGGCGGTGGGAGCTGAAAGCGAGAGCGACAAGCACAGACGCTACACTACCACACTAGACGCATCACAACAACCATTTGACCCACCTGTGTTTTCTTGTAAATAAAGATTTAAATCGTCAATTTATGTCCAAAAAATGAATATTTGCATTCATGCATGTGCATGTTTGTTGTGATGTGGTAAAGATGCGACCGTCCAACGTAATATTTGGAAGTATGTAGGAAACCATACGATAAATTAGCCTAAAGGTGCAGCCTCCCTAGCATGTCTTAGGTTCATTTGGCATATTAAAACCGGTTGGCGACATACATTCAAGATTTTGTGTGGTTGTTGTTGTTGTTGTTGTTGTTTACAAGCAGCGCAGCCATGTCCTGAGAAAATATTGTTGCTGTCGTGACGCTAAGCAATGTACAACTAACATCCATGCCAAGCTTACACATGCATGCATAGTAGCAAAATACATATATATTTGAAATGACAGAACAGGGGTGGGGGTGGGGATGAGGTAAGAAGTAAAGATATCAGCGAGGCTTTACAAGAGCACAATGAACTTCCTTTTTAAAAAAGGAAGTTAGTGTCAAAATGTCATTGCTTGACAACATCTAGTTCACAGGAAAAAGTGTCAGTGTTAATTTTATTAGAATTGTTACGGTATTTGAGCGTGAGGGGGGGGGGGGCGGGAGGGGCCTAACAATGTTGACATTACATTGTCTACTAATAACGATTCCATCCTGTGTACACGACCTCTGTCACTTGTCAGCGCGTCTAACATTAACGCTATTGTTTTGGGGGGCCCGGAGTAGGGTTTTCCGGTTTCCGGACTTATCCACTATAGTCCATAAGCTAGCCAGGTCTACCGTGCACCCCCCCCCCCCCCCCCCCCAGTACTCAATAAGATGGGCTTCAAAGTGTACCTTAGTATGTCCTGAGATGTTTAAGCCATGTTCCCCGAAAATCCTTAAGTACACATCAGATGGCGCAAGGGTACCCCCATTCACGCTCTTCACAGATGCTAACATGAGATTGAGAAACATTTTCCTCTAAATAAATCAGAATTCATTCCAGAAGACCAAATCAGGCAATATTATGTTAAGGCACACCTTTTGCATTCTCTGCAAAAAACAGAATGAAAAATATTAAATCTCTGGCTCACAGTGAAGGTATTTGTGCACCCAGTAAACAACCATTTTCATGAAATTGCAAAAAAAAAAGACAAAAATAATGTGTCAGATGCCTTCAGACATTTTCTATAGCTCTGGCAGTCCATTTTCAGGCTTACATCATTAAAGCAGGATGTCACAATTATTATAAACTTAACTAGGTGATGCTGTGATTCCTGTGAGTGCCACAGTGGTTGATTTTTCTATCCCTACCCCCTAAGTTGTAAAAATACACAGAATTTATTAGAAAAATATTACTAAAGTTATTCCATTTCATTTTGACCTTTCTTTACCTATTAAGTTTCAATAATGTGAGCATAAAGTGCAAGAAAATTAGGAAAGTCGGCATCCTTTGCGGTACATTCGTGGCGAATGATAGCTTTTTCCCATTTAAAATTGCCGAATTGGGAAACGTACGTTGTTTCCGATGCCCTCAGAAATTTTGTATACAGCCGATAGGTCTTTGATAGGTTTTATTGGTTAGGATAGAGTACCACAGTTACTGCCAACCTAATTTTATGATGCTGTGATGCATTTAGGGGCCACAGTGGCTGAATCTGCTGCCCTACCCCCATTTTACCAGTAAGCAAAATAATCATAAAAATTGCTTACGTCATACTCCTCTGTTTAAATATTTTTTCTTAAAAAAGTATGCATATTGAGCATACAAATTTGTGATCATTTCATTAATTTCAATGTGACCCATCAATTTAATTGTAACTATTTTTAACTGGCTGGTCTTTCATGTGATATTTTATCTAGCGTAAGGCGGGTCTAGTAAGGTCTCCCCTTTTCCTTTAATTTATTTTTGTCTAGAAGTGTGTAAATATGAATATGCGTAATAAAGTTTCATGGTTCCTAACAGCCAAAACAATGTTATCAAAATACTTTGTTTTCACATGTCCACCACGAGATCACCACTTCCACCTTCTTCTTCTGCAACGTTCAATTCCTTGATGGCCGTCTCTAACTCTTATATTGTTCTGGCTGCCAATAAGTGAGCTGCCAAGAGCTCGGCAGCATGTTTTTAGAGTTTGGTTACAGGGGCGCGTCTTCTGGTCAGAAATGCCAACAGACTGATTCTCTGTATGGACAGGTTTGGAGAATGGTCTAAGGAAAATGATTTTCTACGCCAAATTCAAATAGGGCTGTTTCCGCATGACCCAGTCTCACGAGGTGAGTCCAGCAGAGTCTGTACGGTCTGTGAACATTTGTGAAAGTTGTTTAAAAAAAATGACAAGGCTTTTTCAGGGCCCTGGAAAGTCTGTCAATTTCAGTCCTTTTCCTTAAAGTCTGTGAAAGTTTGTAAAAAATGACGAAGTGCTGGCAAACTTTTGTCTACTTTTTTTTTCTTTTTCTCCCCCAATTTGTGACTATTCCATTGTGAACGATCATGCTGCTGACGCTTGTTGCAAGTGATCTGTATTTAGCTCTGATCATAAAGTGACTGCATGGCCTTTCTGCCGAACATTCTGATTGGTTGTTTACGCTTCTACCGAGCTTCGCCATTCGCTAAGCGTTCTTTTATGTTGGTATCTCTTCATGCATTAGACACGAAAGCTTCAAATGAGCTGCTGGTACAGAGTGATCTAATTAAAGTGTGTAAATCTTCAGGCTTCAGTTTGGGTTTATGAAACGTTTATGTAAAGTTTGTGAACTTTGTCCCAGCTTTTCTGTACGGACCCAGTCCAGAGTAATAAATGTGTAGATGAAAGATGGTGGCCTGGCTCTCCCTGTTCAGCTTGTTAATGTCGTCTGCCCACGGGCTGCAATCACTTTGTTGCTGTAGTGTCTTGGTTTCTTTACAGGAGATTGTGATCTTGAGGTAGTCTGTCAGCCTCTCCATTCCCAGCTACTCCTGAATGCACTGGAATCCACTGCAGCACTATTTTGTGGACAGGGCATCCAGTCTATCTTGAAGCTTTCTGGTGAGATCAGTGGATCAAGCTGCTGTCTTTCCCTAGCTAGTGCTCTGCTGCTGTGTTGAGCACCTGCAGATCTGTACGATAGTTGGAGCTGCTGCCGCCATCTGGTAAGGAGACGTACACGCACAACGGATGAACACGCCATTTCCTTCATTCTACATGGCGTCTTGTGCGGTACCACAGTTGCTGTGAGGGTAGCGCTTGTGCATAATCTCCAGCGAGATGGCTTTGTGCAGTGCCGCGACCTTTGGCAAAGAGTCCTGGAACATTGTTTATGTTGTTTAGAAGGCTCTTCGAGATGTCCAGGTATCTGAAGGGAGCTCTTCACACGTCAGTTTTAGCCCTTTGCAGGACCTTCAGTTGGCGGTTCAGACTTGGGCGTTTCTGACGATTCTTGGTCTGCTCCTGTAGTCTCCCATGCTGTCGGTGTTTAGTAAGTCTCTTCATCGTGTGTGCTGTTCTGCGTTCCAGTGGCTCCAATGTCCTCCATTTCCTAAATTGGGGTGCTCCAGATGGCTCTAAGAATGTCACTGCATCATGAGAATGATCCATGTTCTGCATCTTGTCAAGCCTGGCTTTTTGGATTTTGCTGGCAGTGTTTCATGTTGTCGATGTATTTTGGTACCGCACGACTGGTCTGACCGAGCAGGTGTTTGCTTGCGCCAGGATGCTGTAATTTGCGCCATTGTGGTCCCCACCAGTTTCTTCATCCGAGACTTTTTTTCGCAGCTCTAGCTTCCATGGCTTCGATGTGAGGCCTCCATGTGAATCCAGTAATTTATTTGTTGCCAGTAAAGCTGGCATGTCTGTCTTTGGTACAGGAAGGTCTCCAGTTTCAAGGTGACCTCTTCCATCTGATTGAAAGAGATGGTCTAGCTCAGTTTGAGTGGCCTCGTTCAGTCCAGCTGCTGACTCTATTGGCAGCATTCTGGATTCTGCAGGATGCTATTTCTTCATGTTCTGCTGCGCTCCACACTGCAAAGACATCCGCATGGAGGATGTTCGAGACGAACCTTGGTACTGTTGTACTCACTACTGATGTCATTAATGTAGACCAAAAACAGCATCAGACACAACATCTCCCTGAGATACACCTTCCCTGAGTTTGACAAGAGTGCTGAATGTGCAGCCCCTGTTAAGCTTCCCTTAAATAAAAGAATTACAATTAAATTGATGGGTCACATTGAAATTAATGAAATGATCACAAATGTTTATGCTCAATATCCATATTTTGTTAAGAAAACTGGCAGCAAAAATATTTAAACAGAGGAATATGACATAAGAAATTGTTATGATCTTTTTTTGCGTTCCTTTGCGTACTGGTAAAATGGGGGTAGGGCAGCAGATTTAACTACTGTGGCCCCTAAATGCATCACAGCATCATAAATCCAGATTGGGAGTAACTGTGGCACTCTATCCTAACCAATAAAACCTATTAAAAAAAAAGACCTATTAGTTGTATACAAAATTTCTGAGGGCATCAGAAACAACGTACCTTTCCTAATTCGGCAATTTTTTAATGGGGAAAAAGCTATCATTCACCACAAACGTACCGCAAAGGATGCCGACTTTCCTAATTTTCTTGCACTTTATGCTCACATTATTGAAACTTAATAGGTAAAGAGAGGTCACAATCAAATGGAATAATTTTAGTAATTTTTTTCTAATCAATTGTGTGTATTTTTACAGGGATATAAAATCAACCACTGTGGCACTCTGAGTGATCACAGCATCACCTAGTCAAGTTTATAATAATTGTGACATCCTGTTTTAATGATGTAAGCCTAAAATGGACTGTCAGTGCTATAGAAAATCTCTGAAGGCATCTGACACATTATTTTTGTCTTTTTTTTTTGCGATTTTGCGGAAATGGTCGTTTACTGGGTGCACAAATACCTTCACTGTGAGCCGGAGATTTAATATTTTTTTTCATTCTGTTTTTTTTTTTTTTTTTTTTTTTTTTGCAGAGGATGCAAAAGGTGTGCCTTAACATAATATTGCCTGATTTGGGCTTCTAGAATGAATTCTGATTTATTTAGAGGAAAATGTTTCTCAATCTCATGTTAGCATCTGCGAAGAGCGTGAATGGGGGTACCCTTGCGCCATCTGATGTGTTCTTAAGGATTTTCGGGGAACGTGGCTTAAGCATCTCAAGACATACTAAGGTACACTTTGAAACCCATCTTATTGAGTACTGGGGGGGGGGGGGGGGGGGGGGTGCACGGTAGATCTGGCTAGCTTATGGACTACTCGCGACCTGACGGGTAAACAGAGCCGCGCACAGGTCGGCGCGCATAACCTGGTAATGTTGTTGATGAGTCATCACCGTTTTGACACCCCTACGTTTAAAATTGGCCAAGCTGACACACGACATTGGAGGGGTAAATATAGGGCACGCACACCCCAACTTTCACGGCCTATAGAATAAAATTCAAAAAGGGGGTGTTAAAATACACAAATCCGTAATAAAACTCGTATGCCCCTTTTCACAGCACACTTCGCACATTTTTACAGAGACCGATTACAGGACTAATACGCACAAACACCATTCCAAACATCTCCAAGAGGCATAGATCCTCATGAGCCCTCAAAAAGCATAAAACTTAAAAAGCATGATCTCGCAGCTTAAAGTAAATGTGGCAGGCAATGTTAAGGAAGACTTTGAGATCCATGCCGAAGTGGTTGAGAAGCTTTTTAGCAAACTGAATGTTAAGAAAGCAGTGGGCCCTGATAATATTTGCGGAAGAGTTTTCATTGATTGATTGATTGTACATTGCTTAACGTCCCGACAGCAACAAGACTTTCTCAGGACGTGCCTGCACTGCTTGTGAAAAAAACCTAAACAGAATATTAAATGCATGTCGCCAGCCGGTCCAATACGTTACATAAACATATGACATGGGGCCTAAATAAAGCTAAGACCATTTAGCAACACACATCCAATATCAAGAGCTACTGACAGCACAGACAGTAGGGAGAGATTAAAAAAAAAAGGAAAATACAGGTGAATGGTTGATTGATTGATTGTACATTGCTTAACGTCCCGACAAAAACAAGACATTCTCAGAACGTGCCTGCACTGCTTGTGAAAAAAACCAACTAAACAGAATATTGAATGTATGTCGCCAGCAGGTCCAATACGTTAAATAAACCTACGACATGGGGCCTAAATAAAGCTAGGACCATTTAGCAACAAACATCCAATATCAAGAGCTACAGGCAGCGCAGAGAGTAGGGAGAGTTTAAAAAAGGAAAATACAGGTGAATGGACCAAGGGTAGACAGAAACACATGCCCTAGAATAGAAGGTAAAACCCACCCTGTGGGGCTGACCAGGGTGACCCTGGGAACTAAAAAGTGGTTAACTCCACCCAAGTCCCCCAGGGCATACCCGGGTGGGGGTGGAAGAGTTTTGAGATCATGTGCCAGTCAGTTGTCTGTTGCATTTAGCCGTTTGTTTAGCTGGTCTCTGAAGGATTGCACTGTGCCTAGACTATGGAAATTATCTACTGTCTGCCCCGTCCCCAAGATCAACAAGTCCAAGACACTCAATGACTATCGCCCCGTAGCACCCACCTCTATATCTATAATAATGAAGTGCGTTAAAGGACAACTTGTCATTATAACTGTTCCAAGGTACTTATACTCAGTCACACGCTCAACAGATACATCATCAATCGTTAGAACAGGGACATGGGCAGGGTTTCTTCGAAAGTCTATCAGTAGTTCCTTCGTCTTACTCACATTTAGGTCTAGAAAATTATCTTTACACCAAACATTAAAACGTTCTACTTCTGCAAAGTAAATTGCATCTCTATTGGAGAGATCTTCTAAAGCAGTGTCATCCGAGTATTTTATAAGAAGGGTAGAGTCAGTGCCACTACAATCGTTAGTGCAGAGTGTGAACAGCACAGGGGAGAGAACTGTACCTTGAGGGGCGCCTATGGAAGTGGACTTAAGGGATGAGAGAGCTGTTTGAAAACTGTTTATGTATGTATGTAGAGGTGGGTGTGAATGTGTAAGTGCCGCTCAGTTTAGTTCATAAAAGATGTTTATGTGTGAGATGTGTAAAAGTTATGTGTACAGATTTTGTAGTGTATATTTATGTACGTTTCGAATTTGTAGCAGTGTAAGTGCAGGGAGAAAAATGTTCGTAGTTACAATGATGTTATACTGTTTTCATGTCTTCTTTGTACTATTTGTTATAAATGTACCGCAAACGAATTTCTCTTTTCGAGATAATAAAGTACTTTTATTCTTATTCTGTTCTTATTCTTATATCTTTGAAGAAGGTAAGACTTGAGCCATGACAGCGCTGTACCGGAAATACCAAAAGACACGCGTAGGCGTTCTAAGAGAATCCCGTGATCCAGCGTGTCAAACGCCGCAGACAGGTCTAATAATGATAGCAAAGAGACATGTCCGACGTCGCCGGGGTGTGTAAGCAGGCGTAGTGGTAATGTGAAGCAAGTCTGTCTCAGTACTGTGATTTCTTCGATACACAGACTGATACAGTTCAAGTAAATCATTATTACTGAGATGTGACATGAGTTGACTAAGCACAACTTTCTCCAGAATCTTGGAAAGAAAGGGAAGATTAGACACTGGTCTATAATTCTTCAGTAAGTTTGCATCCATCCCTGCCTTCTTCAACAACGGAATCACCACAGCCTACTTAAAATGCCGAGGCACAGATCCTGACTCCACATACAAATAATTCTGGTTATCACACTGACAAGCTCATCAGGGCATAGCTTGAGGTGGGAATGGGGTCAAAGGAACACGATTTGGTGGGTGATGAAATAGTTAATTTCTTTACAGTCTCCTCTGTGACAGAAGTGAACGCATCTCAGTCAAGGCCGGTGTCAGTAGCTTTAGTGACCGTCTTAGTTGATCGTCATCTCGTTGCTGGACTCACTCGTAGGACGCCATGTTCAGTTAGCTGATCACGGCTACTCCTACTCAGAGAGCTCAAATACTAAAAGCGGCGCCATTAAAAACAGTGTGTCTCGTGCAGTACACTACGGTCGGCCGCAGTCAACGTCAGTGTACACACATCGCGGCGTGCCTTTCGGCGCGTAAAACAATGACAAGGAATAGCGCGACTATAGTTGCACAGCCGTAACAGATTGCGTTCAGATCAGTGCTGTCTGAGTGGGCGGTATTGAAGGAGGCTACACGCTCCTTATCTTATACTACGGCCTGCACGCGCGCAAAACTATCTTCCTACACCTGACTGAATTTGGCTGTACAGTCCACTTGCTGAATCAGTGGAGGGAGCTGTCTTGTGAAGACCACATCACAGTTTAATGCCAGAAAACTTTTGTGTCAACGAGCAGCTTTTGTTTCACTCATTCCCAGATCCGTGGCCTGTCCAGCAGGGGCCAGTCAGTGTCAGATTACAACATGATCTGTGTGTTTTACTCGACTAAATGACAGCGACCTACTCTAGGTACTAAAGGACTATATCTCCTTTAAAAATGTTTTTACAATGATAATGAAGTTTCCATGTTTTCAAAAAGCAGTGGAAAACCTGTGGTACGTGTGCCTGTGGTACGTGAGCCTGTGGTACGTGTGCCTGTACGTGTGCCTGTTGTGCGTGTGCCTGTGGTACGTGTGCCTGTGGTACGTGTGCCTGCTCACATGGATTATATAAAGAAGGGTAGAAAGGAAAAGTTGAAGCAAAACATCATTGATAACCGTTGTGTCGGAGTATTTCAACAGTCAAAGCCCGCCTCAGAGCATTTTGCTATAATATATAAATGTGTGCTAGTCTGTTATTTTGGACCTTACGACTACATGATGAGCCGTATGCTAAGGTCCAGAACCAGAGACCACCACACAATATTTGATTGAACATGCCATGTTAGATAGCTAGAGAGAAATGGACTACGCTCTGCGCCGTGATCGTGCAAATTATGGAAAACTTCAGTCATCGCTGAGAAAGCAAACTTTACCCATGGACACTGCGGAATGTTTTAACATTCCGCAGTGTCCATGGGTAAAGTTTGCTTTCTATTTAAAAAGTATTTCTATGTTATTTGTTTGACGCAGTTCAAAGAGCAGCGCACCACAGGCAAACAAAGGGCAAATAGCGATGATCACATTAACCCCTTCATTGCCAATTCGTTAATTCGACTCCAAAGAGTTAATTCGACTCCAAAGAGTCCCATCTGTTCGAGGAATATGGATACACGTTGGTGTCAACACGAGGCAAACAATCTCATGAGCCCTCTCAGTTGCGGGGGCTTATGAGGTTCTGTGCCCCAGTCCCGAAGTCGGTGATCAGTATGTGTCTTGTTGTGGCACGGCCGTACTTTTGGGATCAGAAGTGGTCCTGGCAACAACAACAACAACAACAACAACAAAAAAAAACCCACGATTTAAATAGACTGTCTGTCTGAGACATCAAACGGCGTGGAGGGAGGGGTTGTGGTGGTGAGGTGTGGGGGGGGGGGGGAGGAGTGATAGGTGGGTGGTGAGGAGGGGGCGGGGGGTTGAGAGGGGGAGTGGGGAGTGTGTGTGTGGGGAGCGGGGCGGGGGCAAGTAGGGGGACAGGTGTGGAGGGGGGGGGGATGACTGCGGACCCTCTTGTAATAATAATAATAATAATACCGTTATTATATAGGCGCTTTTTCTCAATTTTGGGGAAATCGACTCAAAGCGCCGCGCCTGAAACCCAACACACACACTCACGAAACAGACACGGATTTACGCCATTTAAGACAAACACAGTACAAGACAAACGAAGGGCCAGTCAGCTACTGAAGTTACAGAGATTTTTGATCGCTTGTATTTGAAATTTGTAAAGTTGGAAAGAACCCCCGACGGTCCGCCCGAATTAACGGTGACACTTACCAGAGGAGAAATGTGCATGGAATCGGTAAACGTTGCGACATGGGTTAACACATTTAATGTCAAATTTTGGAGGTGCCACTAACGACCATGTACCAGCTGCAGGAGATGGACCGGCTATGACAATTCAAGGGTAGTGCCAGAAAAGCTTGGCGCCTATCGATATTGAGTAGACTTTTGGGCTGAAATGTCACTCACATAGCGCGCGCAAGAGCCCCTCGACCAATCAGCATGCTGTAGAACCATGTTCTTTCGGATGCCAGCCGAGCTCCGGCATAGTAAATCGAATTCGTTGCTAGACAGGTCTGTATTTTCTGTTCTTTTAGCCGATTTCGGCGGTACTGGAAAGCACTGCTGATATGGGTTATGTAAGTCATAGTCCCGATATCCTGATCGATATCGAGACGTGCAGGTTTTTCATTTCCGAGGTCTTTTACTCACGTCTGCAGACACGAAAGAGTGGATTAAAGCTGGCGGTCGGCCACATGATCAACTGAACTCTGAAGGATCCACAAGAGTGAGACATCACTAAATTCCGCTCTTCTGTGTACCACCATATTCTTCATAGTCTGACTTGATCGCTTGTATAACATTTGGTTTGCTAAATTGGACTGTAGATCTGTCAGCTGTGTGTGCAGCACGCTGACCCCGTATGGCTGGGGTGAGAGACACCTCGGTGATGTAAACAGACCAGCACTAGCAGCAGTTCTCAGAAGGAAAAAGAGATGTTTTCAGATAGACTGAAATCTTAATTTTTTTCTTCTGCCAGTGGTTGGTGTGTACACAGACAAGTGTACTATGTCTGCACGAAACTTTATAGACTAGGTATGCCCACATGAGGGTAGGATCACCCATAATTTCAGACTGTAAACACATAAAAACCGATGTTACCTTTGCAAAGAGTACATACAAATGTGCGGTCATGTAAACTTTCAAGCTCTATCTTTTAGTTTATGAAAAAAAATCACAATTTGGCGAAATGAGACGATTTGTCCATTTCATAAAATGCTAAGTTTAGGGTCGCATAGCTACATAATCTATAGACTGACAATATCCCCACGTGTTGTACTGATTAAACTCAATATCTAGTTTGTATTGACTTGTTTACAGCTCCTATAACTATAATATTATCCTAAAACTGTTGTGGGTTTTTTTTTAAATCAACGTCGAACAGCGCGCTTTACTATACTAGCAGT
This sequence comes from Semisulcospira habei, assembly GCA_036245525.1. Lineage (NCBI taxonomy): Eukaryota > Metazoa > Mollusca > Gastropoda > Semisulcospiridae > Semisulcospira > Semisulcospira habei. The sequence goes on along the minus strand of BTPG01000001.1, from coordinate 170,895,349 downwards.
CTACACTAGCGCTGTTTTCCGTGAAGCTTGCCGGACCCCGACTAAGGGGCGGAGAAAAATCTTCCCGCCATATTATCACGGTCGATCGATCCTGCTGTAGCTCGTTAGGGCGCATTGGGTTCATTTAATCTTGAGCGGACATGGTGGGTCTGCACGCACGCGGAGCGATTTTTGGCTGTGTTTTGGCTCTTATTCCAGTCACGCGGCTCAATCTATACAAGACTTCATGATTTCGTTGATAGTTTTATCATTATTATGATGACGTTAACCCTTTTAGCCCCAAGGTCCCATTTCTCAAATTTGGGAGGTATTGCCTAACGACTATGTACCAGTTGTAGGAGATGGATTGGTCATGATAATTCAAGGGTAGTGCGCCTTCAGGCGCCAAGCTCATCTTGCACTACCCTTGAATTATCATGATCAATCCATCTCCCGCTGGTCCCCGGGGCTAAAAGGGTTAGTAAGCAGTAGGGTTTATGTCATGGATTTTTGTGTTATTGAGGCACCCTACACCCCACTGAAAAGGGTGAGAGTTGTATAGGGTACATGTAACACTGACCATCTGACCGATCCGAAGTTTGGGTAAAGCAGCATTCGACAACGAAACATAATATTGAGGTGTATGCATGGTTACGTCGTTGTGAGTTGAAAAAGACTGTTTTACTACGGCTTATACGTGTTTGGAAAAGGAGAAACACTTTCGACTTATACCGAGTTCGAGTTAACCGACTTTAAGTTATTTGTTGTAAAATAAGTCATAAAATGGGCAGTTTTCGGGGGAAACGTGTTCTACTGAAGCGTATTTCGACCTATCGTATTTGGCCAAGGCGAATGAGATTCATCTGCAATCAAACTCAACAGAAGTTTGCTATACATAAGCCATAGTGAGGCCGGCCGAAAAGTGTTACCAACAGTGACGTTAAAACATTAATTACGTCATCATAAGGTGATTGAGGCTATTCTCTCTCTCTCTCTCTCTCTCTCTCTCTCTCTCTCTCTCTCTCTCTCTCTCTCTCTCTCTCTCTCTCTCTCTCTCTCTCTCTCTCTCTCTCTCTCTCTCTCTCTCTCTCTCTCTCTCTCTCTCTCTCTCTCTCTCTCTCTCTCTCTCTCTCTCTCTCTCTCTCTCTCTCTCTCTCTCTCTCTCTCTCTCTCTCTCTCTCTCTCTCTCTCTCTCTCTCTCTCTCTCTCTGAACTCCACGTTAGACTGACTGCTTATTTAGGGATAGTCAGTCTCTATTTGCACTAATTCCTGCAAACACATAAACAGTTTGAAGAGTCTTCAAACTGTTTATGTGTTTCGGATGCACGTAAACTCATACACGGTGGTCTTACGGGGGTTTTCATCGCATTTATTAATAATAATATTTTTTTTAATGCATGTATTCCGCCAAAGATTAGACGGGCATGACATGAATCAGAGCCCATTCTACAGTTTTAAAAATGCGCTAATCCATTGTTGGTGGTGTTTTGCCAGCTTCGAATCTTTATTACACTTTCATCTCCTTGGCAGAGCAACCAAGTCTGAACCGTTGTGTCAACAGCATGCCGCATCTTGAAAATCATCACCAATGCAACAAAATCTTCGCAGAGAACCACTTTCCTATACCAAATGCTATTCAGTACAGTTGACAACTGACCTACCACCATTTACTGTTAAAAAACTCACCCGAGTAGCAACACATCTTCGGGCCCATGTCGGCCTGCAGTGGGCCCGGTAACGGACGTGCGCGGGCCCACTGCAGCCGTCGTGGACCCGACGGCTTTTGCGTACTGGGATACAATTTGCCAATTTGGCCGAACACTGGACAGAATTCAGGAATTTTTCATGAAGTGAAAATATGATATGGTTAGACTAGTACATTTTTACGTAAATGAGCAAGCTGACTCAACTTTTCAAACCTGGAACAGCACAGGCATACCTGAAGTCGGCAGGCTTGATCTTGATATGGAAATTTGACCGTTTCCCGCTGGGGCTTTGTTAGGGTATTAGTATGGCTTGATTTTGTGTTCTGACCAATCTTTTTTTAAATTATTATTATTATTATTATTATTATTATTATTATTATTATTATTATTTACGACTGTACAGCAAATTCACCAAATTGTAATAGTTAAGTAAAATAGTCCGTATTGGGTCAATAGGAGATTTGTACTTAATATGGCAGAGAAAAATGTTTCGCTGCGGAGATATTTGTTCTAACGAGTTGTAACCGGTTATGTACGTGCCATATATTTTTACTATTATCGCGCCGTGTGGAGTGTTTGTTTTGTTCCACGTCAGGCGCTTCTTGCAAAAAAAAAAAAACTGTTGCTTGGTCAGAACTAACTGTATTCTGTTTACGCCGTCCCTGTGGCAGCACGACTGAACTATGCACGCATGTGAGGACATGTCTGCGCGATGTCTCAATCTTATCACCAGGACTTGAATGTGCGTCGTATCACACCGACAGAAAACAGTACTGAGTTGTTAACCCCTTCCTACTGCCGTACGCACATTAACCCCTTCCCTACCGCTGTACGCACATTTTATTTCTGAAGTCTGTGCTCACTGAGAGACTACAAGCCACAACCGTCCAAAGAACATGGACACATAGTGGTCTCAGCAAGAGGCGTAGATCCTCATGAGCCCCCGCAGTCGCGGGGGATCATGAGGATCTATGTCTCTTGCAGTTGGATCGTGTTCACGGTATCTCGGCAGTGAAGGGATTAAGACTGTCACGGGACGTAACTGCGAGGCAAACGATGCAATGTCCATAATTATATAGCTAGCGGAAGTTATTATATGCGCAGTTTGTGCAGAAAGCATCGTGCATGTCGGTCCTATCATAGGATATATTATCACCAAGACTTCAACCTCATTAACCTCTCGACTGCTAGTGGACGCGGATTTCGCGTCTGAAATCACTGACCGTACTGACATTCGCTTGAAGGACACAAATGAAATGGGACCAAACATGGGCACAAAGAACACGCCACTAACGAGAGACATAAAATCAGATTTCCCTAGCCCCATGCACAATTCATCACCACTGTCACGTGTGTGTGTGTGTGTGTGTGTGTGTGTGTGTGTGTGTGTGTGTGTGTGTGTGTGTGTGTGTGTGCGTGCGTGCGTGCGTGCGTGTGTGTGTGTGTGTGTGTGTGTGTGTGTATGTGTGTGTGTGCATATGTTGTGTGTGTGTGTGCGTGTTAGCTGTTAGTCTTTTCATTGTATCAACGCTTAGAGCTACTTTTTAGAATAAGCGCTTAACGAAACTCCTTTATTATTATTATTATTATTATTATTATTATTATTATTATTATTATTATTATTATAAATCCTCATGAGCCCCCTGCGAATGCGGAGACTCATGAGGATTTATGTCTGTTGCAGATGGGTGGCGTTCGCCTGGCCCCGGCAGCTAAGGGGTTAACACGTATTTCGTCCGCCTTTTGAACGTCGTGTTTTAGCTGACACGTTTCACGACTACTGTTCTTGTTCGGGTCACGTTAATGAAAAGACTACAGTCACGAATCACGACAACCGAAAACAAGGCGAACCACGCATCACAATTTAGGGGCATACTCTTTGAACTAGGGCAGTACATCCATCTCCCTGAGCCGGTGCACTCGAAGGGCGCCACGCTCTTCTGGCACCACCCTTGAAATATCATGACCGAAGCATCTCCCATTGGTGCGTAGTCCTACCTATGTTTGACAAAAGCCAGTATGTCCTTTAAAAAAACACAAAAAACCCGACATTTTTATTGTTAAACAATAATAAGTATCGCTTTTCTCACAAATGGACATACTGGCTTTTGACATATAACGTCAGCCTATGGTTATGCAGCTCCCAGAGACAGCCGTGAGATGACCTTGGTCGCCTGCTCGGCGTTAAACACCAATAACGAACTAACTGACTGACTACCTCCCAGAGCGACAGGCTGATTGACTGCAAGCCCGTGATTGTCCTTTGTTGCGTTCCACATGCATGCAAGGTTGTGGGCGTGTTTCCTTCAAATACAGCGCTCATACCATCATTTGAACATATTGTTTTATCAACAATGACTCTAGGGGGAAACAATTTTAGTTTATTTTCGACGAAAATGCTCCAGTTATATTACATCATAAGCCTCAAGTTCCTTGTATACGCATTGCGTCCGACCTTCCTTAAAGGAATGTGAGTATTCCTGTCCCGGTACGCATCGCGTCCGGCCTTCCTCAAGCAAGGAACGTGAGTATTCCTGTCGAGGTACGCATCATTTTCCAGCCTTCCTCAAGCAAGGAACGTGAGTATTCCTGTCCCGGTACGCATCGCATCCGGCCTTACTCAAGCAAGGAACGTGAGTATTCCTGTCTCGGTACGTATTGCGTTCAACATTCCTCAAGCAAGGAACGTGAGTATTCCTGTCACGGTGCGTATTGCGTCCGACCTTCATCAAGCAAGGGACGTGAGTATTCCTGTCCCGGTACGCATCGCATCCGGCCTTCCTCAAGCAAGGAACGTAAGTATTCCTGTCGCGGTGCGTATTGCGTCAGGCCTTCTTCAAGCAAGGAACGTGGGTATTCCTGTCGCGGTGCGTATTGCATCCGGCCTTCTTCAAGCAAGAAACGTGAGTATTCCTGTCTCGGTACGTATTGCGTCCGACTTTCCTCAAACAAGGAACGTGAGTATTCGTGTCGCGGTTCGTATTGCGTCCAGCCTTCCTCAAGCAAGGAACGATAGCTATATGACAGAACAATTATCCGATGGCGCTGGAAGATTTTTCACTGTACGGCCAATTGTTTTAAATAAAAAGGAGGTGAAAGGGACTGCCTTGTCAAAAGGAAGCATGGCTAGCCCTGTTAGGCCTTAATGGTTACTGCGCCACTTTCTTATCGTGCACAGTTAAGGTGGTTCTGTAGGACGTATGACACATTTATATTGGGCCAAGGGGTGGTATAGGAAACCTGGATGCACGGATGTCAGTACAGTGCATAGAGGGGGCATGGGGGTAGAGCTGGCTGCCCGGAGTGCGGCGCTACTAGTATCGTTATCTCTCCTAACGACGTTTGTCTGTAAACCTGAGGAGAAACCATAAACAAACTTTTAGCGCTATTCGATCGCACGTTTTGAAAATATAGCGTGTAATAACTGTACGGATCTTTTTCTTTCATTTTTTGCGACAGCGAAAGTGCGTCTATGCACTGGACCATCCGTCGTCTGTCAGTCGTCTGTCACCCGTAGAAAACTTTAGCCCATTCACTCCCAGAACGAATTGACTCTGGGTGATAAAGGGTTAACGTTGGCATTTTTCTTTGAGCTATTCAAGCCACAAACTTCAAACTTGGCCCACTGATACTTTGTATCGACAAGGCTCAAAGGTCAAGCTCACAAGGGGTCAATAAATATAAAAACAATTGCCTTATTTTGACCAGATTTGTGTATTATTTTTATCTTCAAAAAACCAACATGGTAGAGAGATACCTGATGATAAGACCGTCCTATGAACTAATTTACTGGACCCGTGTCACAGATCAGGGTTCATGAGACGTCAGCAATGTGTGAAAATGCCTATTGTTCATAGTATGGTAGTTTTAATTTGCACGTGCACTTTCGCAAACATTTGAACAAACTTGGCACACAGATAACTGATGTCAAAACCTACGTATGCATTCTTGTTTGACCACTCGTAAATCAAGGGTCAAGGGAGCTCAATAAATTTGTGAAAACGGCACATTTGTTGACAAAATATTCTCACCTACTATGGCCAGTTCTGTGCTTGTGACAAGTAATACACAAAACTTGCTCAGTGGAGTGTCCTTTTAGAAAGATCAAGGTCACGGAAGGTAAGAGAAATTATCATGCGAATTTCTCGTAAGCCATTTGCCATTCTTGTTACTAAGTGAGTATGACAGTTTGCAGTCAATTAAATGTGTTGCTAATGACAATGGTTAGGCCTAAATGAAAAAAGAAAAAAGTCAGAAGTAACACACACACACACACACACACACACACACACACACACACACACACACACACACACACACACACACACACACACACACACACACACACACACACACACACACACACACACACACACACACACACACACACACACACACACACACACACACACACACACACACACACACACACACACACACACCACACACACACACACACACACACACACACACACACACACACACACACACACACACACACACACACACACACACACACACACACACACACACACACACACACACACACACACACACACACACACACACACACACACACACACACACACACACACACACACACACACACACACACACACACACACACACACACACACACACACACACACACACACACACACACACACACACACACACACACACACACACACACACACACACACACACACACACACACACACACACACACACACACACACACACACACACACACACACACACACACACACACACACACACACACAACACACACACACACACACACACACACACACACACACACACACACACACACACACACCACACACACACACACACACACACACACACACACACACACACACACACACACACACACACACACACACACACACACACACACACACACACACACACACACACACACACACACACACACACACACACACACACACACACACACACACACACACACAATTTCAGCAGAGCAGGGATTTTTTGGACAGCAGATCTGAAGCAGGCGCAGGATGTTGAACTATTGGGTTTTCCTGAGCTTACTTCCTTCATCACTTTAAATACTAATCAAAATTAACATCATTTGCGTCATCTGTTGCCTCACGTGACATCATAATTAGCTGTCGGCAACTATAGCAGACGCAGGATGGGCATGTATGGAGAGTCGAGTTTCCGCAGCTCACTTCCGTTATTATTTTCATCTATTTAACCACACGGCTGCATTTCCCAATTGTTGAAGGTGTCACCTAGAGACTAAATACCAGTTGAAGGAAATGGATCGACCATGGATCGTCGGGCTCCAAGCTAATCTGGCACTGCCCTTGAATTATCAAGATTGATTCATCTCCTGACGTAGAGCGTCGATACTATTTTACATGCAGGAGAATGGGTCGCTGTGCCTCCAGTCCACCTCAGTAGTATCGTTCCGACCCGGCTTACTCAAATAGATGGGCTAATAAATGGATGGGTTTCCAGAATGGATGCATGGACGGAGGGACGGATGGATGGATTTATGGATTACGTAGTGTAGTGTAACTGACTATTTTAACCGGTTCTATCTATCTATCTATATCCCGTAGTCTTGCCGACCGTTGGGGCACCACTGATGACTTGACAACCAGCTCCCTCCATTCCTCTCTGTTCACTGCCATTCTTAGCGTATCGCCCAGCCTCAGTCCTGTCCACTCTGAGATATTGTCCTCCCAACTTTTCCTCTGTCTTCCTCTCCTTCGTCCTCCTTGCACAGTGCCTTGCAGGATTGTTTTGGCAAGCCCTGCTGAACGCGTGACATGCCCATACCACTTCAGTTTGCGTTTTTTCATAAAAGCTAATAGGTTTTCATAGGGCCCGATGGCTTGCCTGATTCTGCTTCCCACTTCCTCGTTCGTGATGTGATCTCTGTATGAAATGCCAAGCAGCCTTCGAAAACATCTCATTTCAGTGGCTTGTATCCTTCTTTCAAGGTCTGCTGTGAGGGTCCATGACTCGCAGTCATACAAGAACACTGAGATGACCAAGGAGTGCATCAGTCTGATCTTGGAGCAGAGCGTGATGTTTCTGTCCTTCCAAATGGTCTTCAGTCTTGTCAGTGCTGTTGTTGTCTGCGCAATCCTGGACAGTATTTCTGGCTTTGATTCCTCATTTGTCACAATGGTTCCTAAATATTTGAATTTATTAACTGTTTCCAATTTTTGGCTTCCAATCATGACGTCAGTGCCAATGCCACTGGTGTTATTTGTCATCAGTTTGGTCTTCTCTGAACTGATTTCCATCCTGTTCGCAATGGCTGTACTGTCCAGCTTTTCCACCAGCTGAGCTAGCTCCTTCTCTGTTCCTGCAAGGACATTAATGTCGTCCGCAAAGCGCAAGTTCGTGATTGTTCTGCCTCCAACACTGACAGTTCCTTCATGATCTTTCAGAGCGTTTGTCATGATTCTTTCCAGGAAGATGTTGAAAAGAGTAGGTGAGAGCAAGCAGCCTTGTCTGACTCCGACTGTAGTCCTAAACCAGTTTCCTATTTTGCGTTGAAGCAGACTGCGCTAGTGGTCTTGTTGTAAAGGTTTGCTATGACTTCGATCAGGTTGGCATTGATGGTCCCTTCATGGTGGACCGGTTAAATAATTATTATTATGTGGTCAACATTTATGTGTGCGAGTGTGTGTGTGTGTGTGTGTGTATGTGTGTGTGTGTGTGTGTGTGTGTGTGTGTGATTGATTGATTGATTGCACATTGCTTAACGTCCCAACAGCAACAAGACTTTCTCAGGACGTGCCTGCACTGCTTGTGAAAAAAAGACCCAACTAAACAGAATATTGAATGTATGTCGCCAGCCGGTCCAATACGTTAAATAAACCTACGACATGGGGCCTAAATAAAGCTAAGACCATTTAGCAACACACATCCAATATCAAGAGCTACAGGAAGCGCAGAAAGTAGGGAGAGTTTTAAAAAGACAAATACAGGTGAATGGACCAAGGGTAGACAGAAACACATGCCCCAGAATAGATTGATTGATTGATTGTACATTGCTTAACGTCCCGACAGCAACAAGACAGTGGGGAGAGTTTAAAAAAAGAAAATACAGGTGAATGGACCAAGGGTAGACAGAAACACATGCCCCAGAATAGAAAGGAAAACCCACCCTGTGGGGCTGACCAGGGTGACCCTGGGAACTAAAAAGTAGTTAACCCCACCCAAGTCCCTCAGGGCAGTCCCGGGTGGGGGGTGCCCCAGAATAGAGGGCAAAACCCACCCTGTGGGGCTGACCAGGGTGACACTGGTAACTAAAAAGTAGTACACCCCACCCAAGTCCCCCAGGGCAGATCCGGGTGGGGTGTGTGTGTGTGTGTGTGTGTGTGTGTGTGTGTGTGTATGCGTGCGTGTGTATATTTGTGTGTTTGTATGTGTGTGTGGGTGCGTGCGTGCTTGTGTGTGTGTGTGATGGTGTGTGTGTGTGTGTGTGTGTGTATGTGTGTGTGTGTGTATGTGTGTGTGTGTGTGTATGTGTGTGTGTGTGTATGTGTGTGTGTGTGTGTGTGTGTGTGTGTATGTGTGTGTGTGTGTGTGTATGTGTGTGTGTGTGTGTATGTGTGTTTGTGTGTGTGTGTGTGTGTGTGTTTGCGAGCGTGCTCATGAGTGTAGGATATATTCGACTTTCGTTATTTTACCAAACACTCATTGACTCAAGTGGAACTCGCTAATATTTTTCAAGCAACACGTAGTCGTTTTCTAAAACTGTTTATTAAAAAATATTCAATTATAAAAAAGCAAAAAAACCCAAACAAACAAACGAACAACCTAAAGTGAATAAGGACGATAAAACGTTCACCTATAAATCTCTTAGGTTGGTTCTGAGTGATATTTACGAGTGAATAAAAAGTTTTATTGCAGTAAACCAGGACGCGATGCAGCATTATCCCCAGTAACAAAATGTCTTCCGGCCCCACGATGGCCGCAAAATGTCTTCGGGTCCCACTGCGGCTGTCGTGGCCTCGAGGCACTTTGCTTATTGGGGTAGCTCTCGTCAAGTGTTCAAGATAGCTCCTCAGTACGCGTTCTATCTTGCGCTGGCGTCTTCCCCAGTAGCAAGAGGTCTTCGGGCCGACGTCGGCCCGAGGACATTTGCTTACCAGGTATGGGTCAATACGGGCGGCAAACATTGAACATGTCTTTGATTCGGGCTGAGGTCACTAGTGCTTGCTTTACTCGTTTAAACGAAGTTAGTGTCACGCAGTGTCTGAAATGTGCGTCGGCAGTAAAAAAAAAAAAAAAAAAAATTAAAAAAAACCCAGAACACCAAAAAACAAAAACAAACAAACAAACACCAATTTAGAGTATTACCTGTCAATGTAAAAACACCAACACCAAAAACAAACATTCCGCGTGTGCTTATTATTATTATTATTGTTTTGGGGGAGCTCCAGAGCTTTCGGAAACTTGTGCGTATAATAATAATAATAATAATAATAATAATAATAATAATAATAACAAAAATCATTTATATCGCGCTGAATACCCAGGAGCAGTGGGCTCTAAGCGCGTTACCCAAAAAATGTATGTATGCAGAATCTCACTACCTTTAAAAGAAATTTAATCTACGCTCACACATACAACTGAAACACACATAAGAAAGTTAACTCTATGTCTCTTGCAGTTGGATTGGGTTCACTCTTTTTTTCGGTAGTGAAGGAATTAACTCATTCGAGACGTGCCGCTTAAAGCCGCGTATCCGGAGGCGGCACGTGTGGAGCGCGTTAAGAGGTTTCAGAGACATCAGTTTGGTAAGCAGCTAGCGGGTCACGGGTTAATCACTTTTCACGAAATAATCAGGATGTTTTCACGGATCACGAAGATCACATTTCACGATTCACGACGAACTCTCTTTTCACAGATGACGAGGATGAACAAACTGCAATCTGGAATAATAATAAAAATAATAATGAGGTGCACGGGTCGTCAACAGCTTGTGTCAGTGAAAGAAAAGGTGTTCCTGTTACACAAAACCACTCCCACCGATTAGCATACACAATTAACCCTTTGACTATCGGTAGCGGTTTTTGTCGTGGCGATTCCGGAGGGTTAATCGTGTATGCTAATAAGTAGGAGTGGTTTTCTGTAAGAGGAACGCCCTTTCTTTCACTGACACGAGTTGTTGACGACCCGTGCACCTCAACAGGACATTGCGGGTCGCACTGTAGGATTTACGTCTGCGGCAACAATGACACACACTTTATTTGGCATTCGTGTTTTTTTCCCCGTGAGTGTGGATCTTACTGCACGAAGAAGTAAGGTTCAAAATCAAAGAACATTGCACATTTTCTAGGCTTCACTCAGTAATATTCCATACCGGCAGCAGATCGCGGCCGCTCTGGCCGGCCATTTCATCGGCAATAGGTATACCGCCACTGTCTGCAGCTCATCCCGCCACAGAGACTCAGAGAATGCATGGGAAGTTGGTTATACGGCCATCCTCAAATAGAGAAAGAAGTAAAGGTTTAATTTGTGACTTGGAAGGCAGAATGGGATTGTCGTTTGCTTTCCCTCTTCACTACCCTGACCTCAACACCAGCCCGCCGTCGCACGCGCACCGTCGCTTATCACTCACGTGACGTCAATGCATTCACTGCTCCCCTCCCCTTTTTTCGGAAATGTAAAGTTCGCTCTTATCACATCCGGTCTGAACAGAATCACTTGACAGTCCATGTCACACGCAAGGCAAGGCACGACAAGGCATAGATTCTCACCTGCAGCCGCAAACTACTCCTCTAATTGCTTGAGATTATCTCCCATTTGCATCAGTTGCGGTCAGATAGTGGGAGTCGGCCTAGCCCGGGTCAGTAACACAGGCCCGCCATATGGGGGTATAGAACACAGCATTAGAACAGTTGTCCAGTTCCTGACGGATCGTGCTTATCTTAAGAGTCAAAGTACTGACAAAACTTATCAGGTAGATCATGCATCGGAATGGTATTCAGAAGTGTGGAGTTCTTCAGTGAAGAAAAGTACGTCAATGCTTATTCACCATTTGCAGCCCCATCTACGTGCATCGTCATAATTCTTCAGGTGATTGAATTACTTCTCATTATTTCCAATGACATACACCCCAACCCTGGCCCAACCCAGACTTCATCCGAGTCAAATGATTTTTCAATTATTCATGTTAATGTTAGAAGTCTTCGCCATAAACTTGACTTAAAATGTGAAATCAAAGACTATGACATTGTTACTAAGTCAGAAACTTGGCTTTTTGACAACATAAATAATGATAATATAAGTATCGATGGATTCCAACCTCCTGTTCGACTAGACAGACCTGATCAGCATGGCGGCGTTGCCATTTATGTTAAATATAATCTTGTGTGTAAGCCTAGACATGACCTTGCTGTACCATCGCTCGAGGCTGTGTGGGTCGAAACTAGATTGACCCAGCAAATTATTCTTATAGTTTTTTTTGTTTTTTTTTTTAAATCGCCCACCTAACTCCTCTGTTGACTACTGGCGTCTTGCTGACCAGTCAATTAAACTCCAGTCACTCTCATGCCTCCCCCCTCCCTCCCCTTTCCCCGATCTCAATCTCTCCTTCCCTTCAGTGCGCCCCTGTTCTGACATCATCGCCCCTCTCGGCCAATAAATGGCTGGCCAGAGTTCCGGACCAGAACTTGGGCGAGGTTTTGTCAGAACAGCGCACACGACCACACGCTCTATCACACCTCAGTCTCACGCTCAACTCCACACTACTTCCTCACGCTTATACACGCGGCAGCAACACTTTTCTGTCAGTTGGGCAAAAACAACGGAGGCGTTTTATTCCCGTGACTCTCACTTGTCAAACATGTAAGACAACATCTAACCCAACCAGTAGGTTTACTGGTTGTTTCCTGCCCAAACCTAACGGGAAAAACGCCAGTTTTTTTTTCACCCAATTGAGAGAAAAGTCGACCATGTGTGTGCCACCTGCGGGAGAGATCATCCGGCGCGGGAACATCGTGACACACCTGCAGCAGCGGCAGGGGGCAAACACGGGACAGCCTAGGACACAGCGCAGCAGGTTGCACAAGGCGAGGTAGGCCCCACCCAGTCTAGCACTTTTTATCATAGCCCTTATCCTGCACTCGCATAACATCTACAACCGCAACGCGTATTGACATCATTAATTTAGTTCCTAGCTGAGAATAGTCTCAAGTGTTGATGTTCTACCTCCCTTGTGTAGTGATCTTTCTGTCCCTACAATCAAACTTAAAGGACATATGTGTCCAAATTTACGATTTAAACGAACAATATTCAATTATGCTAACCTTGACAGGGAAACATTTGCACGAAAACTAGCTAGAATTGACTGGATAGCCATAGTAACTATTCCACCTATCGAATCTGCTGCCAAGACACTTAGCGACACACTCCTAAATACTGCCAAGAAATGTATGCCAGTTAAAACTATAACAGTCCAACAACGAAAAAAATGAACGTCTTTTGTCCACCACGAAGGTGATTTCAAAGACGGGGCACCGAAATAGGGTCTGAACAAATTTTGACCCAAGCCGGATTCGAACCCGTGACCTTTCGGTCGAGAGGCGAACGCTCTACCACCCAGCTCCCCAGTCCGACAACGAGATGCTCCATGGTACAACGAACAGTTAGTTAAACTTTAAAAAAAAAAAACAACTAAGGATAACCTCCATAGGAGGTCTAAAACTGCTAACTCAGAAGCTGGCTGGAGACTCTTTCGTTATGTTCGTAACACTTACACAAATGCAATACGCAAAAGACATGATTGATTGATTGTACTTTGCTTAACGTCCCGACAGCAACAAGGCTTTCTCAGGACGTGCCTGCACTGCTTGTGAAAAAAATAAATAAACAGAACATTGAATGTATGTCGCCAGCCGGTCAAATACATTAAATAAACCTAACACATGGGGCCTAAATAAAGCTAAGACCATTTAGCAACACACATCCAATATCAAGAGCTACAGGCAGTGCAGACAGTAGGGAGAGTTTTAAAAAGGCAAATACAAGTGAATGGACAAAGGGTTGACAGAAACACATGCCCCAGAATAGAGAGAAAAACCCACCCTGTGGGGCTGACCAGGGTGACCCTGGGAACTAAAAAATACCTAACCCCAACCAAGTGCCCCAGGGCAGACCTGGGTGGGGACACGCAAAAGACAGAAAGAGTTCAAGTTAGAGTTAGACAACCGTATTTCTTGTAATAAATAAAAAACTTCGGAAGTAAGAACTGGTGGAAATTAGTTAAATTGTTCATGTCAAAAAAGGGATTCACGATAGAGGAGATACCCCCTATCGAGGAAAGCGGTAAAATGTATTACTCTAACGAAGAGAAATTAACGGCGTTTAATAATCACTTTACAAGCCAATCTACGGTAGAAGATAACAACGATCCAGTACCCGATATGCAATATGCACCTACATCAATCTCCCCATATACATCTTAGTCCCACAGACGTAACTAATGTTATAAACGATCTGGACCCAAATAAAGCCGTAGGTCCTAACTTTATACACAATAAATTTTAATAGCTAGTAGTACGCTTTTTTCAGAAGCTCTTACCATTCTCTTTAACTGGTCGCTTGACAACTGTATATTTCCATCCGTGTGAAAAAAATTGTCATGTAACTCCTGTCTATAAAAAAGGTGACAAAAGCAAATGTAGTAACTAACGCCCTATATCCTTGCTAAGCTGCATTGGTAAAATTCTAGAAAAAAATTATCCAACGCCATATATTCCAGTGTCTTTATTTGAATGACCTGATAACTGCTAGCCAGTCAGATTGTATACCTGGGGACGCAACAGTCTACTAGCTCCTTAGTGTCTATAACGAGCTATGCAAGTCATTGGATAGAGGCATAAATTCCCAAGCTGTATTCTTTGATGTAGCCAAAGCCTTCGATAAAATGTGGCATTATGGTCTGCTTAAGAAATTGGATGCAATAGGAATTCGTGGGAAACTTCTACAATGGCTGGCTGATTATCTCCGCAATCTCACGCAAGCTGTTGTTATCAAAGGA